>MPGH01000027.1:0-170544 GCA_001937105.1 Colletotrichum chlorophyti | reverse complement strand
AGTGGTAAAATTCTCCGTTGCCATCCAGCAGCGTCGGGGAGCCGGGGGTTCGATTCCCCCTCGGCGCAAATCTTTTGGTCCTAGCAGGCCCCAGATAACAACTAGACCATATTTCTTTTTCGCTACCATTAGGGACTGGTGGTACTGGTTGAATGAATGGTTGGTGGCTCGCTTTATTGTCAGATCTTTTCAAACTATGGTCTATCACTCTTTTCACTACTAACGTCTGATGTCAGCTTCCCAGACGGATGCCAACCATAACCGGAACAATAAAGAAAGCATGAATGATTCATCCAGATATGCCACATCACATTGGATTCATCAACTACCGCCGCTATGTACATTGATCAGAGATCGAGTCTCATACATACAGAAGATATCCGTCCGTCCAATCCCTTATCCAGCAACATAAAAGTCCGTAAAGCTTGATGGAAGCCGCAACAAAAACACACACACACACCCCCCTCCCAAAAGAATAAAAACCCAAGGTAAAGACAATGGCAAAGCCATTGTATTGTTTCTCGAGAACCAGAAGCACAAAAGCCATTCCTACTCCTAGTCACTACGCTTCATCACAAGGGGTTTTCTCCCCTCTTTTCCGTCCAAATACAGTCCCACTCAAGGGGGGAAAAAACATTCGCTTGTACCGTGTACTACTCATCGTAAATGTTGGTAACCGAACCCACGGAAAGAGGGTTCCATGATCTCGCCAACGCCAGTATTTGATGCTGAATCTTAACTACGTGCGCCATCGGAACGAACCGCTGGAGACGATGCCATCTGCTTATCGACCCGTAAGCCCTTTCATCAAAGAGCTAGCCCGGTGCCATCGCCGGTCCAACGGTAAAGAGCAAGCAGCTCCCGCCGGCGCTGATGTTGCTCGTGGAGATCCTCTGGCACGCGGCCCCGGACCTGCGCCAAGGCACTCCGCATAACCTTGCTAAAGTTACGCTGTAACTGCAAATCAGCAAACGAAACAACTTGAGAGATATCTTTGATGTCGAAACAAAATGCACAAGGACTCACCTGGTACTCTGTGTTTAGCGTCACGACGCAGGCCTCGTGTGCTCGGACAATCGTCTCGCACGCCTTGACAACACTCGGAGATGCCTCGAGCTGGAGCTTATCGGCGATCAGCAGAAGGAGGAAAGAGCCCTGCAAAAGGTAGATGCCGAAAAAGAAGGGCATGAACTCCAACCCAGGATCGAACTCAAGGATGTTGCTGATAGCCTCGGCGGCTGAGACGGCGTGTCCCGTCGCCGTTATAAACCCCTGCGATGAGATCCAAAGGTCATTGTCATCGATGAGATTGATGGGGTCCCACTTCCCAGCAAGGAGGATGTGTAAGACGTGCATGACGTGCGTACCGTATGCCATGACGATCTTGGTCTGGATATCACTCTCAGTCATGCGGCTGGAGGCGTTTGTATGCACTGAGTGAACCGATGGGGTCCCAATATCCGCAATGGGGCCGTGTTCCACGCTCTCTGAGTTCATGATATCGCCCTTGTCGTCGAGATTCATGTTGGCGCGGGTGAGGTGTTGTTGTTCGAACCGTTTGAGGCTCTTCTCGTACGCCTCGAGGTGACGCGTGATCTCGCTGGCCTGGTCATCCCACTCACGGGCGGAGCGGAAGCCAACACCAAACCTTGGGTGGTTTCTGGCGTGGTGCAGGTCCACAATCTCACCCAGTATCGTCATTAGAGGCAAAAAGTAGCCAAAAATGCTGTGCCCGGTGCATTCGAAATGGGGACCGCGAATGCGACTAGATTGGCCAGCCGAAGCGTCCCCAAGACTGGGATCGGTTGTGACGGGATTGTGAGTGTGAGAAGGGCGAAAGTCCCCATTTTGCCATGCAGTGTCGTCCATCGGCTGCTGCAGCCCGGCACATTCCATGTCGAGGAGAAACAGCGGCCGGTTATAGCAGAGAGCCAAGTGCCGATCAACGATGTACGTAAGCCACCATATGCGACGACGCTCCTCGCGTTCTTCCTCCGTGATGATGCCAGGTTGAACGTGCCCGCCCAAGTCATTATCGACCTCACCATCACCGTCTGTTTCATGGCCACTTCTCTGACTCATCGACGGTGGTGAGGGAGGAAGTTCCCGGCCCAGCTTCAGCTCCCGAGCCAGTGACCAGGCTGCGTTCCACCACCTAAGGCTTGCTCCCTTGTATTCGCTCGCAGAAACGACGGTCGCGAGGTGGATGTAAGTGATAACATCGTCCAAAGTTCCCGCCGCACCGAATGGTCCCGATTCTCCGGTCAAAGCATCCATGCTGATAGATCCGGGAAGCGCGACTCCCAGACCACCGAGTGCCACACCATCAATGACCGGGCTGGTCACGGGAGACGTATCGCCGGAAGGGGTGTGGATAAGCGGCTTTAGCAGGCTGACAGTGAGCTCGAGCAGCCTTTGGCATATTTTTCCCCGAGCCGATGGCACGCTGGTCAAGAAGGGCGCATCACTAGTTTGAGCCGCCACCCAGAGAATACTGGCCAGCAGAGCCGGCTGACACCGTCGTGGTTTGGTCGGGTGGAGGAAAGATCTCTTACGGAACACGAACCCCAAGACGTACGGCGACATCGGGTGCATCTGTGCTGATGACGAGGACGCAAAGTAGAGGTCGATCAGGTCGCAGGCCAACGATACCGGGATGAGATTTCCGAGATGAGGAAGTAGAGGTTGCAGCACCGGGTATCTTAACTGTTGGGTGGGGTGACCGTAGCTGCTCGGTGGCAGGTGACCTTGATACTGCGTCGGTGATGACATTGATATCCACCCTGGCGATGTCGGCTCGCCCGCCAAAGGATAGGCACTGATGGGACTCGCTGCGATTCGAAACGGAGCGCCGTTGGTGTAAGCTGTTGGGCTCTGGGCCTGGAGGCCATAGGGCATCTCAGGGTATGCCGACATGCCGCCCGGGTTTGGTCCGTAGCCCCCATGGGCCGGTGCCGACATCATGTGTCCCGCTAAGCCTTGCCTGTCGTATGCCCCGTGAACGCCTCCATAACTGTTCAGGTCTAAGCCAGTCGGGCTTTCCAGATGATCCCTGTCTAGACCGTTATGGCTTGCCAGGTGTGCCTGATGGCCGGTAATGTCAGCTAAACTGTCGAGAGAGCCTGTCCTTCGGCTTCGCTCCATAGCATCTTCACTGAGGTCGTCCATGATCTTTCCGCTACGGCCTTGCTGCGAATCGTTTCCCAGTGGCTGGGCGGTTTTGGTGCTGATAGACTCGGATTGCTCTAATGACTGGCCGATGTCGTCGGAAGGCGACTTTGCTGCTTGACCAGCCGCCGACGCAGCGGCTTGTGCAGCGGCTTGTGCGGCTAGGTCTTTGCGAGACGCTTTGCCTCTCTTCTTCCTTTCACGGATGTACTCACATCCCAGGCCGAACTCTGGCAAGCACGTTAGTCTGACGGGGCGAGGGATTGCCTGTTGGTCGTCATATGCTTACCTATGCAGTGGGCACAAGGATGCTGCCCATCACATTTCGTACGAAGCTGGTTGCATTGATCGCAGGCGCGGCTGATTCTTCTGCGAATTGGCCCTGAGGCGCTAGATGCCCGGGTTGCGGGGCCGTATGGATGTTGGCGATGCTTCGATTGAGGTCCGCCTCTGGCGAGATGCTGATTGTGTACGCCAACATGTTGTTGGAGTTGCTGTAGAGCATAGTGTGAATTCGGGGCAAGCGGATCCAGCCCGTTGGGGTGCTGGTGTCCATTGGGTACATGGGAATTAGAGAAGAGTGTACCGGATGGCATGCCGTGGTATGGAGAGAAACGATGGAGCGGATTGGACAACATCTTGCCTTCCTCGTGCTGGGACCAAGCCCGCTGGTGACGGTGTGATGGCTGAATGATGATGATGTTGTACTGAACAAGTTATGAAGTAGCTGTCTTGTTCGTCGTGTAGGCAAGTACGACTTTTTTTGAATGTAGGCCGAATGGTCACAGGTAGTGAGCACTGCGGCGATGTCCACGCACGGTATCCAGAATGGAATCGTAGACGATGAGGTGAGGGAAGTCGAATGACATGTATGTCTTGTCGTTTTCAGCAGCCGATTCCGGTACGGAAGCTCACAGGAGTGTGATACCCGTTCTACTTGGCCTAGTCAGCGGTGGTGCAACTGACTAAAGTGGCGTGGAGTACGGAGAGGAGAGAGATGAAGTATTCGGGTTGGCATGAAGCGTTAGATTAACTTGGAAAGGCAAGGCAATGACAGGAGGTCGCCACCCAATTTGGGACACGGCACAGCTACGATTCTTTCAACGCCAACGACGGGGTGGACCAGCAGACGGCCCGGCAGCTTGAGCGGGACAATCGACAGGGGCTGAGGAAGCCTGACCCGTCGCAGGAGGGGACCATAGGGAAAGAGTTTGGATAACTTGAGACAATGGGCGGTACCCAACTTACCTCGCGCCAATATCTTGACGGCTATTTGGAAGTTCGTCGTCGGTTGTCAAAAAGACAAAAAATAGGACATACAAGCGGCGGTTGCTACACGTTTCTCTGAGGTGCCGGTGTTCCCCTCGCGCCGGTTTATCCCACGAGACCTCAAAGAAGCTTCGAAGCTGGACGGTGGTGACCGGATACCAAATTAGACGAGCGATGTTGCTTTTGCAGTCGGCACTTGGTGTGGTGGTCTGCTAGAAGTTCCAGTCCTTCTTCCCTTCGCTCCTCTTCTCCCGCTTCTTTTTCTCCGTTTCGAGCGATGGATGAACAGTCAACCTTGGCACGCATACACACGACTGCTTTCGCGAGGGAACGTTGTTGGTCAAGTCGTTGGTGATCGGGTTTCCTCAGCTGATCCGCTTCTTCCTAGGCGGTATAGGGCTCTGCATCGAGACCGGCAGAGTCATAAACAGCACGCTCGAGTAAGAAGATGAGAGATTGAGAGGGACGGGCAATAGGCGAGTGTAAGAGGTAATGTATGCACGCGCCAAATGATTCGAGAAGAGGGAAAACAGCCTAGAGGAATTCGGCAACGCTTGTACGATGGAACGTACAAACAAGCAGGGCGTCTGATTCTCGAAGGGGGGAAGAGGCGAGCCGAGCACCCCCTCCTGGTTGCTTGGGGTTAGCCGTTATATGGGCCGCTTGTATGTACGTTGTACATAAAGGTATGTGAGGACAGGGCAGGGTTGCAATGAGGGGAACAGGGGTCCAACTGTCGATGGGCGGATGGTATGGTGAGGAGAGACGAACAGAAGGACCAGGAAAACTGGTGACGGACGGCCATTTTCGGGAGAAGAGTGGAGCAGAGCGGCATCATGGGCGAACAGCAGGGCCACATGCTCACGTTGCCGCGTCGGTCTAGAACCAATGCTTCAACCCCAGGTCGATCTTTCCATGTTTTATTTAACGAAGAGGTGTGTTTGTGCATGCATCGTGGCTCAGGTCATGTTGAAGTTGGGGGCTCAGATTATCGGGCTCGGCTGGTCGATCATCCAAACCATAATACCTGATGAAGACCAAAGGTGAGTTTGGCCCGGTGAGTGGAGTTGATGTGTGGGCGAGTGTGTGTGTGTGTGTGTGTGCGACGGACGGCTCTCCGGGCCTCCAGAGGATGGATGGCAGCAGAGGAAATGGGCGATGACAGACGGACATGACTGTCGTCAAAACCTTTTCCCAGTCGACGGGACAGGCTCCCCACACTTGCCCCCTTCCCTTCTCGTCTGCCTCGGGACAATGAACACGACACGGCACGGGTCCGTGACGACGAGGGCCGAAGGGTAGCCAAGTGCATTAATGGTAGGGTAAAGGTATCCGTCACCTGGGCATGTACTAAGGCGGCAGAGTTGGGGTACCGTCTCCTTCGAGTCCGCTTCGTTCTCAAGGCTTGCTCCAACCCCAACCGAGCAAAAAGTCTTCTCCAGTCTTCAGACTCCTCTCCAGAGCTCCAGGCTCTCCACCAGAGCGGCCCCAAGTGGGTTGGGTAGGGTTGGCAACATGGCTGGTTTGTTGGACTGTGCCATCCCGGCCAATAATAGCGTTCGGCTTGGCGAAAGGCTCCTTGGCTTTGTTCTTGTTCGGTCTGAGTGCCGCCGAGGTTCGTCTCTTGAGAGTCTGGTCCCGTTCGCTCACAGTATTTAGCGGCGGGCGAACAGCCTCTTCCTGGCGCCAGGCTGTGTGCCTTGTCTGGCGCCCGTCAGTCTTAGTGGCGTATCTTCCTATAACGAAGATTCGCTATTATGACTGAGGCACGGGGAACCTTAAGTCGAGTTGCGTCTTGCCTACCCACGGCACAAACTCAAGGGGCAAGTCCTGCCTTTCTCGGAGCGGCGCCCAACTTTGGAGCGTGAAGCAGACGTCGTGTTGCCCCTCTACGCAGGCATGGTAGTGAAGGCCAATTACAGGAAGCGAGTGCCAAAAAAAAAAAAAAAACAATTTGCCATCTACTACGGTAGTAGGAATGGATACGCCAGGCCAGTGGCACAGAGCTTGATGGCATGCACGTTGTATGGTACGACCAGAATTGAGGCGTTCTCAGTTTCGTCCGATAATTACCCCAGGTATTCGAAGAAGGGCCATGCCTGTTCCTGATGATGTGGGAGCGATTGGCATGATACACAGCATGCCGAAATGGCAGGTTTCCGCCTACTGTTTTGGGCCAGATCTAACGTGACGGACGCCGAGGGGCGCGGGGACGAGGAGTCGCGGGGCTAGTCATTGGTCTCGTCTAGTCACCTGGCTTGCGTCTTCCTCTGTGGTGACCACGTTGTCTTGTTTGGGATGGTGTCGAGCAAGAGGAGAGATGGTGGCGTTTAGTTTCTCGGAAGGCTGCTTCTGGTCTGTGTGCAACTTGCATCTTCTCTTCCCTCCGTGGGCGACGAAAGCACACACGCAGACCAGGCAAGTTGTTTCGTTTTACCCCAAGTCGACATGCAGGCTCCAGATTTCGATGCAGGTGTTTGGCTCTGTCGGTGCGGTGCGGGTGCGGGTGCGGGTGCGGTGCGGTACGAGAGAGTACAAGTTCCGTTTGGGTATAGTACAAGTGCTGTGTAGGCCGAGTTCAGTGATATGGGCAGGGGTCTCGCTGGATGGTGGGAAATGACGCGGGTGCGGAGAGATGAGTCCACATTGAGTGTGTCTCTTGCTGTGCTATGTATTCAGCTGTTAGTTGGTTTCGAACTGAGAAGGATTTGCCATGACATGGGATGGGATGGGATGGGATGGAGGAGGTGGAGGATGGATGCGTCCGTACCATGGTTGATCTAGGGAAGCGCGTCTGGCAGGCTCATGTCATGACACGGGGTCAGGAGTTAATTTGATTGACACCAAATCACGCGCAATGCCCACTTTCTGTCCTCGTTGCTTCCTTCATCTCACCGACAGCACACGACAAGTCAAAGGCGTCGTTGAGTAAGGTACTACAAGGCATGTAAGGTCCGCAATCAGGGGTCCCCCTTTCCTTCCGTCAGGCCGGTCGTCCTACACTCCCATGGCACACACACTACCATACCTTACCTACGGTAGTTACCTAGGTAGTACACCGTAATACAGTAGCTTGCATAGCAGTCAACAACACGTACAACGGTACATACCTGCCGCAACTCACAATCGCCAGGCACTTGCGCTGAGAGCTACGTTGTAGTAGTAAGAAGGAAGGTACATGACGCACCTCGAAGGGCCTTCCCTCCATCTTACCCCTACAACTGATTGGACGAACAACTTTTCGGGATTATGTTTACCATGAGATGATGCCTTCGTATGGCGTACTGCTAGTAGATGCTTGATAGCATCATCATCATCACCACCACCACCACCACCATCACCACCGTCATCATCCACATGAGGGATCAACAACACCACACGGTCGCCACTCTCGATTCGTCAGCCTCGAGCCACGCACGCTGTACAAAACCCGATCATGGTGACTTGCTGGGGCAAAGGGGAGCTTTTGGCCTGCATTCTTCATTCCGCGAATGCTCTTGCCATCGTTTCCCGTCATTCAGTGCGGCCCCTCTTCGTGGCATACCAGCACAGTACACCTGGGTCAAGGTTGTTGAACAGGGCAGTTGAGGAAACTTTGGACAAGGATGTAGACGGTTCCCACGAATCTTCAGCTCCGATCCCGCAAGTCGAGTGCCGACAGCCTTCAGGGCGACCCTTCTTTTTTCTTTCCTTTCCTTTCCTTTCCTTTCCTTTCCTTCCTTCTTTCTTGTCTTCTTCCTATCTTCTCCCCTGAGATGCGACACAGCATGTACGTATAGGGTCCGGGGTAATTGCTGTGAAGACGATGCAGTAACACGGCAGCTAGCCACCACACAGAGACCCCATCACCCTTCAATATGCGAACCCCAGTTTCCCCTCAATCTGACAGAAAAAGGAAAAAAATGAAGAGTCAATCCTTGTTCGTCGTTGATGGTGTCGAGTTCATTTCGGCCAAGGTAAAATGTAAGGGGCGCGCTACCTTAAAACATATGCATAAGACCGGAATAGGGACCAGGGGCTGTCAGTTCGATCTCCAACCTCATCATATATCATTCAAGTATATCCCTACTTGTGCTTGCACTCGCTCCCGCTCCGAGTTGCTCGCGTTTCCAGCTTCAGCAATGGGCGCTTCCTGCACATTGCCCTGCCGTGTCCTGCCGTGTGTCCTGCCACACCACCCTTACAGTTTAGATGGTAACCCTCCAAGTCTGGAGAGTCGGTCATTCTGATCCGGCCCACTCAGCATCGCCCGTCCCTTCTCCGCACATGCGGAGCAAAATGTTTTAGTTTTCTTTTTGTTTTTTTCTCCCTCTCCTCCACGCCTACCGCTCCCCCATTCCATTCTTCCGTCGTGGCAGCCATCCCGCATCGCTCCACTCACAACCACACTCACCCTGTTGCTACTCCGTATCAAGGTGATAAGTTCTGTCCAAGACACGCAGAGCTCATCATCGTCTCCGCGAGTCGCGCAGAACAGCGCCGAGTCTTCCTTCTCGGTTTTTGTTGGCATCGTCCATCTTCCCCCAGGTTTCGTTCAAGATGCTCTGAAGAGCTGCAGACCAACTAGTATGAACTGAACCAGTTGCAGTAGCTAGGCACTTTGTACAGGACACCGACTATCCAAGAACCAACCACCGACCACTTGATGGACACAGCCATGGCCGCAGGGGCCTGCCCGGCGCAAAGTACCACGGTAGCTTCCATCTCCTATGACCAGCAGCATGAGAAAAGAGGTCGATGATATGCCTCCCACCTGGATGTCTGGCCCATCCGCCGATACTACACTCCGGATTTGCACACGTTTAGCCCCATGGTCATCAACGGAGCTGTGAGGATACGGGAACGACATCTAGTAGCACTGGGGCAACTCGCTCGCCCTCACTGATCACTCTACCAAGCTATTCTCTTTAGACGTTCTTTTGCCCCAGCATTATCGGCCGTAGTTCCAGAGATGATGCATTGTTGCTGCCGAATACTTCTGCTCGGAGGTTGGCCAGCACGACTCGTCGATATTTCATTGAAGAAAAAGGTATGATGCGCAACGCGAATCGAACCTGGGGTGGCGCCACCAATTTAGGTTCCCCAATCTGCCACGAGGACTTTAGCCTGAATACAGCGCGGCGTCGCGCGTGGCGCCATACCGCAACGGTCCTCGGTCCGAAACTCCAAGATTTGACAAAGACCTGACGCTTCGTCGTTCCCATTCGTGGCTTTGCCGTCGTCCTTTTCCTCCACAAACCAATGGGCAACCCCTGTTTGTACCCCAACTCTTCCACGCCTTCGATTACATACGTTGTATCCGTATGTAGTGCCATAACTCCGGTCCCTAACATCGCCCATCTCTACTCAGTCAACCTGGCTGGCCTGGTGGACGCGTCGTGACACCCAACCCCAGAATCGAAACAGGTCGGCCACCCAGCTCACCGACTCCAGCGCCCTCGCGTCTCGGTGACCAAGCTTCTGCTCTGTTACCTTGGGTATACTCTCCTACCTGGCCAAGGGTTAAAGGTGTGACGCTCATAGCCTTCGGGAGCACCAACTGCCAGATTCAAACGTATTCTGGCCTGAAACCTTCCCAGCCACTACTCAGATTGCTCATTGCTTTTCTGTTTCGGTGCCAGATCGTCAATTACCCTTGTGACATCTTCTCCCTCTCTCCGTCCATTGTGCCAACACTTTCTTCAGGTTATCGAACAACCCGTCTTCCCTAACCTCATCAGCTGGCCGCTAATTCCCCTCATTATCGAGTTACTCTAATCTTTTTGGCTGGGTGAATCCATTGTTCTTCTCGCTCCTTGCTACCCATGTGGCATTTGCACTTGCTGTACGGCTAGGGTAGCCGTATATCGATGCGCCTCCGGCCAAGAAGGCTCAACAAGACCTTTCAAGCTGACGCTTCTTCACGGCTCATCGTGTACTGCCAAACCTGAAGCGTTCGGCATTGCTGGTAAAATGCCCGATACGAGGAGACGCACAATCTCTGACCCCGTACTGCGAGAAGTGCAGCTTAGTCGACAATCCGCGATGTTCTCGAACGCACACAAGCTCGGAGGCGGGGCACAGGAGATATCCACCTGCGCTGGCTCAAATGTGTCGTGCCGCCTTGGCAGCTGTCGTTCCGTGGATCCTCTGAACCAACAAACCAACAACAAGGGATCGGACATCCATTGGTTCCTTTGCCATGATCATCACTTCTGGGCCGATGTTCTCATTTCCACAGACGTTACTACACTGCTACTGTCAAGTGACGGCGAAGGGACAAGTGGATCTCCGTAGACTTGTACCAGCTGTGGCTGGCCGTCCGAGGCAGGGGGGACATTATCTTTCAAAGTTCCGTCCCGCAGCGTACTTTTTGTTTGGCATTCCGTTGGAATCCCGTTGAGGGGTTACATTCGGGGCTTTCAACCAACGTACGAGACCAAACCAATCAGGTCTGAGGGCTTCGGCAACTGGACCGCTGTTCCATTCTCATGCTTCGAATATCATCCCTATGCCGTGTCATACATGAGAGCAGGAGGTCCTTCTGGCCGCGTTAGGACCGAAGACCCCGTCCCGATGGGCCAAAGGCCAGGTAAAACTCTCATGGCGCCAATAGTTGGGCTTTTTTGAAGGAGGCTCCTCAGCCTGACTTCACCGGTAGCCTTTGACGAACGTCTCCCGGCTTCTTGGGAAACCGGTACCATCCTCAGCCTTCCTCCTAGTGGACTGTCGGAGAGTTTTCCTAGCGGCTGCTGCATTGTCCCAAGGGATTGCAGTGGAAAGGGACTGTTCAATCCGGGGTGGAAGCCCCTCTTGTGACCCGCTCCTCCGTTGATCTCGGAGGATCGCCCACCTGACTGCTCATTGCCACAACGGATGGCACGATGGCCGTCCACACATCGTCCACCATAGCTCGAGGGATCGTCACTAGAATCAGAAAACAAAGGGAACCATGTCTTCGGGCCGCCTGTGACCCGGAAGCAAGACCAGCGGAATGCGACTGTGTTCCAACCGCTGTGGAAATGGTGCATTTCCAATCGCCAGGCCCGATGATACTCAGGCATGTCAGGACCATGGCAACATCAAGCTCCCTCTGATCTACATATCACGTCCACCACTTTCCAGTGGGTCTGAAAGGGTGCAAATGGCCCTGTTTTTCCTACGGCCCTTGCGAGCTCGTGAAGGTCAAACTTGTCAAGCGAAGTAGGCACTCAACCATCCTTCCAGAAGCTCGCTTACGGTTTTCCATCAATCGCCAACGCCGACTCATCTTGACGTTTACTGCGGAGCCCAGGCTAGAGACGCTCGGGGAAAAGGGATAATGATAGATTGCCTCCACGTGCCGGTTGAATTTGGCAGAATCGGTCTGACAGCTGTCTCGATGCGGGTGACTCTGTTCGGACGACGTCGAGGGTTTGGTTGTGCTTTATGAAAAGGGTTGTATATCTCTGAGAGACAACGGGAGATAGAATCCATGGGCCTAGGCGGCCTCCTCGGCTCGGAGCGGTGGTTGCGTGGTCTTTACGACGGTCCTCGATGAGGGTAGCGTAGTATAGGAGGGGTCGGCACCTCATGCGTGGCGGCCGGCGCAAATTCGCGTCAACCACTTTAGGATGCTCCTGAGCTGCCGCTAAAGCTGTGGTCAGATGGCCTGCAGCGTCTCATCACACCTCGAGATCGACTGGCTAAGCCTGCGGCCAGTCTTTCCTGGGGGTAGAAGGACGAGACTGGACCTGTCCAACACTGCGGAGAGCCCGGGGCCTTTGGAAAGGATTCGTCGATCTTTCGGGTGCGCGGAGGGTAACCAGCCTACGACGAGGCGCGGCACGAGGGCGTCACTTGCGACTTGCGCTTCCGTCTCATGCTGGAAATGTGGAGGTCCCTGCATAACAGCTATAATATCAACTTGGGTTGTCCATAGGGGTCAGTAAACTTGGAGGCTTGGATCTGCGTACCGCATGGGCCGCGCGATTGTCCATCACAGACACTTTCTCTCTTATAACCTGAAATATCACACAAAGAGGCGACTCGGCTTTGACAGCATGTTCTAAACTGGTCCTGAATCATGTTGTGTTACGGTACGTCAACTGCGCCTTCCTGCACTATCGGCGTCCGGTCTCTGTGCCCAACCGCGTGACTTCGAGCCGTGATTTACGGAAAGGGGATACTTCGCGAGATTCTATGCATCCAAAGACCGACATGCCAAGCACAATAGCTGTCGTTGCTGCATCGTTCTGAGAGTCCAACCCCCGGATATCAACGGTTCATTCGAAGGCTGCCTTTCTGTTGGACGTTCATGTTCCCCCTAACGTCTGCTCCGCGTAGTCTTCAAACACACTTTGGACTTCGGGGCCGAAGTGGTGATGCCCAAGCGCCAGTAACCCGTCGATAGTCTGAAGACTGTCGGTATTCAGCGGTTGAACACGTCGTTCGCATAACGACACCACCCGCATATCATGAACAGTCGTTAGCGCTGAGCTCTGCATTTTCCATCATCTACCAACCGTGACGCCGTTGTTTCGGTACCAGCTAGGGAGGCGTCCCTCCGAGCATTTTGAAATAACCCCGAATTAGGTGACCAGAAAAGGCAATTTCATCATCTACGGGGTTGAAGCCCCCGCCGAGCTTCGTCATAATGTCAAAGGTGACGGCTGCAACGCGAGCCCCAACCTGTTCCGCAAGGCTTCAAAGTCTGGAAACCAAGAACCGTGGATAGCGAGTGGTGCGCTCGCGGGGTGTGAATGTGAAGATTCCCAAGTTTGGAGAAGTTCGTCCGTCAAGATGGCGGTTGCCGCGTGTTGCTTGCTGCCACGAAGTCATGCAAGGTAGGCAGGCATGTTGCATTGGTGTCCCCAGAAGCTGACGCTTCTACCAGAAACCTTGGGTTCTTGTCTCACTATGCTCCGGAGAGTCTTCTGAGAGAGGCAGAAACTTCAATTAACGTTAGCCTACATCCTGAGAGCTGAGGATCAACAGATGCTGAGTCCCTTGGGAGATGCTTTGCCACCAACCGTCCACACGGGCCCCCGGTGGTCCTGAATCTCTATTCTCATGGCGTCCCTTTCTTGGTGTCTCAACCCATCCTGCAGTTTCCGCCACTATCCTTGGTCGAAGTTCCATTCCCCTCCTCCTCTGGTCCTGAAGTCGGCGTGGAATATCGCAGGCGGGAAAGGCGACTAGGTCATTGCACCAGAAGAAACACTTCACAAAACTGATGCGACTCATGTTCGGAAAGAGTCCAATTGCAGCAGTTGGATTTGCATTCTACGGAGGTAATACGTAGTCAACATGCCGGTCGGCCAATTGGACAATATGCACCGCAAGTCCAGATCAGGCCCTCAGTACGACCTCTCCGCTTCCCGCAGGTCGGTATACGGGACCTTAGCCGTTGGCAGCCCAGTAGCCCTCGGCAGTGTGTGCTCTGCAGCAGGATGCGAAGCTTTGCCAGTTCGACGTGCAGCACTAATGCGTTTTTTTCGTCCACGTCAGCTTCCCGGAACCGCGTAACCCTGATTGCTCGGTGGCATTGTGAAGAACAAACTTACGATACCGTCTTGCATGAAGCTCCCGGTTCGGGGGCAGCAGGATTGAGTGTATCCCGAGTTGGAGTTGTCACGTCTCAGACACTGCCACATGAGGGTTGGGTTGTTGTTGCAAAAGGCCGCGGACACGCCGCCCGCGTAGAGGCTCTGAGTAAGTTGGTCTGTGTTAGTCTCTCGTTGGTCAGTTCCAGTTGGGGCCCTGCGGGCTCTTACCACTAGGAGAGCTGCGGTAACTTCGATCAGCCTCATGATGGGCGGTTGACTTATCACTGAGAAGAGACTGAGGCGTGGAGTGACGAAAGAAGGCCGTCCATCAGTGGATATGTCGATCCGTTAAATACCTATTCTGAGCACTCGACAGGAGCCCGGCCAAGCCCGGCCATTTGGTTCGAGACACTGGTGATGTATCGCAGGCTCGGCCCCAGCATGCAAGTCTGGTTATTCGTATAACTGGAAGGTCGAAGTTCGTCTCAAGGTAGCTTGATTGCTCTAGGCTAGTTGCACTGTCCACCTTTTAATCAATTTAGGTTTGGCATTGACTAGTTGCTGTAATTGGCCGACATCTGTATTGGGGTAGTTTCCGTAAGAGAATTATAGTCTGTAGTTGTGGGGACTCGGGAGACAGGTTGACTCGTGTAACAACCGAGACCGAGTCCGTATGCGAGAGGCACGTATACTCGCGCAGAGAACGGTTATCTTTCGAACTTTGCCCACTGCCCCAGGTGCCAGCTTAGCTGTAAGCTTTCTGCACTTTCCTCAGACGGCCTACGTATTGCTGTAATTGTGGGCCGTGGCTTTGAAAGAAAAAGAAAATAAATTTGCAGAGCAGTCGCCCCAAATATCATCATAAGGTAGTTCGTGGCAGATGAGACGGACTCGAACACCGCGCAAAGGACGGAAATTGGCCAACGTGGCCATCCTTGCAACATACACAAAACTGAGGTTCACTTTGCTGGGCCGTTCTCTATGCTCCTGGCAGTATTTTCCATGCCCCTGTACCGGACCTTGGAGGGAGACCGAGTTCCCTCGGAACCAGGCTTGTGATCAGAGTCATCGGCGGGCGATTTATCCCCCGAGCTCGCTAAACACGGGGCGCCAAGCCTCGCAACAACGAATCTCATTCCAGCAGGAGGCATTTCCCTCTAGATTCCACTGGCCTGATGGAAGAAAACAGGGGAAGATATGGTGCGGCAACCCAGTCGTCCCATCCTACACGTCTGCCACGGTTCCATAGAATCGGGTTTTCAATCCGCCAACTGTTTCTTCGACTTGCGACTTCCTTGCCCCGTCTAACTAACCTAAAACTTCGTTCCGCGAACCGTAATAGAATTGAGATAATTTCCCAGGGGTAAAAATATCAAGACGCAATCACCAAGGGCTTCGGGACCCGAGACACACGTATTCCATGACTGTCTATTGATAGAACTCGACTCGGTCTGGACCCGAGGGAATCAGCAGACAGCATCGCTATATTCGCCAACCAGGTCACCCCTTGATGTTCTGGCCACAGTGGGAACGCAGTCACTCGCATATTCCGCTGATCTCCGCCGCTAACTAACCTTTTGTTCGTTTTTTGGCGCTATCGCCCGAATATGCTTGTCTACAACGACTCTGGAAGAACAGCCCGGAACTTTCATTGATATACAACGTACGTCGACTGCCGTGGACAACAAGGATGATACTTCCGTTAAATGAGAACCCAAATTTATAAGGAAAAAAGAGAATTGATTTCTGAGACTGTTGACTGACTCTCTCGCCAAAGTAGACATGACGTTTGCACACTCATCTCACCAACCCTACTTACTCATTTCTCTCGTATGGGTCCATGCCCATTGGCGAACTCGGGATTTCACCTGCCACCCTCTTGTCTAGGTACATGAGGGCAGCCTTTCAAAGTTGTCGACTTGTCGGCGGACCAACAATCCCCGCGCGAACAGAAAAGGCCAAAAACCATCCATACCGTTCTGTGCTGTCGGCGAGCCGTCCACGGTTCCGCTTCGAAGACGCACTGTTACGCGCCGAGGACGGCGGAGGCCCGGCGGCAGCCGGGAGATGTGTACAAGCCGTGGCGGCGAGAGGTGTTGCATTAAGACTGAGGCACACATAGCAGTCTTTCGGAATCCCTAATCTCTTTTCTCACGCGCGTCTTCTCTCCTGGTATTCTTCTCGTAAAGCCTCATATCGGATTCCTGACCTGGGTCACTACAACCTCAGTCTTCCCTCTCATCATTCGAACTCTACTCTCGGTGCATCTAGGCCCACGCATCTCCTGGCGGGTAGGTCGGCGGCCCAAATTCAGCGAGCCACCTGGTTCTGCTCAATGATCGTCCCTAGGTTGCGCCATGCACGACCACGTAGGGCCGAGGATACAGCATATGGGAGGACTAGCTAACATCAGAAATACCCCCTTTTGCTCTTTTTCGACGTTGGGCTGATGCTGTTGCTGTCAGGTTCATTCCAAGTTCGATTGATTTTCGTCCTATAAAAAGTGGGACTTCTGCTGGCCTATGAAGTTTGGCTTATCTTGAGGCCTTGTGTATGGGCACGACGATTGGACTATAACAACTCCGAGAAGGGGAAGTACTAAAAAGTTCAAAATCCTCGAGCGTCCAAATATTTGCCCAAAGTTATCGCAATCCGAGATTATGATACTCTATCTTACTACTCTATTGATGCGCGCCTATCACACCCCCAGGTAGTGAGCGTCGCGTTTCGCGCCCTGTTTCCAACTATTTTGTGTCTACCAGGTTGTACGATACGTGCCCATGCCCGTTCAAGTTTCCTAGGGACTTTTTAATATACAACAAGCTTGAAAATCCCTTGTCCTTAAGAATCCCGACTATTCCGAGACTCAAAATCCGGCTTCTTGTCGCAACCGGTGCCCAGTGCACCCCTAGGCCATGGCCACCACCCGTCCAGTGGCATGTCGTCGTGAACGAGATTTTGGTTTCGCGCTGGACGTAGTCGATCAAAAGTGTAGAGCCATGACTCCTTGAACAGCGGGTCCCATGCAAAAGCAGTGTAGACCATATCCGGTCGAAGGTCTACCGGCCTTACCTGTGACAGGACTTGTGATTCACGAGCACACACTACTAGCTTCGCTACCCAGTTCGTTTGAGGGCTAAGATCGGAGAGGAAGTGGCTACGAAAGCACGTGCAGCCTTGGCGCTTTAAAGCAGCTGTGTCGAGATGTTCATCGTTGTCGGTGGGTTGTTTGCGGATGTTGGCGGTTGTCCAGTGAAGACCCTCTCGCATAACACGCGGCAAGTCCCTGGTCCTGATTCGAAGTTTTGCCTCCCAGGTGATGTCCCTTTTCCTGAGTGCAAATGAGTCGACGGAAATAGAAGTGAACATGATACTGATCCTAGCGAAACCTGTTTGCCATTCTTCTGAGTCGTGGTCAGGAAGACGCCTTGCTTCTTGGACTGATTCGTATGAGGAAGCTACTTCAAAAGGGTTTGCATACGCCAAGAGGTGGGCGCCTATCGTAAGTTCTCTTATGGAGGGATGGAGATATAGTAGGAGTGGGATAAGTGTGCCGTTCGCTTGGATCTCAAACGAAGACGCGCAAGGGCAATGGGATCAGTTATGTGGCGAGGGGGCTGAGTGTACAGGGTGTAACTGCTAGATAGAAAGAGGGATTAGACACAAGAGCAGGTGCCTTGAGTATTAAGAAAGCCCAGAACTGAATGGAGAAATGAGGACGAGGTGTACCACAGATTTTCAAACTTTTATAAGCTACCTCCGTGGTCAGGCAAGATTTAACTAGAAACAAGTATGCCAGCCACACTGTGAGGTGAGAAATGCACGACATGCTTCAACCTGACTTGTCACGAATGCTACGTGTCATGCGGTTCAAAAAACAGCAGACCGTCAGTTTCTTTCATGCGCGAGTACGCCCGCAAATGCTTCTAATCACATATCCACCGTGACGACAGCCAGCCATCCGGAAGCCTCCTCAACCAGCAGCGTACTGACTCCTCTTCCTCAACTTCGGACCAAACTTCCACAACAACAGCGGTCCGGGCCACCCAATCACCACACCCAACAATGCGAGCAATGTATTGCCCCACCCGTAATCCAGAGTCTCGTACAGACTCGGCGCGAACAGCGGGAACCCGAACCCGGCCAAGCTCCTCAGCACCGTCGCCGCCGCCACCGCCGATGCCGCGTTCAGCGTGTACGTGTCAACCAAGAACCCCTGGATGCACTGGAATCCGATGATGACACCGGCGCTGAAAAGAGTAGCCCCGATATTGGGCCCGATCCAATGCGTGTGCCGCTGAGCCGTCCACCCGTAGATGAGCAGCCCCGTCGGCACGAGCAGCGCGCCGGGCACCATCATCGGCACGCGAAACTCGGGGCGTCCCGGTCCGCCGTCCGGGACGTAGCGGCGCTTGAGGGCGGCGTATATACGGTCCTGCAAGGGGGCGCACGTCTGTGCCCCGAGGAAGAAGCCGAGGCCTAGGGAAATGTAGTTCAGGCCGCTGATGCCGGTGGATTGCCCATAGTCTCCTCTCCAGAGGGCGGGGAAGGTCGAGAGGACGAGATACATAAGCCCGTAGAGGTACATCATGTACAGAGCCAAGGCCTGGACGAGGGGTTGTGTGCCAAGCAGGCGGAATGGGCGGGTCAGGGCCGTGCCGAGGGTGCGAATTATGGTGCGGTTTGGGTTGTCGAACTCGGTATGCAGTGCCGTGTTGCCCGTTTCTTTGATCAGGCGCTTCTTTCTACGGCTGAGAAGCACCGGAGCGAACGTCTCCTGAAGGACGAAGACGCCGATGGCCTGTATCACGGCCGTAAGGATGGTGGTACTGTAGAAGATCCAGCGCCAGGTCGTATTCTGGGCTACGAAACCGCCTGCGATAGGGCCAATAGCAGGGCCAAGAAGAGGCATGAGCGAGTATAGACTGATGGCACGCCCTCGCTCCTCCGCCTCAAATAGATCCCCCAAAACACCACCGCCGATGGCAAGGGGCGCGGAGCCGCCCAAGCCAGCGAGGAAACGGAAGGCGATCATTTGACCCTTGGTACGAGCGAGGCCGCAGCCGAGATTGAAGAACATGTAGAAGAGATTTGTGAGTTGCAGGACAATGACGCGGCCGTAGAGTTCCGACAGCGGTCCCCAGGCCAACGGGCCAACAGCGTAGGCGAGAACGAAGATGGAGAGAACGAGGGCCTGCTCAAACGAGCTGGGGATGTTGAGGTCTCGACCGATGTCCTCCAGGGCTGGGGCGACCATGGACGATGAAACTGGCGATAGGAGGGTGAAGCACGATACTGTCGGCGGTCAGTACGAGGCGCTTCGAGTTGATGGTGGCAACGTACCGCAGAAGACTGCAGCCCACTTCTTCTTAAAGGGCCATTGTTTCGGGTTCCGGATGTCCTTGGGGCTATTCCAAGTAACCAGGTTGGGATCAAGTTCCGTGGCGGTGGTGGCTTTCTTCTCATCATCTAGAGGGTGACCGATCTCAAGGTCCCGCCGGTTCTCGATGCCATCTCTTACTTCGGATACCGTCCTAGATAAAGAACGGGACCGGCTGCTTCTCGCATTCCGAAGAGCATGCTCGCTGGGGCCAGAGCTGCTATCGCTGTCGGAGTCGGACGAAGTCGAGTGGCGCGAAGAGTCCGTCTGCTTTTCGTCTAATTGCTTTTCCGACGGTGCTGTGATGGCCCTTTCGACCTGGTGCCTCAGCGTCATTCGCTGGTGGTTCACCGGCTGATCATCATCGCGGAACTCGCCATCGTTCGTTTGAGAAGTGTTGTTCGTATCCGCCATCACCTTGTCAATGTCACAAGTGCGGTATGTTGTTGTCCCTCTTCTCTGAGCATACCTAGCCAATCATCTAGGTATATAGTAAGGGTGAAGTGAGGTGAAGATAGGTCAATGACGTGTGTCAGAGGTCAACAACACGCGTAACAAGAGAACAAGTGTCGACTTCAATGCGTGCAGCTCCAGGTTGCCGGGGACGGCTTCAGCATAAATGGTAGATGGAGCCAACATGTCTAGAGAAGAGCAAAGGATGAATCATGCATATGGAATCCCTTGGCCCAGCCCCAACGGGCTTCACCAGAGGTGGCCCGCCGCACATCGCTACTCCATCCGCAAACACATGTGCCCTTGCACTCACATCTGCGCCTCATGAATGTGACGGCGCGCCGACGCAGGTCGCCCAATGAGACTAGTCGATATGAATGCTCCGACCGAGGCCAGCAGAACATCATCGGCTCCTTGGCCACATGATGCCCTCTGAAGCGGCGCTAGGCGAAAGCAACTACCGAAAACTTGTCTAACGGGCCCAATGCCTCACCTTTTCTGGGGCTCTGGATCCCTTTCGTATTGCGTAGATGGACAAGAGAATAGTCATGGGAGAACTCGCGGAACGAATCGCTTGAGTCAAGAAACGGACATAAGAGAAGCATAAACACCGTTTTCCGTAGACCCAGAAGATTTTTCAAGAGGAAGCCCGGAATTCGGCCCCGTATTTTGTTGGTTTTGGTGGTTTGGACGTCCGTCACGGTTCTCCGGTGCCGAGTCGGCATGTTTCCTAGATCGCTGACGTTCGGATGACTGTTCCTGTTGCTGGCTGTAGATCCGAATGGAGCTAAAAAAAAAAAAACAAAAAAAAAAAAACTCCACCGTCTCCCACAGTCCTGCCGCAGTACGCAACACATTCGCCGTCAGAATACGTGCGCAAAAGGATTTTCAGGCGTGTCAAACGTCCGTGATCTCAGTCGCGTCCGTAACATTCTCTCCAGTGTGAGTGAGAGAGAGGTTGGGAGGTTTACCACGCATGAGAAATGGCTGCTATCCTTACGCTCGGAGATGTTTACTGTAGTGCGTTTTGGCTGGCGCTGCAGTCTGCAGTCGCTTGTTTCTCTGCGCTGTCAGTGCCAGTGGTCTCCAGCCACACGGATGAAAACAAGGCGATACTTTGTAAAACGGGTCAGAAACATCTCGATTGACTAGGATGACACAGTAACGAGTTGCACATCCACTGACGAACATGGCAGGAGATCTCGCCAGTCGCAATTTGCAGACGGAGGCACTCTCGAGCAAGGTCACATGCTCATGCTACTCATAACAACCAGACCTCTAAGCCAGCTTATACCTGAAGCCAAGTCCCCCTTGAACGCCGTAGACCGTTTGCCTGTTCTGTCAACAGGCAGGAAAGCCAAAAAATCGAAGTCCGATGAAGTGCTTTTTTGTAAATGGTATCTTTGTGTCAGAGGAATTAAGGTGATGTGGATGGGTGGCCATCTCACAAAACCTATGCGGCGACGTCGGTCTTGGTATCGACCTTCTTCGCCTCGGGCTGAGCCGCGCTGTCGTCCTCGCGAGCGCGCTTGCCGTTGCCGTTCTTGTCCTCAGCAACGACTTCGCCCTTGTCGTTGGTGGATTGAATGGTGGGCTTGCCCCTGCGAAAGACATCAGTAAGGTTGCTTATGTTAGGAGGAAATTTTTGGCACATACGCGTTGCGGTCCTTAGCAACCTCATTGGGATCCCGGCGGTTCTCCTGGTTGTCGCGTCCGCCCCGGCGGTCACCGCCGCGACCACGACCGCGGCCACCACGTCCACCACGTCCACCTCTGAAGCCGTTCTTCTGGTCGTTCTCACGGCGCTGCTTCCAGTCGTCCTTGCCGTGGCTACCGCCACGACCACCTCTACCGCGACCGCGACCACGGTCAGCCCCGTCCCTACCCTCGAAGAATCGACGCGAAGAGTTGGGCTCGATCTTGCCCTCCTTAATCAGCTCATTCTTCTCCTTGACGTAGTCGGTCTTTGCCATGATCTTCAAGTCGTGGTCCTTCCACTTAGGCTTGGGGTCAAGAGCAAGGAACTTTTGGGCAGACTCCTCGTCGGGGAACTCAACAAAGACGGAACCCTTGAAGAGCTTCTCATTGGTGCGGCGGAGACGGACAGAGTTGATGGGACCGAACTGGGTGAAGAAGGCCTCGAGGTCGAACTGGGTGGATGGCTCTTCATCACCGAAGCCCTTTACGTAGACGCAGCGCGAGTTGAACTTGTCGCTGCCGGGGGAGTAGGCCTGCTTGCGCTGGATCGTCTCCTCTCCCTCCTCCCCAGCGATAACGAGGGTGTTGCTCTCCTTCAAGGCGGCGACAACGGCCGAGTAGGGCTGGAAGCGACGCATGCGCTTGAAGTTGGTAATGGTCTTAAGCGGGATGGCCTTGTTCTCGAATCCGCCCGTAAGCTCCCACAGGAACTTGTCGTGGGGAAGGTTGCTGTCGGACAGGTAGAATTCGACCTGGATTTCGTCATGTCAGGCGATGTGATCATCAAGGCAAAGTCAATTGGGTTAGTCTTACCTGTTTACGAATTTGGACAGGGTCATCTGTCTCCTCGAGAAGGCTGGCGTCAAACTTGACATTGTTCGAGTGCTGCTTGTCGATCTTAGCGGTCGTCTTGAGGATGTTGGTCTCCTTCTCAGGCTGAGCTTCGGTCTGATCATTCTGGGTAGTCTCCTCGACCTTCGCGGTTTCCTCAGTCTTCGCAGGCTCTTCGACCTGGGCGGGTGCCTCGGCGGCAACAGCCTCCACGGGCTTGGTCTCCTCGGCAGTGCTCATAGTGTAGCTGGTCGGAGTCGAAATCAAGGATTGATCAAGAGCGATCTAGATGTGCTAAGGAAGGAAAAGGAAAAATTAACAATCGGGTCCTTCGAGAGAATTCTATCAGATACGAAGCCGAGGGTTGTCGCGTCCGCAAGGTGAGTAACACGGCGAGAAACTGAAGGTAGGATCAAATCTTTATGTGGCGGGGTACAGTAGGCGACCGAGAGCACAGGATCGAGGTAGTCAGATGTGAGTAATTCGGAGACGGCTTACATGGAGGACAGAAGGTTTCCGTGCAATGTAGCGACTCTAGATTCCTAATTTGCAGAGCGAATTGATCTTCGGATTGTGGTGTTCTCTGCGATTGTGCAGCCGTGATGGAGGGTTCTCTCGTTTTTTACTTTTTTTCCTTCTTCAAGACAGGAAAGGCTGGCAGAAAAAAAGACGACCCCCCAGCAGATAGAGATTTTGCGACAATCCAGTATGCACGAAGGAGCTCCAGTTTCTGCCGCAGTGGGTTGCGCGCATTCAGATGCACACCGCCCGCAGGATGTCTCCACCTTCACACGGATAGTGGGTTCACTGAGAAAAAATTAACCACACAGGAGACAGCGCGTACTGGGCAGGCTGGGTACGTACTACCATCATCCCAGGGAGCGTCGGACCCTTCAGGTTCAAAAAACAATATTAGGTAAGCCCTCTTTTTCCCCCCAATCTTCCAGGTCATTTCCCGCTGCACGTGACTGCATGACCAGCTGCTAAAGAGCCAAAACAGTAGTAGTAAGGGAAAGAAGGTACGTACCGGCTTCCTCGGGAGATGCCGTTCGATAGCCAAAATTTCCGTTGCGTCTCATGCTCCTGAAGCTGTCCACCTATCCCTCCAGCTCCCACGAAACGCGACTGCGCCGACTCAATTAGCCCAAGATGAGAGGTAGAAAGCCTAGGTGGTATAACCTTAGCAAGCCCGTAAGCTTCCCATTCACCTGCCCCTCTAATTTCGGTGTTCATGGCATGGTTTTGTGCATCTTATCTCAAAAACTGTTCGAGGCCTCGGCCATCAAACATCATCACCATTGTGACCACCATCGATAAAACGAAAGCTAACCACTACCTCGGACACAGAAAGTCCGCCAGGCATGGAATAAACATAATCTTTTCAACCTCGTGCGCGCACAGTTGAAGCAGTTCCGTCACAACAAAACCTTCTTCCAACAAAAATGGAGTGCAAAGTCAATGACCAGAGCCTACCATGGCGCCCATATCAAGGAGACGGACTGGAACCGCGCCTTCTCTCGCCGCCTCTTGTCCGCCGTCGACATGCCGCCCCAGTATCTCGCCTCCTACGACGGCTCCGAGCAGGCTGCCGGCCGCGGTTCTGGCAGGACCGTCGACCCCCTCGAAAAGAACCCAGGCCCGAGCGCCAGCAACTACTCCTTGCACGAGAGGCAGCGCCAGGCAGCCCTGAGATCGGAAGACGACGGCTCGGCTCGCAGCAGGTTCATTCACCCACGCATGGCTTTCACTCATGATCCTCTTACAAAGCTTCTGCGCGCGCCCGTCACGAATATGACACCCTATATGCAAATGGCCTACGCGCCGCTCGAGCGGAGGCTAGACGTTGCCATTTTCCGCGCCATGTTTGCTAGCAGTACCCTACAGGCGAAGCAGTTCTGCACACACGGTGCCGTAAAGGTTAACGGCAAGAAGGTGAGCTTGAAAAGAGAACAAGTCATTCATGTAGTATTGTTGGTAGTGACTAACCCGCACTTTCATAGATGCGCTATGGCTCGTACAAACTCAACCCGGGCGACATGTTCCAGGTCGATGTAGACTCCGTCCTCTACGCAACGGGAAGAGCCAAGACACCCGAGCACGCAAAATTCCTTCGCGGTGAAGATTGGGCCTCTAAACAGGCTGCTAAGGCGGAATCCAAGCAAGGCAGTGTCACTACCCTGGATCCCGAGGCCTCGGAACAGGCCTCCGGTGACACCGCAGTCGAGGCCGAGGCTGTATCCGCCGCCGAAGAAGCTGCAGAGGATCCCGAAATTCAGACTCTCGCCGAAGGCGAGAACGCAGAGGAGTCGCAGCTCACCGAGGAAGAGCGAACCGCGCAGCACCACAAGCAACTTAAAGCCCTTGTCCAGTCCGCAAAGTCCCTCATTAGCGACGGTGAAGGCCTCAACCCACGCAAGAAGCGCCAGCTCCGCTCCTTCATGACTGAGGCCAAGCGCGCCCTGTCGCGCACTGGCCGCACCGCCGACGTTGACACCGCCAAGCTCGACCATAATGGCGTCGTTGACAATCTCGCTGCTCTCCTGAAGGACTTCAAGCTTGAGGGTTCCTCCGTTGAGGCCGTTGCCTCCCCCGAGAGCGAGCAGCAGCAACAGCAGCCCAGCGCCAAGGAAAAGGCCACCACTGAGGCCACCACCGAGCTCATTTCCAGTGCTGAGGTTCGCAAACAGATACTCGGCCTCTCTGAGAAAGAGCAGGAAGCTCTCCTTCAGCTCCTTCGCAAGGACGCCGAGAACCCCATCGACGAGTCCAAGCCCTACTGGACCCCCTGGCAGCCGCGCCGCTACATGGCCCCCTTCGCCTTCATTCCTCGCTATCTCGAGGTGAACCAGAACATCTGCGCGGCCGTTTACCTACGTCACCCCGTCGCCAGACGCGGCATGGCCGAGGTTCCCACTCCCTTTACCTACGAGACAAACCAACTGGCGTTCAACTGGTATCTGCGGAGGGGCTAAAATTGTAATCAGACTACGTGGATGTGGGAGGCTGAAGTGAGTGGAGGTCGTCACCGAGAGCGAATCGGGTGGCACTGTACAACAGGATATAGAGCCCAAAATCTAGGGCTGGCATGTAGAAGGCTTGAATGTAGTCTTATATGTATATCATCATGGCAAAGACGAAGGGAATCATTTCGCCCCTTGACAATATTTGTCGCTTGAGCAACTTGCAACTGCACTCAACCACGAGAGGCGCCGTGCTCTACTTCGTAGGGACCACAGTTTGATTGTAGTGACTCATGATCAGGTATCGGTCAAGATTCACAGACAAGAAACAGCCCTCATAATCTAGGAAAGTCATCCTTTTTCAAAACGCACTAAAACTAAACTAGAGAAAAGACACCAAGGAAATCAAATGCCAAGTAAGCGGAGACGCCTGTAGTCATGCCAGGTCGCCTCCGACCCCTCTCTTCTCCGCGACCTCATCCGAATAAAATACAACATCGAGGGGTTTGATTGCTAGACATAAAACGGGCTGCTCCGCCGTTGCGACCCAGAGCTCTCATCCGCCTACCATGACCATGAGGCGCTGACTGCTGGACGATAGTTGGGTGGTTCGACAACTTGAGGCGGCAAGAGTATCGAGCGCGTCGTCATAGATTATAAAGCCCTGTTCCGAGTGGCAAGTCTTTTGCAAAACAAATGAACCCACAAGGATACCCTGCCGGCACAAGTGTGTTCCGCCAACCCATGTCTCCTCTCGAGACCTTCGCCAGGACAGGCCACGACAAGTAGACTTGCGGAAGTATTCCATGAACGCCTCACCGCCAGAATCAAGCCTCGTAGAAGCGACAACGCTCCGTATTTCTCTTCTGAGTCTTCTCTCCATGGTCTGCATCAAGCCCCCCATTGCATGACTGCTTCGTAAAAGACTTTTTGGTGATGTTGGGGATTCGGTGTTGTGATTAGTTGAGGATTGGTGATTAAAAAGAGGTCCAGAGAAAAAAGGGGTGAAAAGAAAGGACAAGAAGAGAAAAGACAAAGAGGCGCGTGGTGCTGGTATTGTATGGGCATCATTGGTACTGAGACATGGGTCGTGGAAAGGAGAGAATGCGAGCAGCGTGCGACGTCCAGAGATCCTAGTTGGGCGTCTTAGCGGAGCGAGAATCCCTTCCGCTTGCCTTCCTTTTCGATGGGCCGGCCGCTTTCAACTCTCGTCTTTTTCTCCTCAAGCTCCATGCGTTGGCGTTCCAGCTGCTCCTTCATCTCTCTATGACGAGAGTACAGCTCTTCTTCGCTCTGCTTCAGCTTACTCTCCTTCTCGGCAACCTTTTGCTGGAAGACCATCTTCATCTCAGCCTCCATCTTGGCGAGTTTCTGCTCGTGCAGGGCGCGCTCCTCCTCTTGCTTGACGGCGGGGTTGACCTCCTTGAAAACGCTGGGGTCCTGCGATACACCCATGCCAATGAGCTTGTCGGTACGGTAGTTCTCGTACAGGCTGTTGTTGGTGTGCTCCTTGAGCTCCTCCATGTGGGTACGGATGAGCATCTGGCGAAGCTTGACGAAGTCGCAGTGCTCCTCATTGTCGACCTCGATAACACCCCAGGGGTAGCTGCGTCCGCGGACTTTGCGTCCGTCTGCGTTGGTGATCTCATTGGTGGCACCAACGACAGCAAACGGAACCTTGGACATGATCTCGTTGTTCTCGGCAATGGTTTCCTCATCATCAAGCTCGTAGCGGGGCCCCTCGAAGATCTGGATACCGTGGTATTTGATGTCGGACAGGATCTGGGGAGCTCATCAGTTATGGGAGTCAGTGTGCGAGTCAGGTTCACATACTCTAGACTTGAAGTTCGCAATCTCCTCGTCGGTGAGGGTGTCAGCCTTGGCAATAACAGGGATCAGGTTGACCTTGGTATGAAGGCGGCGCATGACCTCAATGTCGAGAGGCTTGAGGGAGTGACCAGTGGGCTGGATGAAGAACACGCAAGCGTGAATGCGGTTATCCACGATGTTCATGCGGTTGACCTTGTTCTCAGCATCTAGGTAAGCATCGTAGCGCTGTTCGATGTTGTCAACGATCGGGCGCCAGGACTCGTCGTTGTTAACAAAGTCGCCAAAGCCCGGCGTGTCCACTACAGTCAAGCGCAAGCGGACACCAGCCTCCTCGATGTCAGCGCTAATGGACTGGATGGTAACAGTCTTCGGGATGATGTCGAGGCTGGGGCCCTTGCGCTCCTTGGGAGGGTAGAGGGAGGTGTTGAACAGAGTGTTGACAAGCGTCGACTTTCCAAGGCCAGATTCACCTGCGATCCAACTGTCAGCGGCTGCTCAACGTTGCTCTAGGCTTGCACAGAAGTGACTCACCAACAACCATGACGTTGAAGTTGAAGCCCTTACGAACACTCTTGCGGTGCCATTGGTTGGGCAGGTTGGCAAAGCCAACATAGCCAGTCAGCTTACGGCGGACAATGTTCCTAAGATCACTGGAAGGAGCCGAAGGGCCACCGCCAGCTTGGAGGGAATCAGAAACGGGTTCCTCGGATTCGGTCGTGGACTCAGGCTTGCCAGGAGGGGGCGACGCCGGCGCCCTAGAGGGCGGCGGGGAGTTCGCAGGGGAGCCTTCAGATGCTGTTTACATAGTCAGGTCAGCAATCACACTCTGTCCATGAAACGGCTTTTCTAAATATGTATGGCAAGGCAGCAAGAGGAGCTTCTCTGACCCTGGGGCCAGCCAGCCGAATTATCTTCGACCGCTTCGCCTGTGCCCTTGGTCTCGACGGCTTCAAGCTCCTGTGAGGAATCCGGCTGAAATGGTTGGTTGTCCTGGTCGGTGCTTGGAGAATCTTGGTCGTATGATGGAAGATCCCCGTACGAGGGAAGTTTTGGTAGACGAACTTTCGAGGCACTGCTCATTTCCAAGTGACTCCTGTAGGGACGGACGCCAGCAGTTGAAGTGGCGAGGTCATCATCGAACTCCAGCATACTCGAGTCCATGCCAGGAAAGGCAGGGCTATTTTTAATTGAACTGAGCGCGGAGCCCAAGGCTCTGATGTTCTCCTTGTTCTCAACCACGTCGACAGGCTCGTTGTGAACATCCTTGACCTTTGTTGGTAGGCTGTTATGTCTCTTCTTAGACGTATCCGAGGTGGAGACGGACGATCGTTGGTCAAGTAGCTGAATGCCCTTGCTGCGACGCTTTCCCAGTCTCAGGGTAAAGGCCATTGCGGATGTCTTCGTTATTGTCGATTTCAATGGCACGGGGTAATATCTCTGGTCTACTAATGAAGGACCAAAAAAAGGAGAACCCAAGAAACGGTAGATTGGTGGAACGAATGTGGGCGAATAACGAGAGTGTTGTGGATGTCGTGGGCAAGATTCTTGGGATTCGATCGGTTCGGAAAGAAAATGGTCAAGGGGACCAGAAGGGTAATGCTTGTTGAGAAAACCAGGCTCCTCTTGCCTTGCCTTGCCTTGCCGCGATCTCACGATGTTTGATGACGGGGAGAAAGAGCTTACCCATATCGAAAGACGTAGAAGCAGTTTGATTCGGGAAGTAATTGGTCAGGAAGAAAGGTCTACACAGCGAGGAAGGATGCGTTAGCTACGTCCTGATGTGCATGTATGAGAGTGTTAGGCCGCAAAGGCGTGATAAGGGAGGTAAAGTGGACAGGGAGGTCATCCGACGACGGCAGTGATAACGGATGGGAGCGATTGCGCCGCGGAAAGACCTAACCAGATGGGACCGCGAGACGTCGAAGGCAAGCGATGCTGCAATGGATTGCGTTGAATGTTTTCGATCAGGTCGTCCAAATGGCAGGAGAAGAGCGCTGGCAGAAAGGAGAAGAGAAGCCGCCGAGGAGACAAACACGTTACGTACCTGGACGTCTGTAAAGGAGTCGCGTGTCAAGGAGAGTGGGAGAAGGAAGATTTAACGAGAGGAGAGAATCAAGCGAGGAAAGAAAAAGGTCTGCGACAGACGATTGGAGCCTTTCGGTTCCGAAGAAGAGATACTGTAGATGCTCGAAAGCAGTATGGATGATTTGGTGAAAAGGAAAAAAAAAACACACAACCTCAGGGAGTGTGTGGTTGTGATTGCGAAGTCAGGTATGGTGGGAGAAAGTCAGGTCAGGCGAAGGTCAGGCCCGGTAGGTTCTCGATCAAAGGTACGTTTTGGGGCGGGAAGGGGGAAATTTGGGGGTACAACGGGGAAAGGAAGGAAAGATTTGGCTGTGTGCGACCCCATTTCTGGACGACTGTGCTCCCTGGGCTGCACCTCAATGCACACCACCACAGCACCTCACACCCCCAAGAGGTACCTTGCAGTACCCCGGACAGTACTTGCTCACACTGAGGTGAATAGGAAGAGACGGAAGGGGCTGGCTCTCCCAAGGGACCAACGTGACTGGCTGCTACATGGGACTGCCTGTTGCTCATGCCTGATGGTGAGGCACAGGGACCAGCCTGCAGCATGTGCTGTGGTGGTGGGTGAGGTGTGGCCGCCGACAGGCACGTTGCTTCTGTCTGCTGTTCCCTTCCAGTCTCCAAGCAAAAGGGGGTTGAAGTGTGCTAATCCCGGTCAGGCTAGACCATTTTATGTGGACCCATAGCAGGGGATGTGGATGGAGGAAGCGAATTAGAGACCGGGGCTGCCTCCAATGAAAGGACATGATTGGCTATTGGGTGGAGGTCGTAATGAAGCATCAGCGAAAAAACCACCAAAAGGAGAGACCTCGAGATTGGAGAAGGGAAAAGCCATGGGCTTACATTTCGTGAAGACTGGGGAAATTGGTAACTTGGTTGCGTTAGGCCATCCAGATTCGTGACTGTGAAAACTCACAATATGACTGTTCATTCTTGCGCCTGTTTCTCTGTCAGCGGTACGGAGCACATGGACCTGCCACTCCCTACTACGGTTTGATGGGTAACTCTTTTACCCATATCGGGTACTGTGGGGGGGTCCTATTGTTACCACTATATTCCTATTGGTTGGAGTTATGTATGGGTGCATAACTCAGACNTAAGAAGGTCGAGTATCTGTGCTTAGATAATCAAAAGATGCAGACATGTCTACCTGGTAGGGGTAAAAAACTTTGGCCTGATACCGTAGTATAACGTACAAGTGTTGGATTGGAGAGGACCCCTTTGAATCATGCCCGATGCTTGACGCTTGGGCGTACAGGTAAGAAGAACCTTGCCATACTTTTTTTTCTTACCTTATCGACTGGCGTTGCTCCACTTGATGAAGCAAAATGAGGTGCCAGCAGTTTACCGGCATTGGACACGGGCGGAAGAAACGATATGGGGCCCAAATTGTCCAAAGGGCTACCTTCGGTAGGTTCCTCAAGGGACTGGTATGGCAACTACCTTACCTACACCCAAAGGCAGGGAAGTGAATGGAAGGAAGGGCACGTAGCCATTCCTCGCCCCGTGTGTCCAGCCGTTCCAACATTGACAGGCGACCCGTGACAGTGAAACAAGTCAAAGTCTTTTTTTTTTTTTCCCGCTTCCCTCCAGGGCCGCTTCCGCGCCTGTTTCCTGTGTCTGATAAGGTACTGTCAACAACGCGAGAAGCTGCAGAGTTACGTATTCGGTTCCTACACTTGGGACGAAGATGAGACTGGCAGGTCTTGTCTAACTTTGCTTTACTTTAACAAATAATGTCGTCTTACGTGTGCTAGTCGTACGACATGCAAAAGGCGGCAATACTTTTCTTTCAGTTGCTCTTCCTTCTTTGGTTTGGCTTGGAGAGATACAACGTACATGTCTGATTCAGAAATCATAGTTGGGGTTTGATTGCAATACCATTTGGAGCCAGGAAAGCAGAATTTCGGCTCCCAATTTCCTGTGTCTCGTCCATGATTCAGGAGGTCAGGAGGTGAAGAAACGGTACATGCCGTCCCAGAGGTACTAACAGACGCCCATATCACAACTACAACGTAAAGCCAACAATGAACTGTAAGCTGCAATCGCCAAGAGGTAAAAGATTAGCAAGTTCAAGCAAGCTATATATGGACTGGTGAGGGAGAATGAAGAGATAGGAAACGAAATGCCACCAGTCAAAAGTCATTACGCTACCTGCCTTCAATCGGTTTGTCCTGTCGCTACCTAAACCCAATGAAGCCACGCCATGCCACGCCCCAAGCACGCGGAACAGGAGAGTAGACGCCCAGAGCTCAGCACAAGCGGATACCGGGTTAAAGTATTTCCGATGGCGAGATAATGTGCGACTTGCTGTAAAGTGCCTCCCTACCTTAAGTCACCCTACCTGTCTATCTACCTTAGGTACCTCAGGTAGCACTTCGGCATACGGAAGTAGCCTAGTGGTGTACTACGTTGTACACTGTTGCGTCGTTCACATCCCTTTTGCCTTTCATCCCCTTGGCCACTTGTCTGTAGTAAACCCCCGTGTGCCTGCAGGAATAGTCCCTGGATCGGGCCACACCTGTAGGTGTCTTCTCTCTTCCTTCGTTTCTTACCGGTACTTGCTAGCCTCTTGTCCCGGTTCCCCGATACGAACGGTGCAGTCCGTTCCTCTGCTGGGAGCTGTCCCGCCTCCAACAAGACGAGACGGGGTGAAGTGCATCCACCCGGCAGCTCCACCGGGTCTCAATGCATCTCTTCGCAGCCACTATCTGCCATCCACATCATCAAAAGTACACGTGAATCCCCATACGAGGATTTACTTGTTCAACACTTGCGGGTACGAGCTAGCCCTGGCAAGCTTGAATACGGCCTGCTACTGAAGGGTTTCTACGCATATCTACTTCGGTCGACTGGCATGGCCAACACGGTATTAGTGCCTTGCAACCTAACATCAGCCCAATCCGCTATCGCACGTCACTCGCCGTCGTCACCCGAAATCCGACAGGATTTTGATAACGCATCATCACTCAAGATGTTGAGAACTCGAAATAAGAAAAGTTCAGACGCTTTTCACCAGGCCTCTCCGTGTTTCAAATCATACATAGCACTCTCTTGCCCGAACTCCTGGCCTCAGAAGCAAACAAAAACATACCAAATCCGGATTTGTCTGGCTCGAACACGAACAAACATTTGTCTAGTCCGCCACTTAATCTACCGGAGCAAGCCACATGACTGTCTATCTCAAACAAGGCGCCTCAACTCTCTCTGCTTTCTTGATTTGAAAGCATTGCCTTTAGACTACTTGATGCACCTTGACAATCGCATCTGTTGTCAGCGCGTCACACTCCGCCTTTCCAACACATGTGAGTCTTAAGCTTCTGGCTTCTATGGAGAAAGTTGGGCAAATCAACCCTGTCAACATAACCTTAATCACCTCCACTTCCTAAGCTACGACTTACGTCTATCGCTCGACGTTGTGTGAGCGGAGCCCACCACGACTGGAGTGTGTTGGGCCTAGAACACGTCACCGCGTTGAGGAACTGCCTGCAATGGATTTCCACCTCTGGTCTGCAATGATGTGCTCTTGGATCAAGACTAATACCACCGGTAAAACTCTCGCTTTTGCGGTCATTCCATAGCTTGGAACCGTAATTCCCAGCACGATGTCCCAAACTTTTGATGATACACACCTTGGCAATCGCGTTGGGTTTGTCTACGGCGATAACTCCAGCATGGGACCGGAGGGCGGGGGACATCCGAATCCGCACCAGGGTGGACAAGCTCCGGTGTCGGTAGAAAACCGGCCGACAAACGTGGCCCGGGCTGGTGACGTTCGGCTCGGCGAACCAATAAGTTCTAACGGTTTATTCGGCGGTGATACTTGTTGCTGTTGCGGTATTGGGTCACTAGCAGTACAGACTGAATTGAAGTCACGATAGTGGGAAGGGGCCTACGGCAACCAGTATAAGTCTCGTCTATCCCGCCCGCCAGTGTCCTAATGTAAGGCTTGTCATCGGGAAGCGGTTATTCGTCTGGGTGTAATTGTACCATGCCATTTTTGACATGAAGCAAATCATCGATGGTTCGTGCAACAAGCTCGAAGCACGCTGGAGGAGTCGTTTTAAGCATGATTGACTAGCTCCTGTTACTTTCTTAGTTAAGAGCATGCATCCTCGTCGTAAATCGAGTTGTTACACGATCAAGATAGCAGGACTTGTCCCAACTACAATAACCATTTACTGATGCCGTTACTGAATCGGGATCGCCAAATCGGTGGCTACGGCAGACCCGGTCTCTAGTCATGGAAGCTATCTTTGACTTGCAGAACAGTTCTCATCGATACTTAGATTGTAGGCGTGAGTATGCGCATAGGCCCGTGATGCAGAGTAGTTGTACGAAAGCAACGCCATTCTGATCGACCCGATGCTTGAAGAAAGGCTCGGCCTCTGACGTTATCAAGCATAGCCCGTAGGAGCAACAGTTTCCCCAAGCCTCAAGGCGAACTTGCCTCCCGACATGAAGCGTCAGTAAAGGAATCGCTAATATCGCATACTGTTGTTAATTGCATATCGAACTGCGACGGAGGGCTGTATACAACCCTAGACTGACCAGCGCCTTGTAAATAAGGTTGAACCCGTTGGTTTCGAAACAATGACCAGCATGACGAGAGCGATCCTCACACTGCTTGAACAAACCTGACTAGAAACAAGCTCTCCCCAGTTTGGGGGGAGGGGTTTTGGGGGGGGGGGAAGGGCCCTTGAACTGCATGAGGGCACTTGAGAGGCGAGAATCGAAACTTTGACCCTTAAATCACTCTCGTTTATTCGGCCATGAGGTAAGTTAGAGGGCTCAGATGTTCTAGACTCGAAGCGTTTATGGCAAGAGTGAAAAAAGCTCTTCGTCATCGTCACATGGAAGGCGATGGAGGCCAGGGGACAAAGTACATACTGGCGCCACAAGGTGGCCAAGGCGAAGCTCAGACTCACAATTCTAATTGGCCAATCAAGCCTTCCGGAGCATTCCCAGCGGAATGTGGAGATTTTCCGTGACATATTGAAGTACTTCTGAACAACGCCAATCTTGCAACAGATGCAGGTCTTCGCGTAACAGTCGCTTTGCAGGTCCGCCCCTTGAAGCCCCTTGCTCCTGACCCACCGATCCCAATCATGCCTCAATGATGTCAGCAGCAAACCAGGGTCAGTGAGGATTGTTGAGCTCACTATCACTGCCTTGCGCCTCGCGCTCGATCAGCTTCCGTCGCGTTTCTACATACATAGTGGCAGCCGTTGTCTCTCGAACTTGTTTTCAATCACCTACCGATATTGAAGAGAAGATGAAGAACACACTGCCGGAACCGTAATCTCTGGGATCCAGCGAGCCTAGAAACATCTACCCACGCCACTGCTGATCGACACCACCAACCCTTCCAACTCTGGCTCGTTCAGCCAGTCATGTCCCACGGCTCCAACCTCACAAGACCGCCAAGATGAGATTATTTGCGGCCTATTCCCGTGACTCGATGCGCCGAGGTGGGAGGAGTATTCACAGTGTTACCGTCGGCCGCATCAGGACCCATGGCCTTCTCATTCACCGGCGGCCCACGTTGTCAAGACAGTCGCAGCACAGTTTCTTCACCGCTCGCGAAAAGACGCAAACGAAGAAGAGGTCCTCTGTTCCCCTTGCGATAATCACTGCCGGGTTAGTCACCTGGCTGCTGTATCCATCTGAAGACTTTAGCCGACTATCGTTGGCCGAGGCAGACAGAAGGAAGGCGCTCCGCAGCCCCGAGGAGGAGAATGGAAGCAACGGTTCGAACGAGACGGCGTGGTACAATTTCGCCCTTAAGTTTGAGACGTTGTCCAATGCTACAGACGTCGAGTGGAGTGCCGACAAGATTGTTGGTTTCATTCTGCCTGAATGGTCCAGGCTAATTCCCGGTTATCTCAGGAAGCTCCAGAGAGAGGTGAGTAATCGCTCTCTTGCAATCGCTGGCCGATCTGCTCACACAAACCAGCTGTCCATGGCACCTGGATCTCTTGCCGATGAGATTTGGCGAGAGGCCCATGATCCTTTCATCAACCCTGAAGTGCGGTACGCCGCCAAGGTAAGGGTGTCTGACGACCTATGTGAGGAGGAGAAGGAGTTCTTGTCCAGAAGGAAAAAAGTCACCACCATGGCCTTGGCCAAATATCTTGAACTTGACGAAAAGGACATACATCCTGAAGACGTCCCAGTGATAGCCATGTGCGGCTCTGGGGGTGGCCTGAGGGCTCTGGTGGCGGGAACTGGCTCTATGCTTGCGGCTGACGAGGACGGGCTGTTCGACTGCATCACGTACACCTCTGGTGTGAGCGGTTCATGTTGGCTACAGGCGCTCTATCACTCTTCCATCGCGGAGGGCAGCCTTGACCGCGTGCTGCAACATCTCAAAGCTCGTGCCGGGATCCATATTGCCTATCCGCCCGTGGCTTTCCAGACACTGCTCTCCGCGCCAACGAGCAAGTATCTTCTCAGTGGTCTGGTTGAGAAACTCAAGGGCGACCCACAAGCAGACTTCGGGTTGGTCGACGTGTATGGCCTGCTGTTGGCTGCAAGATTTCTCGTTCCCAAAGGTGATCTCGAGGTGAGTGATCGGGACTTCAAGCTGTCGAATCAACGAGACTCCATCAAGTACGGCCAGAACCCCCTGCCCATTTACACGGCAGTCCGTCATGAGATTCCTGACGTCGATATCGACGCTGATGGGGCGGTAACGGTTCCATCCACGTCGGAGGTGGCGAAAGAGGTGGCTAAGAAGGAGGCATGGTTTCAATGGTTTGAAATAACACCATACGAGTTCTTTTGTGAAGAGTTTTCCGCTGGAATCCCGACCTGGGCAATGGGGAGGCGTTTCAAAGGCGGCGTCGACGTTCCCCCTGAAGAGGGTTTTCATTTACCAGAGACCCGCATGCCTTTCCTGCTGGGTGTCTTTGGCAGCGCGTTCTGCGCAACACTTAGTCACTACTACCGTGAGATTCGCCCGCTTGTCCAGAGTCTCGCCGGGTTCAGCGCCTTGGACGGCATGATTTATGGCTATAACGAGGACCTCAGCAAAGTCCATCCCATCGACCCCGGCACGGTCGCCAACTTCGCTTACGACATGGAAGACAAGCTGCCACAGACTGCGCCTAAGAGCACCTACAAGTCAGAGTACATTCAGCTCATGGATGCCGGTATGAGTAATAACCTCCCTATCTACCCTCTTTTACGCCCGGGTCGAGACGTGGAGGTTATTGTCGCCTTCGACGCTTCCGCGGACATCAAGACCGACAATTGGCTTGCTGTTGCGGACGGGTACGCCCGCCAACGCGGCATCAAGGGCTGGCCCGTCGGCGTCGGGTGGCCCAAAGCAAGAGAATCGCCAACACAGGTTCGCGACGAGCTCCAGAAGGCCGAGGCTGCATCCGCTCGGGAGGCGGATCAGAAGTTAAAAGAGGCAAAGGAGCACCAGATCCAGCACCGGGCCGAAGAGAGCTCACACAAGCCAAACACAAACACAAAGAGCGGCCAGGCGGCCAAGTTTACCCCAGGAGATGAGGAGTCAGGTGACCTGGGCTACTGCACCGTCTGGGTCGGCACGACTCAAGAACGCGCATCGGAAACCCCTCCCCCTTCCAAGGCCATCAACGAGACCACCTCGTGGAAGCTTATGGAGCCTGACGCAGGCATCGCAATCGTCTACATGCCCTATCTCGCCAACCCCAACGTCCCCGGCATCAATCCAGGCACGACCGACTTTCTGAGCACTTGGAACTTTGTGTATACGCCGGACCAGATCGACAAGGTCGTCGCATTAGCGCGCGCCAATTACTCCGAGGGGCGGGAGCAGATCCGCGGCACCGTGCGGGCCGTTTACGAGCGCAAGAAGAAGCTCAGATTGGAGAAGGAGGAGGCGGCGCGGAGAGACAGGTACAGGATGCTTATGAGAAAGGGGCTAACTCACAAGCTGGGAGAGGGCGATCAGTTCAGCTGATTCATCGGGACGGAGTTAGTAGAATGGAGAGATACCCGGGAAAGGCGAAGGATTCATGGAAAGGCGTATATCTGCCGTTTTTAAATATTGTCTGGCGAACAGATGCTTTTTTGTTTGGTTTAATATCATGGGCCTGTAGCTTCAACAGCTTTTCTAAACTTTAAATCATACCTCGACATTTCCAGGAATACATATGGTACAAACACTGCAGTGAAAAGTCCCCTCTGAGTGTGTCAATTTGTGTGTGTGTGTTGTGTTTTTTTTACAAATCTATTCATCTTACAGAGACATGCGTGCCCTTTCGGCATGTCCTTGCTTCAAAATGTACACTGCCAAAACGGCATCCGGTATTCCGGGAACAACTGTCTCCCCGGCGATTTCAACAACCTCTACTCCTCCCCCTTCTCTCCGAGGCAACCTCGTGTCCTTTTTTGCTTGCTGTCATACACAAGGATGAGTTACAATGCTTCTCTTCTACGCTCACCGCCCTTCACTTTGCCCCCACTTCTCGGCCCCTTATCAGACAATCTCTCCCATGTCAATGTGCAGAGGCTTCCACGGCTTGGCGCCCTCAGCGAGCATATCGCTAGGCACGCGCACGTTGGCGCCGGGGCTGTACAGGTACCACGCCTTGAGAGCATTCATGGACGCCGCCAGACGCGCGAAGTTGAGACTCGCGCCTGTGCCCTCGCCCAGCTTATCGTGTCCGCTGTAGATACCGACGACGTAGACGGGAGTTCTGCTCATACGACCCGTCTCGCTCTCGAGGCGTGCAACAGGGGCATCGAAGCCCTCGCGGGCGCACAGCATGGCCAGTTCGCGAGTAGGCAGCTTGAAGCTGAAGAGCTTCTCGAGGTCGACCTTGCGGCTGAGGACGTGGGCTTCGATGAAGGAGCGCACGGCTTCGAGGCCTGAATGGGCGTAGACGGCGCCTGTCACGGCGCGGACGAAGGCGGCGTGGGCGTTGTTGCGCAGCTTCATGTACTGCTCGCGGTGAAGGGCCGGGTCAAGCGGGTCCGGGGTCGGGGCGAGGGGGTTGGGCTCCGAGGCGTGGATGGTATCACCAAACTCGTTGTCGAGGATAACACGGGAAGAGACACCGCGACGCCATTTGAACTTGTCGAGGTGGCGGTGCTCCTTGCGGACGTAACCCCAGGAGTGGTGGACAACGCCCGCGGATTGGTCCTGAGACCATTGCAGCAGGCCTGGGTCGACCTCCTCTCCGGGGGCGGCGGCGCTCTCGACGCCCCATTGGCTTGCGACACGGTAGAGGGAGTCAGAGCCGGCATAGGCGCGCATTGCCTCGTACAGGATGGGCATGGGCAGGCGGGGGTAGTGTGCAATGAGCCACTCGCTGGTGTGATAACCGATCAGAGAGCCGCCGACAACAGCGAGGTTGGCGTTGTTGAAGTTGGGGCTCGGGTCAGCGGAGGGGTCTACTAGACAGCGGGCGAGGGTTTCGAGGGGGAGCTTCTCGGGGAGGGAAAGGCGGGCGTGGAGGGCGGCGAGCTTTGCTGAGCTCCGGGCCTTTTCAGGGAGAGGTGACGGGATGGGTCTCGGGGCCGTCTCGGTCGTCGGTTGGTCGCGATCTTGGACCTCTGATGTTGCTGACGCAGGGGAGGACGCACCCCATAGTGACCGCACCGGGTTGCTGAGAGCGAATTGCTGCTGATACTGCTGTGTTCTAAGGGAAATGGGCGTCAGGGACGGCGAGGCAGACGTCCTGGCCTGGACGTTGAGCAGTTGCCCAGTGCATCTTGATATCCTTAACCTCTTCATCGGGTAGATTATTGAAGGGGACGCGAAGGGGGAAAAGTCGGCAATTAGTTGCTTTGCAACAAAGAAACAGAAAGGGGGCAGTCGGATTTGTTGTACAGGTTTGGTGGCGGTCGAATGCGTAGCTGGATTCGGACGATCGCGAAGAGAGAAGAGTCCACGTCCCTTTCTCAGCAACCGGTCCCCGTCACGAAAAAGTTTCTGGGACCGAACGATTCGAGTCGTGTGAGCTCCAACAGCCACTGCTAGGGGAGACAGGCCACGCACGAGCCACAGAGGCATAGCGGAATATCCGCGCTCCGGGTCTCCGGGTTTTTGCCGTCCGACTCCACACTGGAATCGCAAGCACCGAATGGGCTCTCTCAGATTAGTGTTCACGACGTCGAAAGCTCCAGACTTGTCGAGGCGGGAAAGCGATTGTCATCACCAAACCATCTAGTCCCTCGTCTTGAATATACGTCAAAATGGTAAGTCACTGCATCAATCGATTCGGGTCTGGGCGTATCAATTGCTAATTCGTATCCAGGGAGGCGGTCCTAAGGTTCCGTGAGTTCTACCCTCGCACAGCCACGACGCAAACTCCCCTTCAAGAGCAGCTCCCGACTAACCTGGGGTCTTCATCCGTGATAAAGTTACCCCAAGCACGTCTGGTCGCCGGCCGGTGGCTGGTACGCCCAGCCCGCGAACTGGAAGCAGAACACCTTCATCATCGGCACCGTCATGGTCGGTGTTGTTGCCGCCATCTGGAAGATCAGCGCCGAGAAGGAGGTGCGCTACGTGATGCCTCAGGAGGGCAAATTCTTTCCCAGCAGATAGTATGTCTCTGTTATGTACGTTCCTTACTAGCTACGGAGCAGGAGCTAACGATGAATGATTTAGCTGGTCGAGGCAATTGATCGAGTACGACAGAGAGCAGGCCGCGAAGAAGGCCAAGGAGACGACGCAGGCGGAGGCGATCCAGAACCCATAGACGACTGGGCCGGTCGGAAACTCTGTACTTGTATAAATGGTACCCAACAAATTGAGAGCCGCGTGGCAGCGGTGATTGCGAACAGTCGACATTTCTGAAGTGCTCGGTCTCTTGATTTTGCGGAGCGACTCGTGGCATTCGTTGTGATGCAATGTAATGGGTTCAAGTTTGTTCCGGCTCCGTTATGAATGATAGGACTGGGATTGAGCAAATGAAGGTACTGCATTTGTGGATGGCAATTCGACAATCACAGGAGAAGGCATCGTCTACCGAGCACGTATGTCTTGGTCTACCTATTTATCAGATCAAGGGGGGTGCATTTTACTGTAAATTGCTCCTTACCTTGTCTCGCCAATCGTCTTGGCTCACAGTGCTTTGATTTCGAAGTCGACTGCCAGAGGATTGGCTCCGAGCATCAGCAGTGCAGCAGTTTGCGTATCAACGATTACCCTTCTGATCTGGCCCTCTGTCCTGAACTATATTAATCCAAGAGCCCTTTTCATAAGGCATGTTGTAATGACGTTTCTGAGGCCCATCCAAACTGCTACGAGCCCGGTATGATGTCCTCAGTTGATGTTCAGTTGACTTCGCCATCTTTATCTGACAAAACACGGGGTTTCTTACCACATGGCGCTATTGGACAGGGGGCAAGGACATCCCAGAACCATGATTTCGTCGTCGACATAATAACTCTACAGCGTCTGTCCGTATCGTAATTCAATTGTCTTCCTAGGGATACTGTGTGGCTGGGGGATGACGCCAGTAGTGTAAGCTCAGTGCCTTACTTTCGACAAGCCCATTTCTTAACTCGCCAGAGCAGTACTTCAGGCTGTCAGGAGACCCATATCCAGTGCCAGTCTTCCTAGAAGTGTACCTCCTCCATGAACCGATCCAATTCTCATCCACAAAGAAGGCCTTGTTCTCTAGGCCAATCCCCGATACTATCACACAAGAGGCAGGGCGGCTTTTTCGAATCGGTCTCCCTCGTTCATGAACGCTCTGTGCCGGGACACTCTGATTTGAGAACGAGATGGCCGGGTTAGTCAAGACCTGGAGCATCGGGCTTGGTCGCCTGCGAGTACAGACTTGATGGTCTTTACTGTAAGAACCGACTTGTTCCAGGGCAGGCTTAGCACGAGACGCTGGCCTAGTAGTAATCGGTATAGACAAGTGGCAAACCACAGGTCGTCCTGGCAGTCCGATTCCATAAAATCGCGGACCGGGGATTCGGGGGATACGACATAGCCTCTATAGTTGTATCTTTTCTCCATATGTATATTTAATCATGTATGTCTGTGTGCGCGTTTTCCTCGTTACTGACGAAGGGCAGAAGGACAGGGAAACCGCAGCTGCTGTTGCCGTGCTTCTCCCCCCCATGAGCCCCTGGATGCGCCTGTTGAATTTCTTCGGCTTTCTCCACGAGGAGATCTGGTGCTATTGAAATTTACTGCCGTCTTGTTTCAAGCGAGGAACTGAACCCATGACTGACCCAAGAACTCAGAAAGCTGACGAAAGTGCAAACGGTATCCATGAAAGGCTCACATGGGAAGTTGCTTATGTTTCGAGCGATCTTTCACGGTGGCTGAAGTATTTTCTAGGAGGAGAAATGCCCGAAGTTGAGGATATGGGGGGGCGTGTACAGTGATACATGCACCGGCTTTGTATATTATCGAGGCTCTCTTTCTCGCAGACCATGTTTGAGACAGAATAAATACCCCGACAAACGAGTCTGGCAAACTATGCTGGAAGTCACGGCACGGAAGAATCCCGCCTTCCCCAAGATAGCGATGTTTGGTCTGTCTATACTTCGAAAGCAACCTGACGCAGAGATTGGGTGCAAGAGAGGGCAGCGTATTCATATAAGGCATCTTGTTGACTACCTAGCTTGCCTAGCATAAGAACCCCCTCTATGGCCCGGTCCTCTCACAGTAGCGAGGACGATTCTCTCTCCACAATTCTCCCTTAACTCAATCAGTGAAAAACTACATCCATCCGCCTCAATCATGCCTCTTCATTCCAAGGCATTTACAAGGGACGCGTTGCATCCGCAAACTTCCCACCCTACCTACTCTCCGCCGGCCGTCTTGGGAGCGGCCACCCAGCCACCAGAGCTGCAAGAAGAAACCAGAAACGAGAAGAAAGGTTGTGACATGAAACAATCAAGCGTGCAATATACATTAGGCACTAGGCGTCACCAGTCCGCCCCGCGCTCTCATCGGTATTGCAAGATGTTGCGCAACTTGACTGACCGAGTCGGAGAAGGTAGTGTGTGAATCAAAATTGCGAAAGGGTTTCTGAGCGAGTGTAGAGAAAAATGAAACAAAAGAGTTGCAGACCATCGCTGGAAACAGGTCTCGCAAATGGGGTGTATCAAAAAGGTCGTGAATGAATGACTTGAAAGTTGGGAGAAACAGCGCGTCGTAATTTTGCCCCCATTGTCGGACGCATCATTAGATCCAGTTAGAGGGGCAAAAAGTCCCCAAATTCTTTTTCTTTTGGTAGTTCGTAGAAACGCCTTGCCTGTGCTGTCCAGAATGCATAGTAGACCCAGGTCTGCCGCCAAACGAGAAGGACGAAATCCCTAGTCTTTGTGCCAAAAGACCTTATATACTCAGGGAATCGGTGCATATCGACCATGTTTTGGTGTTGGTGCCATCTATACGGCCTGTCCGGGGACAGGCTTGCGGCCAACGGGTCCCATCGGCGGGCCTGAACGACCCTGGGCCGGGGGTCCATTGGGGTTCATTCGGCTGGGCTGCGGGATTCTGCTAGGCCCCGGAGGACTTTGCTTGCGTCCAGCACCGCCGGGGCTCTGAGGTCGCTGTCCCGGAGGTCCCTGGTAACGAGGGCCTGGGGACTGAGGTCGACCTCCATGACCAGCAGGCGAGGCGGGTCTGCCAGGAGCATTCATGGGGCGGGCAGGCGACTCAGGACGAGGGTAAGGCGGGCCTCCGTGGGGTCTACCTTGGGGGTTCATGGGGCGTTGACCGGGAGGGAAGTTGGGGCCAGGGCCGCGAGGAGCACCGGGGCCCATCGGGGGCCCACGAGGCGGCCCCTGGTTCTGAGGAGGCCTGGGCTTCACAGGGCGAGTGGACAAGCAGGTGCGCGGCACAACACCCTGCTGGGATCTATCCAAGCGGATGCAGAGCGCCTAGCGAAATGTTAGCATGCGCCAAAGTCGGAAAGGTTCTATCGAAACTCACCCATCCGTCGTCATACTCGTGGAGGAGGCGTACAAGTTGACCAGCTCTCAGTTCCATCTCATCCTCAAGACTAGGCTTGAAGTCGAGTTGCACACGGTGAACAGTCGTGTTGGCGGGACCACCGGCAGCGGCAATGGCAGCAGAGCCAGTAGAGCTGGTAGATTGGTGACCGGGGCCAGAAGAATCGCCGCTAAATGCGGTACCGGCGGGCGAAACAGGAACGGCAGACAAGGGCGCGGGAGGCGCAGGCAAAGTAAGATCGAGTGCCTGAGGGCCATCCTTGCGAGTTGATGCCTTGCGTGTCAGGGCGCCCATTGCGGCAGCTCCAGCTCCAGCAGCCACGGCGGCGCCGGCGGCGACTGCAGCACTGTTGGAGGCACCATCGAGGCCTGCGGAGGCCAGTCCGCTTGCGGCATCCGATTCGGCAACAGTAGGTAGGGGCTTCTCGTGAATGCTCATGGAGCTAATGGACTCCTCGGGAATAGTTCCGTTGATTCTTTCAGCCTGGGCGCCGAAAGGGTTTGCAGGGTTCGAGCTCTGTGCCGTCGTCGGTCTCTCCCAGGCGCTCTGACCGGGGCTGCGAGCACCGATAGCAGCGGCAGGGGCCAGGTTCCCGTTGGCACCCCTGCTGGCGCGCTTGTCGATATTCAAGTTGGGGAGGAACTGAGTGACGGGACGGAGACTGATGCGAGGCGCGCGCGGATTATGGCTAGCGTTGGCGGCGGCAGCAGCTCCGAAAGGTCCGCTGGTCTTTTCATCCTCGTCGGACAGTCGCTGGAGCTGCTTCTTACGGCGGTTGAAAAGGAAGAAGACCAACAAGAAAACAACCAAGACACCAGCCAGAACGCCGATGGCGATGCCGGCCTTGGCAGCGCCGCTCGTCTCATTACTCGTTGACTTCTCGCTGGTGGCAGACGTGGCAGTCGCAGAAGGGGAGGAGGCGATGCTAGCCCCGTTTACGGTCGCGGCAGATCTCGTCGAAGTCGCAAAAGTCGGAATATCGGTCGCAAGGGCAATGGTGGCAGGGACACTCTCAGTCAACGGTTCTTCAATGGCGGAAGGAAGCGAAGAGGGGGTGGCGGCTTCTGTGGTGGACGAGGGTTCGACCGTCACGATCATTGGCTGGCCGTTTTTCGCAATGGTGGTGCCATCGGACTCTGCAGACGTCGACCTGCTTCTCGTGGGAAGGGGCGACTCTGCGACAACCAACCGCGTCGAAGAGGTGGGAAGGGGGCCGCTGCCGTCGCCGGTGACGGTCTGGTAGATGGTGCGAATAACGGTCGAACGAGCTTTCTTAGTGTTAGCCCGTGCCGTGGGGGTGTCATTGTCATCGTCGTCGGCGCGCTTGATCTTGCCATTACCTCCAGTGGTTTCTTCGTCATTGGGAGCAAATGGATTCAGCTTCTTGAATCTGTCCTCAACGTCGCTCCAGAAGTCGGGGTCACGAGGCAGATGCCTATGGGCATGATGATGGTGGGCCATGGTCGCGGATGACGGATGGTAAATTTGGAGGAGGTAACTCGACTAGGCCAGCCAGCAGTGGTCGTATGAGGAGTTGGAAGTGAGTGTCGTCGATGTCGTGGGCCAGGGCAGGGGGTATCTGAAAAAGTCGAGGGAGGATCCGGCGTCAGGTGAGGCTATTGATGGGAATGCTCAAGGGATCCGGATGGGTGGGTATGCCGCGGTTCGTCGTCGTCAAAAGAATGAACAGGCTGTGTATTTGTAGGACCAGCCAGTAAGTCGAAGTGTCGTGTGAGGAAGAAGAACGTGGTCGCTTCGGTACTCGAAAATTGCGGCGTGGAACTTCCTTCGTATGTCCGTCGTGGATCGTGCATGTACTGGTTCTTCAACGAATGTAATGCGGCGCTAGGCCCGGAAGGAGAGTAAAGTGAGAAGGTGAGTGAGAGTAAGAAGTTGAAGATCTATCTCATGACCAGCTCACACATCGACAATAACGAGGGTCACCAAGTTGTCATGAAGACAAGACTGAAATGGGACGTCGTGGTGTCGTTGGTAAGGGAAGGAGCGGATGAAGCTGCAAAACACAGTTTTTGACTCTGCAAGCTGCGGGAGAGGACGGACGGTCTCTGGAGGTGCAGCAACTAGCAAGAGCAAGTCCCCGGTTGAGTGAGCAGTTCGGATGAAAATGGGATGAGAGGGGGGGATGGGAGGGAAGAAGAGGGACGAAAGTGGGAAGCGGCAATGAGAAGAAGGAGAATGGGGTCGACGACGTTGCACCCCAAACAAGACAGATCCCAGACGGTACAGACGGCGTCGTGCAAGTGCGCAAGTGGAAGGGGACACTAGGAGGGGGCCAAGCAACAACGTTCAGGTTGGGCCAATGACAAGGGTATGGCGCCCGGGGGTGTGAGCGACTTTGGATGATGATCCCTGTCGCCGTATCTGTCTGAGCGACTAAGCGTGTCCAAAAGATGGGAGAAACTCAATGGATCATCAGGCCGGGGGGTTTTCCTTTCCATTCCCGACTATCTCTTCTCCAGCAACCTATGAAATAAACATTGGAAAATGGACAAGCGTGATTGTGCGTGCGCAAATTGAGTTCCTATACTACTGTCTCCCTACACTACCAGAATTTGCTATAGTAACGGATGGTAAAGCAGGAGGCACGTATCCGTACCATCTATCCGTATCTCAATGTGCATCCGTACCCTGGAGGCATTCGACCTTGCCGTGGATACCGGCCATTGGAGCAGTACCTTACTGAACTCTACGGAGTGCGTACGTAGTAGCAGAGAGGGGCGACTGTGGGGTACGTATCGGACAGGGAGGCAGGCAGAGCAGGGTGAGGAGAGATGGCGTGTATCGTGTATCGTGTATCGTGTATCGCGGATCCGCTGGCCTTCTCACTTGCAGTCTTTGCCGTGTTAGCGTCTTCCGGGGTCATTCCCTGATCAGAGGGGAAGGGAAACCTTTCCCGTTCCTTTCGCTCGGATCACACTTTGCACAATTCGAATAATGGGGTGCCAACATGCTCGTTCGACGATGCAGCAAGATCCAACAGCCACATCGCCGTATCACCGAGTCAGCGTTTCACCCGTCTAGCTCGTTTTCCAGGCATCTCCCTGCACCTCCCTTCAGGGCTCCTTCTGTTGCTGCTCCCTTGCAAGGAAACACGAACAAGTCACCAGCAAACATGCAGGAAACACAACAAACATTTCATGATAGTTGCACCTCGTGCAGGAGCTCCTGCCATTGTCATTTTTACCTGCGATGTTCCGTTCGGCCCTGATCGTCCAATCTTTTCCGGGTCACAGTCCGCGCTTCTGCACATCAGTGCGGCCATACTCTCATTCTCCGCCTTCCTTCTCTCGCACACAAACTCTCTCTGTCTCTCACTTCTCATGTCCGAGCACCAAGCCAAAAGGCCCAAGCCCCAGCCCAAGCCAGCCATCGGGGCGCAAAACCCTCCCCCCATCCACACCGGCGCCCATCTTCATCAACGCGCGCCTTGCACGGGCCGCGCTAAAGCAGGGACCTTCCAGGCGCCATCCTGTCAGGTACCAACCCTATGCCATTGGTCTCCAACGTGTCCCACCAACCCTCCCGCAAAATAAACGAAATTGTTTGTCCAGGGCCACCGCTCGCCATTAACCAATCATGTCGACTCATGCACGCCAAAGGAGCCGTTTGACCGTCCCAAGCTCGCGAGAACGTGAGCGCGCCCCCAAATCCCCAAACTTTCCCTTACTCTAGTGCTCTTCGTCATAATCAACAAGGGGCAATTACAACCAGCCGCCGTCTCCCCTTTTCTCTGCGCTGACAGTGAGCAGCAACCAGCCTATTCCGGTTCAAGTCCTCGAATCATCCCGTTTCTTATCCCGCTTCAGCCAAGGCACGTCCTGGACACCTTCGAGAAGCGCAGGAAGTCGGGTGATGGTCGTTAATCATGCATGCCAATACATCATAACCTTCGCCTATAGCTCAACGTGGAAAGCGGACGCATGCCCCCAAAAATAGCATCTGTCGTCACCCTCCAACACCCAACCCTCAATCCCATTGTTTAATGCGTTAGTCGCCAGTGAGTTAGCGGTAGCGAAGCTGAACTGATGTGCCCATCATCATTTCCATATTCGGCCTGGGCGCCTTGCCATGAACACGGCAGCTTCTTCGGGTCCTTATTACCGTTCGAAGACGACCTTGCCAGACATCGACACGCACATCGTCGTTCTTTTTCCAACGGCACTGAAAGAAGAAATCATCCAGCTCGAGAATGGCTTCATATCTCTGCTATCCTCATACTCTCCTTCGGCACGCGGTGCAAGGGTCGAGCCTGGCCTGCACCTCTGAGCTTCAGGTTAGCCAGGGCCCTGCATTTGCGTCCGCCTGCGTCGCCCTTCACCCGTCACTCATACGAGACGTGCTACGCGACGTGGGTGGTACCGCTATTGCCCCCCCAATCAAATTGATCTGTTCAAAGTCGGTGTGCGGACTATATGCATGTCCTCTTCAGGTTTACCGTCTGACAGCCACTCAACACACTGATATCTTTCCAGTCCGCTTGCTTTTTGACGACAGCCTTTCCCGCCGTTACGCCAGGACAGAACGTCAAAGCTTTAGAGCGGAAGAACCATACTAAGCAAGCGTTGAGCAAAGGCAACACCATCCCCCCAACGCACAGAAGGAAAAAACAACACCTTCTGAAACAAACCGGTCATCTGCCCAAATACATCGTCTTCTTATTCTTCCCAGGGTGATCTGCTCCCCTCAGCCAGGTCCAAAATGCCCAGTGCTTCCCGTTTAGTATGTGCACCTGAGACTCGCCCTTTCACGACCCCCCCCCCCGGCTACCGAGATGACTTGCGATCCTCCACCCAAAGCCCACACACGGGAAGCCTTGCAAGTTGCCCGCCGAATGTACGTTACCACCCATGTAAGTAACACGCGGGAAAACCTCGACGCATTAACAGGAAATCTACGAGCCAATTTTAAAGGGAGAGAAAACCCGGTCGACACAGGACCGACGATGGAGAGAAAACGAATCCACCACAGGACGACAGTGGCATCGCAGCATTGCACATGGAACCCCGGCACCTGGGTATGTGGGTATTGACCACGCAACCACGTCAAATTCGCATCTGCATTTTACATTCCCGCCTAGATGACGGTTGCGTTTGTGCAAGGCTTCAGTAATTCAAGATTTGATTATCGACAGCGTCACAGATCTACGCAGCGTTCATTTTCCACCGTCGCTCGCTAGCCAACGGATGCTCATGACGACAAAACCCTAGTGCGGAGGGCAGCGGCATCTGATGTTTTGTTTCACGCCGGATTTCTGGGAATCCTTGGATCGTTGACCCGGGTGCCTGCATGTCCGCCTTATCTCGGCTGAATTAAAATGCCAGCTTTTGAGAAGCCGCAACAGGCTCACCGAAGCGGTATACGTTATGTTGGCCCTTCCGCAACGACATTACCAAACCTGTATGCGTTTACAGGGGAAACGTTTACGAGCAGGAAGATGGACATGTTCTCGATATTCCCCGTTCACGACGTTTGGTTATGTTTCCTGAGCGTTAGGCACATGAAGCATCAAACAGCATAGAACTCAAGCCTCAATGTCTGCCACAAGCAATACTGCCAATTTCACCTCCAAAGCCGGCTCCCCCGACCTCGTCCTCGTCCGAGTTTTCGCATTGTTGCGTTTCAGATCTATTTATTACATCACGATAGGGCGCCGTTGATATTTTACGGCTTTTCGTTCCCTCCTTCAAACACCCCGTCTAAACCGCCATCGCAACAAACAGCAGGGCATTTAGCCTCATAAGCAAGCCACACCGTATAATGGTATACCCCCTGGCTTCATCTGCGCCCACGTCCGCGCTCACTGACCAGGGCGCGTAGACTTCACGGATATTTCCGAATTGTTCGCGATTCTTTATCCTGGGACACATCATGCAAGATAACTTCGCGCGCGTCGTCACCGCGTCGAACATTTGAATCGCTTATCCCAGCCATTCCAGCCCTTCCAGACTTGAACCTTGTGTGACCAAGCGCAACTCGCACGGACCGGCCAATTCTAACTATATCTTGCTGGCGCATTCTACTGTGGAGGCGGCTGAGCGCCCCATTGATGCGGTGGCTGTGGCGGTTGTTGAGGCAGTTGTTGTTGTTGTGACTGTGGCACCTGCTGCTGTCCGTTCTGTGCCTGCGACTGCTGCATCTGGCTCAACAATGCAGCAAACAGGGCAGGGTTGATATAGGCACCTTGCGGGTTTTGCCCCGACTGGCCGTTTTGTGCTGGCCAGCCCGGTGGCGGCGGGGGGACGGCCGGGAAACCCTGCTGTCCCGGTGGCGGAGGGAAGGGAAAGTTGAATGTCGGAGCAGCAGGTGCGGGCGCGGACTGCTGCTGCTGTTGGTTATTATTGTTGTTGTTGTTGTAGTTCTGAGGGACTTGGTAGCCGTTGTTACCCCATTGTCCCTGGGACGGTTGGTGAATCGGGTCTTGTTGTACGGATTGATATCTTTGACCCGGAGGCATAGAGTATCCATCCCTGGAGTCTCCGCGCTGTCCGTATCCACCCCGACCACGACCGCGACCTCTGCCCCTATCGCCTCGGCTTTTGAAGTCTCCCCTGCCACCCCTGCGACTGCCGAATCTGCCGGGCTCGGGCTCCTGGCCACAGCTCTGCTGCGTCGCCTGAGTCTGGCCGAAACCAGGGGGGCGGGCCAGGGGCTTATACGGGCCATCGTCCTCATCATCGTAGTTGAGCCCGCCATCCGCCGACGGTCCCGTACTCATCTCATTCCTCAATGGGTGCGGCTCCCTAACCCCTTTCGCTGGGCCACCGCCGTTCTTGAATTTGGCATCCTTTTTCTTTTGCTTGATCGACCTCTTATACTCAGCCTCCTTCTCGTCATCCGAGAATTCAATCTCGTCCTCGCCGACCTCTTCGTCGTGGATGTTACTCGCGTCGGAACCCTTGAGACTCTTGAGCGGCTGGGTAAACACAAATGTCGCGTGCGCAGCGGGGTAGAACACCCTGGTCCCGACCTTGAGACCGGCCTCGACGACCTCGTCGGCGGTCGTGAAGAGCACCGTATACATGGGCTGCAGAACTTTGCCGATAGTCTCCCACACAACGCCAAAGACCTTACGGTCCTCGGTGCAGAGCACGGAGCCCGAGTCGAGGACCTGGTACTCGCCGGGAGTGAAGGCGCGCACGACCATGATGTTATCCACGATTTGCTCGACTACACCAAGTTCCTCGATTTTGTCCTCTGGGATGAGGGTCACGTCAGGCTTGGGGATCACCTCAGCAGCGACCTCATTCTTTGTGCGAAGGTGGCCCCCCCCGCCGGCGCCCCCGCCGGCCTTGGAGCCATTGGGATCGTTTTCATCGTCCGACGCGGCTTCCATTTCCATGAGCATGCGGGCCGTCTCCTCAACGCCGAGGAGCTGGTAGTCGCCGGCCTCAGAGTCTGAGTCGGAAGAGTCGCTGCTGGATTCGGAAGAGGACTCGTAAGGTGAGGAGTCGATTTCCCACTCAGGATGTTCGCCTTCGGCAGGAGGTTGGTCTGTGGATGCGGCTTGGGGTGCTGTCGGAGGTTCTTGCTCCGGCGCTGCGGTGGGCTGCGGCTGTTGAACAGGCTGAACGGGGGGTGTCGGGTCGAGGCCGCTGATCATGGCCTCAAGGGCGTCTGTTAGGGAAGGATGTTCGGTATCGTCGTCGATGTTCATGGCATCAAGTCCAGCGGGCGCAGCTTGCCCTGCTGCTGCCGAGTCATTTGCGTCGGTCTCCGTGGTGACTGCGGGCTTCGTCTCGGTGGAAGCGAACTCTTCCATACTTATGTCTGGCTTCTGTTCCGTCGTCTTGGTGTCGTTACTCGCGCCGACGGAAGGTCCTGCTTCAGAAACGGTGGCAGTACCCAAGGGCTTCGTCTCGATAGTGCCGGCCTCTTCCATCTTGGTATCCTCCTTCTGCTCCGTTGTATCCGTGCTGACACCTTCGAAGCTCGCTGCCGCGGCGAGGACGTCGGGGGGTAGAGGCGGGAGCGTTTCGTTGGGTTTCGCGAACCCTAGGCCAGGGATCTGAAAGCCCGACATGGTTGCTTAACGTGGATGTTGGGTTCTGCAATAATCCGTTCGATTTCCGCAATCTTAATTTCAATTTTGGTGTTTTGGGGGGTGTACTCGAACTGAAGTGTGAAGAGTTATCTTGAAAAAATTTATGAAGAACAAGACTACCGAGATGCAGACCTGAGACGGTACGTCGGCGCAAAAAGAATTCGACGAGATCTTTTGGGGGGGAAATAAAGCGATAAGAAATTTTTAGTGGATCTCCCAGGCTATGATAAGGAAATGTGGGTCGCGGTCCTCGGCTGTCGCCGCTCCACCCCCGACGTCAACGTTCTCACCACCTCCAGTCACCGAGCTCACCGAGATCCCACACCGGCCGCCTGGCATGCTGCGCGCGAGAACATGGACCGACATCGCAAGTTCGTCGGCCGCGAGGTAACCTGAGTATAAGTTTACGTCGATAACGAGAAAAGAAGAACGGAAATCTAAGTTCACGTGCGTTAGGAGACAGGAACCTGCGGTAACCCTGCAAACAACTATTATTTCCCAGAAGCAACGCGTAATCATGATTCGCATTTATTTTAACGCTGAGATTCGATTCTATTCTACTCAGAGTTTTCAAACTTAGGGCTCAAGTCTTACTGGCTCTTGGGTCTTCAATCTCAGATTTGTAGAAGATCCCTGTCGATGAGGGTAAGCGTCTCTGTTGGCAAAGCGTGTCATGCGTCGAGAAGAAGTTCGCTGCCAGGATGAGGTTTGCCTGAACTTGTGTACTCGGTTATAAGAACATAACCAGCATAAGTCGAGCTTCTACTAAGCATATTCTCTCGGGGAGCGCATCGCATTATGTCTAATTAGAAAAACATCGTGGCGATGGACCAATTGGAAGGCCGAATGTCAATCCCGTTAACGACGTCCCGGGCAGTCTTAAGCTGCCGTTGTTGCGTGGTTTTCTTGAAGTACAATGCCCTCCGTAGTTTTCGCCCAGCATTTGATTGCTTGCTCCACAGACTATTTACATGCTGGTGTAGAGCATCGTTACCAGCTAAAGACTCTAAGCATATAAATAATATCGTTGAGCCGCCCCAGGTCTGGACTAAACAAGCCAAAAAATACTATGTACGGCATTTCAAGTTTCGGCTAACCCGATCCGGAGTGGGAACCGTGTACCAGACCGGGCCGGCCTATTATAAGGTTGACGGACCGATATCAGAAAGCCAATCAGGAGATGCGCGAGTGAACCTTCGCACCAGTCTCGGAAGGATTAATTCAACGCAAATCACCGGGACACGCCGGAGCCAGTGGACTATGGGTACTAGAAGTTGAACCGTGGCTCTGGCTGCGACACAGTTGGCTTCGACTCTTGTTACGTCAGTCTAGATACGCATCGAAAACGATTTACCCTACAACGCCCGTAGAGACGTAGGTTGATAAGGAATTCAGCCTTAGGATGTGAGTGCTGGGTGAGACTGGCAGTGCTATTGCTGACGCTCTCGTTTACGCTAGAAGGCTCGATGGAGCGTGTGGGATTAGTATTTACCATGACTTGAGAATACCTGGAATACTGATGTCGGCTATGATTTAGTTGCCAATTCGGCTATAAAGAATCATTGTACTATGCAGTTGTTTACTTTACATCGAGAGTCTCGCGCGTAAGAAGTAAATCCGCTGCCCGCTTAACTCGTCAGCATCCAGCCGAAAGAGGACGGTTGGGCAGAGCGTTGGAACTGCGGAACAACCAAGTCTCCGAAGTATTTACCTGTACTACCGGGAGAATAACCGAGTATAGTTTCACGTTCCATGTAGTCTCTACCTTAAGAAGACCATCTGTCCAACGCTCTAAAATGGAAAGCGGAGAGGAAGCTTTGAAACCCCTTGGCCTGAACTCGATCCAGGATTCTCTTTCATATGAGCCAAAGAAAAAAGGAAAAAAAAAAAGGAAAGAAAAAGAAAAAGAAAAAATATCGCTTGGTTCAGACCGTGTGCAATCCGCAAGTTGACTTCTTCAACGGGAACTGTCGTTCTGATAAGGTGGCCCTTAGACGGATTTCACAACGGGAAAAACTCTACCAACGTCTATTGCCAGGGCTGTGCTGTCTCTGTTGTTGTGCTGTTGTCACTTAAGGGACGCTGGAATGCTGAAGAAACGCAGAAGCATGCGCTGAGTAAATCTCGATATTGCAAAGATATATAATGTGGATTCCATGGCAACGTCTGAAACCAACAGCTTCTTAGTACCATGAATCGAAACATGACGTTTTCCCTTCGGTTTTTATGCTGTTCTTGGTAACTCAGGGCCTTAGAGATTCGGCACCGGTGTCCATGGCGTCGGCGCAGTGTTAACTCAAGACCCCGGCAAACCTAATTAGACTCCAAGGGATGCCGGCTTCTCATGTGCCGCGGCAGATTGTCTGGACGTCCGCCTCGAATGCGAGTCGAGCACAAGTGGCAAGTCAGAGCAGTTTTCTGATGTGCGGACTTTTGGTGACGCTTCAAGTCCCTCAATGAGCTGAATCGCTGCGTGCATCCTGTTGAGTCGCAAGTATGCTGGCGCTTATGACATCGCATGTGTTGTCTAGCAGCGACTGTCTTAGTCCCACAACCAGTGGCTCGCAGATATGGGATAACAGATCTCAGGCTATCCACGTCTGCGTAAGACCGTTCGCACAGAGGACAGCTAATAGGCCCTGCGTTTGAGGACTGTGGTATTTCGGGATTGCCATCCGGTAGCTGAATAGGTGTATCAGAGGGACTTTTGGCGTTCAAGCTTGCTCCGGTAAAGGGGTATTCATTCATTCTTTCGACTATGTGACCGAGAAAAGAGGGCTCTTGGTTATTTTCTGGGCAAGTTGTGCTCGATGCGCCGCTTCCGTTGCCGATATTTGCAAAGTCTGGTAGCGAGACACTACCGCTGAAGAATTGAGCGCCATTGACCATGCCGCCTCGCAGTACGGATGAGTACGAAGACTGAGCAAGACTGGTGTCGTTAAATGGGTACAGTAGTCTAGGGAATTGCTGAAAAACGCGTGACGGTTGTGAGGTGTCCTGCGTGAAACCAATTGCATCTGGGTACTCCTGACGGGTAGCGCTGAATGAGTTGCAGAAGTGGGGGGCAAAGCATGCGTGGATGCTAGCTTGAGGATGTGTAGCTCTTTCGAAGGGGTCATGTTCGAAGACGGGCAAAGAGGCGTTACCTCCTGGTTTCAAAAAGTTCACCTGGAAGTGACGGCGAGTGTTCTGCCATTGAGGAACATGGGGACCAAGACAGCAGAGACAATATTCTGCGGCCACCTGGCCGACGTCTATTCCATCGATCGTAAGGGAAGGTTCACAATCAAACTTCGATAGATAGTCCAGGGACCTTGAACCCCAGTCTTTGGGTTCAAAAGAGCAACTTTCGTTCCAAACCCCAGAGCTAGAGGAATATGGAACGTGACTATTGTTCCAAGGTCTGCCATTCGAAGCTGTATTGACAACGTCACAAGGACATACCTCGGATGGAACTGGCGAAAGGAAGGAGTCGGTGTTACTGTCGAAGAGTTTGTGATGATCAGACAAGGAACTATCTTACTAAAGAAAATAACGTAGACACGACTTAGAGTAAGAGAAATGACATACGGGAGCTCCTTCCATAAGGCTGTCCGATAAGGTGAAGTGGGGACGGAGACGTTCCTTTGGTCTGTGTGTTCAGACATGATGATTGATGAAAGGAAAACCAGAGAGTACGGAAGAGAAAGGAAAACATACTTGGGATTTCTTGGAATCGAGGAGCTACCTCGAGGCTTTTTATTTCAATCAAAAATTGACACCGTTAGAGATAAATTGGTGATAATTGTGATAGGTACACGTGTAAGGCTCCGCGGTTTAGAACCAAATGGTTCTCCCCAGTACCATTCGCCTAGTGGCAGCTTCGTATTCAAGCGTCCCATTGCTACCTAATCGAGGATGAGTAGAAGCAAGAAGAGAGAAAAGGCATCGACACTCGCGCACTTTTAAATATCTGTACGAGAAGACAAAATGCAATTTCTTCAAGTCACACCAGTCGAGTGCACTTTCTCAATGATGCAAAGTGTCAAGCGGTAAGCCTCACGCCCGCCTCGTCTGCGCTGCCTCACGCAGCCTAGAACGAATCGGAGCCAAGGAGTGCTCATATCTGTTTCGAGGCCACACCGAAAACACCACCAGCTGAAAGAATGGTACGTGAATTTCCTTAATGAGGCCCTGTACGCTCCTGATTCTGCCTCATAGCCCATCATATCAGTCTCGGTAAGGCTTTCGGCGGCCTCAGAGATATTGAGGCCACCGCCGTGGGGAATGTCAGCAATCGACGTGAGAACAGGTGCCCTGTGGCAGTGTCTCCGGGGCGAAGATTGCAGGCGCTGTGTTACCCCAATCTTCTCAATTGGTAGGTGTGCAGCCTTAGATGCTCGCTGAATGACATATACATCCCTAGGCGTTTTCAGTCATGATGCTGCCGCCTCATCGAGGCCACTCTGAAGTCTGCCAACCAATTTATCCGACAACGACAACCGCCAGGTCTGGATCCAAAAAATGGAAGGCCGCGAAAGCCTCGTCTGACGCGAGAGCCTCTGTTGGGCCGTTTGAGGACAAGGCGGGCAGGCAGGGCAATCTCGTGAGGTCTGGGGTTGGGGGGAGGGGCAGCTGAGATTGACTTCGTAGACTAGAAGATCCGATGATGATAAGCGGTAGATGCAGATCGACCTGGCCAGATCGTGAGGCCCTCTCAAGGCGTCGTCATTGACGCCATCTGAGGCCGATCTAAGTGTTAATTGCGTGCAGCCTCAACAAGATGGCCTCAGTTGGCCTGGTCTTGCCTGTATGTATCTCAATTGGAAGAGAGGAAGGGCGTGCTCTGGACGGTAAATGAAGCTGAGCGGAGATTGCTTTATCATGCCCGGCGTTTAGGTATACCGAACAACATGGTCACGGTTTGCGGTTTGCGGTTTTCAACCCGCAAATTGACTAGGAATCTGAAAAGTATTGCCCTATTTCTTACACAAGTATTACCATTCAGTTGTAATCCAGACAATGGTACAGAGGACCAGCAAAACCACCAAATCAAGAGTGAAAGGAAAGAAAAAGTTCTTCCCGAAAACAATCCAGTCTCCCATGGGTATCTACCGTCAACGCCGGACAACTCGGACAAAATCCTTCCACCCCACATCCCTTGTGCCATATTTGGGAACCGCAACAATATGGGAAGCGGGGTGAGGAGAAAACATGGAAAGAGTAATGGCAAGCTGAGCCACAACCATTCAGTAATATCCTCGGTGGCCGCCGCCCTTACGTCGATCGTGATTGCGACGGCCGCCCCAGGGGCCATCGTGTCTCTTGTCGCGGTGGTTATTATGGTTCGACCGCTCCGGCTCGGACGGGACCTCAACTTCGACCTCATAGTCCTCATACTCGTCACGGAAGTACGGCTCGACCTCCTTGCGCTCGCGGCGGGCCTGCTCGGGGTCGAAAACGAAGCGCATCGTAAGGTCCTGGTTGCGTCCATTGCGCTTAGCGCTGTTGCTACCGAAAAACGAGATGTTTTTGAGGACCGAGGTGCCGTTGGACAGGTTCTCGTCCTCGCCACCGTCACAGTTGTTGCACCAATGGGCGTACCGCACGAGGCCAGGGGTAGAGTCGACTTCATTGTTAATGATAATCTTGACCTCGATGAACTTGTTCAGGTCGAATCTGTTGCCGAGTTTTGTAGACTTAAGGTGTTGGGTGTAGAGGTCAAGTAGGTCCAGCATGGTCTCCACAACGTTCTGTCGCGTCGTGTGGTAGTCGGCAAAGTTGACTCGCTCGATCTTGTCCACGCCTTCGTCCCTGAGTCGAGCGGTGAGCTCAAGCAGGGCCAGGGCCATGGCGTAAGTCGTCTGCTTGATAGGAGCAAATGTTTTATACATGTCAATGCTCATCTCCATGGCGGTAGCAAAAATATCTCTGGAGTCAGGGCCCATGATCTTCTTAGTAACCTTGAGCAAGGCGGATTGCGGGTAGCGGCAACGGAAGTCGAATCCGATCGTCTCGAGGACCAAGCGCTCCAAGCCGATGATGATCTTGGAAGGCTGTTCAAACATCTTGAGATGTCTCAGCTTCTGCTCAAAGTTTTAGGGGAAACAATGCGCGTACCTTGTCGTCCTGGGTCATGGGGTGGTCCGGATTCTTAACGTTGTACGCAGCACACAGGATCTCCTTGGATTTCTTGATGGTATCTTCGACCTTGCAGGCAAGAAATAACGAGGCCACGGCGGCGTCTTGGTAGTTGTATTCGGCGTCGCGGAACGAGAGTCGAAACCAATGATAATAAACGCAGGCCGTATCGAAAGTTTTAATCGGACTGCGGAGAGGAAAGTCAGCCTTATCGCCGAGAGAAAGCACAAGGACAGCGGGGTCAACGTACACATGGAGCACATTGCGGACATTGTCGATGAGCTGCACTCCCTGGAGACGGTAGCTATCCTCCCTAGCTGGGTCGCTCTTATTGTCTCGCAGCATGCGGCGTAATCGCTGCTCGTTGGTGTACTGGCACGATACTTGAATATGGCCAGGGTGAGGTCCCTTGGGAACGGCAGGGTCGTTCGCTGGAGTGGCAGTCACCACTGGGGCAGCATTCTGCTGCGATTTTGGGCCGGAAGGTGCCATCGAGGAATCGCCGTCGGATTCGAGACAGTTCTCGTCAAAGTCGTTCTAAAACTCGTAGAAGTCGTTGTTGAAACCAGACTGGCCAATGTCGTCGTCTTCAAGACCGTCCTCGCTAAAAGCGCTGTAGAATTCGTCATAAACCTCGTCGTAGAGATCCTTGTAGAGGCGATGAAGGTAGTCCTCGTCGTCGCTATCGCTCTCGTCACCTTCGCCTTCCGAGTCGTAGAAATCGTTACCGTCTTCGTCTGGCTTATCGAGTAACAAAACCTGGCGTTTGGGATTTCGGTACCAACTCCAATCCTCGTTGAAAACCTCGTCTCCCTCCAAGGGCAAGTCAAGGATGTGTCCGGGTTGCAGAAGCTGGATCTGCAACAGCGTCGCGTCGGAGATGTTGGAATACTGACGTCCAAGACCTTCTAAGGCGGCCAGGTAAATATCCCCCATGGAAGCAGTGGAGCCGACGAGTCTGCAAGGCACTGGCCCGATGATGCGCACGGACCACAGGTACCAGAGGACTTCGGGCACCGGCTGGAGTCGCAGCCGGGGCGGGACAGCTCTCCGGTCCTCACGGGCTAGAATCCGGGTGTGCCTCTGATCTCCAGCCCGGACAACATCCACGAATTTGGGGACGAAGCCGGGATGCAGGAAGTCAGAGGATACTCGATGCCAGTCCAAGGCAGACCACCACTGGTTCCCCGACGGTATCTGCGTCCATTATGTGTTAGCGTGTGATTCTTCCAATGGCGGCGGCCAGGGGAAAAGTTCATCGGAAGTTCGTATGTATCCTCAACATGGGGATTCCAAAGGTGCCCCGAAAAGAAGTGCCACTGGCAAAACGCCTAAACAGAAGTCACTCCAGCAAACGTTGAAGGCGTCTCAGGCTTGTGGCAGGTCTCTGATAGGAGATTTCCCAGCAATGAAGATGAGGATGAGAGGAACAGAGATGTTGACAGAGGAAAATCAAGAGATGTCGTAGGGACGTGATATGGGCGCATAGCCACGAAAGTAGGGGTTGAATCAAGGATGTGAAGCCATCGTGATCGAGGGCAAAAGGGGAACCCCTTGACCGCAACATCACACTTGCGCGTCGCGCGAAGGGATAATAAACAAAGACAACCGAAGGAATCAGAGCATATATCTTCTTTTCGAAACAAAACTCACCATGACTGAGCTGTAAACAGGAGTCATCTGAACGGTCCTGAGCGAACACTGAGTTGCGAATGATGAGCTGGCGGAAAGGGACCAAGTCGCCGGGGATCTAACCGAATGGATCGTGGTTGCCGTATCGAGCAGACAGGGGTCCAATATTCTCGGCAAAACGGAGTCGCTGAAGTGGGAAAAAAAGGTGCTGGCTATTGAGGATTGGCGCTTCACAGTAGGAACACAAGGCTGAGTGAGATTAGGCTGAAGGTATCTATCTTTTTCCCCCCAGGTAATGACTGGCCGTCCTCAAAGGTAGATACAGTAATTCTGTTTGCCGTTCGATTCCTCTCTCTCCGGTGCCTCTCAAAGAAGTTCACATCGTCGTTGGTTGTAAGCAAAGCCTGGGTTGCAAAGCCGCCGACCATAGTCACACCCTCCTATACCACCTGGCGTCTTCCCCAAGAGCTTCTTTCTCACAAGGTAGGCCAGATAAACTGATGAAAAAGGAGAGTTAGCAGAGTGCCAATCCTCAGAGCGAAAGATAATAAAATAGTGAATTAAACGATAAATCAGAGCGTTGCATGGTTTCATTATGAATACTCAATCCCGTCTTGAAACATTGTTGAGTGGATGCAATACATCATGAGATATATGGTAGGAGTGGAATTGAACAGAGTAGTCCAACATACCTTTGCCATGCCCTTCATTCAAACAGACAGCAACATCGAGCAGCGGCCGCCAAACGAGATCCATTCCCAATTGCAGATGGATATATGATCCCAATGACAAATCACAGTGCATTGGTGCGCCTCTCTTGGACCCGTCTTATTCTTCGCAAGTGTCCTCCGTCTGAGGCACACGTCGTTCGATAGCTGGAACCACCGGCGCAACCGTATCTGGGTTTAATGTCGGTACCTTGGAGGTCTGGATGGGAGCCGCGAGGGCAATCACCGGAAAGAGGATAAGAATCACCTTGGAGAACTGCATACCGAAATCCTGTCGTAACCTGGTCGATAGTCTGTGCAAAGAAAGTAGGTGAAAAGATGGATCCAAAGATCAAACGGAGAGCAGTTCAGACCAGACAACTTGACTCTTGCAGGTAGTATTCGTTCAAAGGTAATTTTTGGCGTTTCAGTGTCTTCCGGGGCTGTCGTCCATACTTATGGGCCATCAACCTAGGACTCACCGGCCGCTGCCGTACAGTCGACCGATCACACACGTCCGAGCCAAGCCCCAACGATCGGCCGACCAGCAAAGTCCAGCCACAGAACCGCATCAGACTTGCCTCATGCACGCTTCGGTCCTTCTTGTGACCAGTTTTGGCAACAAAAGGTTGAAACAGGGGACCATCTTGGTCACCCAAGAGCGTTTCAGCGAGCAGGGAATCTTCAACCTGGACAGCAACCCGCCACGCGTAACCGTTGACGTTGAGTGTTCGTGTTATCGGCGTCGTCCGGGCCAATCATTCTTGCGAAAGACCGACACTTGAAGGCCCAGCGAATCTTGCCACTGCTCGGGGTAGAAGGAGGATAACAAGAAGTTTGATGTTGACGGACGTTGACAGACACACTAAGAGGTTTGACTAGTAGTAGCATGCAGGAGCTCGGAGCTTGAAGCGCTGTGGTCTGCAGCTTGAATAGACTAAACCCCATTGAGAGAAGTTTTTCCGTTGCTGGGACCTGGACACGGACTATTGTTGTGGGTAGAAACCTGGGAAATGACTGGCCTCTCGGAAAATCGTTCCCCTCCCCCAGCCGCCATTGCCATGTCCGTGGCCAATTGTAAGCTAGGGCGATATGCCTACGAAACATTAGCTGATAACGAAGCTCCCCCCAGCCTCAAAGCTGCTTGATGTCTTGGCTGGTTGTCGTCAGCTTCCCTTGCCACACAAGCCTCCCCTTGGACACCCTCACACAACAAGAAAAAACAGAGAATCCATATTCTTCAGTTTCGGCCACCAGGTCGTTGGTTTTACGCCTCTTTAGTCCAGCACTGATCCCTTTAGGCCCAAAGCAATACGATCACAATGAAGTCCATTTCCATCCCTAGGCTTCTTACGGTCGGCTCTCTAGCCGCTGTCGCCTGCTCCGCCACGGTCCAGAGGCCCCTGTCCTCCGAAGAGAGCAACGATGACCACCCCATCCCCCTGGTCATCTGGCACGGCCTGGGCGATTCTTACGCTGGCGACGGCATCAAGGAGGTTGGTGAGCTGGCCTCTGAAATCAACCCCGGTACATTCGTCTACAACATCAAGATCGGCACCGACCCCAACAGCGACCGTTCGGCCACCTTCTTCGGCAACGTGACGACCCAGCTCGAGCAAGTATGCGAAGAGCTCGCCTCGCACCCCATTCTCTCTACCGCGCCCGCCATTGATGCCATCGGCTTTAGCCAGGGAGGCCAGTTCCTTCGTGGATATGTTGAGCGCTGCAACAAGCCTCCCGTCCGCTCCCTGGTCACCTACGGCAGCCAGCACAACGGCATCGTTGAGTTCCGTGCCTGCGGAGACACTGACTTCCTCTGCAAGGGCGCTATGGCTCTGCTGCGCTTTAACACGTGGTCCGCCTTCGTCCAGAACCGCCTCGTGCCCGCACAGTACTACCGCAACCCTGCCCCTGATCAATACGAGAAGTACATTGAGTCGTCCAACTTCCTGGCCGACATCAACAACGAGCGCGAGCTCAAGAACGTCGAGTACAAGAAGAACCTCGCCAGTCTGACCAACTTCGTCATGATCATGTTCGAGGACGACACGACCGTCATTCCCAAGGAGACGTCGTGGTTTGAGGAGGTTAACGGTACAGAGAGCTTGCCGCTGCGCGCGAGGCAGATCTACAAGGAGGACTGGATTGGTCTCAGGGAGCTGGATCGCAAGGGAGGACTCCGGTTCCGTCAGATTCCCGGCGACCACATGCAGCTGTCCCAGAAGAACCTCAACCAGACCATTGAGGAGTTCTTTGGCCCATTCAAGAAGCGCTTTGAGGCCGAATCGAAGCGCGGTACTACATCTGAGGAGTTGTAAGTTGAAGACCAGTCACGAGATTAATATGACAGCATGCAGGCAGAAGGGCAAATTGTACACTAGTTCCTATTGATAAATCCCTTGGACACACAAGTTCTCTGGTTATTTTGTCTTGAACCAACGCCGTACGCCACAAACCATGCATGGTATAACCCCCGCACGAACCCTCCTTCTTTTAAGTGTTATGTCATGCAATATTTAGTTGTCCAGGGCGGCCTTGGCCTTGGCCTTTTGCTTCTTCAGCTTCTCCTTGCGCTCAGCAATCTGCTTGTCCAGCTTGTCGTCGTTGGCCTCGGGCAAGGCCTTTGGCGCCGCCTCCTTGGTCTTCTTGGCCTTCTTGCTCGTGTTCCCTTCCGTCTCCTCAGTGGCCTCGAGAGACTTGCGCTTCTTCCCGACATTGGCCTTCTCCTTCTTCTCCTGAATGGCCTTAGCCTGCTCACTGTCGTCGGCGACGATGTCCTTCTGCTCAAGCCAGAGCTCGTCCGTCAACCAGATGGGTAGAGCGGCCGTCTCCTGGCCCTTGATATAAATGCTCTTGACATTCTGCCACTTCTGCGGCACCCACTTCTCGACGAGGGCCTTGACAACGGCGTCGACGTTGGCAGCGATCTGGTCCGCGTTGAAGCCGGCGTAGCCTATCCGGATGGCCGTGTTGGTCGAGGGGCTCAAGCTGACGAGCGCGGCGCCAATGGCCTTCTCGATCTCGGCGGCGATCTCCTGGGGGGTACCGGCGTTGACGGTACCCGGAGTCTTTTGCTGGGGCTTGGCGCGCTTGCCGTCGACGCGGGGCGTCTTTGCGGAGAGGACGACGGGAATGGGCCGCTTGGCGGTGGTCTTGTAGAACGTCTTGCCAAGAGCTTTGGGCAGACGGTTGATGATGCGGTCATCGGCGAGGAAGATGTCATGCTCGGCGAAGAGTTTGCGCTGGGCCTCGAACTGCTTGAACTTGGCCTTGAGCTTACCGACGTCAATGACGCGGGTGATGCGCTTGCGCAGGGCCTCGGGGAAGTCGTCCGAGGCGACGATGTTCTTGTAAGCGCGCTGGGGGTCGGCGGTGATAAGGCATATCGTCGACTCCTCGTCCGTGTTGAGCGGGTAGGGGAGGGTGATCTTGCCAGGCTTGAGGCGGGTGGTGTCGGCGATGTGGCGCTTCGTTGTGAGGGTCAGCCAGACGGGAGACTGGGCGATGTTGGCCTCGTCATCGGGGTCGGCCAGGAGGTTCTTCTTTCCAGACTCCTCCGTCTTTTGAGTGGCAGCCTTCTTGATGTGAGCCAGCAAGGCCTTGGAGGCCTTCAGAGTCTGCAACCGTGGAGATTGTTAGCGACTTGCTTGCATGTGGCAAACGAGGAGGGGTGTCAGAGACGGGGCAGGAAAGTTTGGACGCACCTGTTCGGGGTCAATTGAGGGCACAACATCCTTGGATGCGACGGCGACGGTCTTTGAGGGAGCCATGACTGCAAATTACGAGTCTGTTGTGGTCGGCTCTGCTGGTTTGTGATGCAGAAATGCTCAGGACGGCGGGGACTTTTTTTTCTCTAATGTCTGGGCGGTCGTTCGGAGACTCCAGAATTTTTTTTTTTTGGGTATCAGGGATCTGGATAACCGGCAGAATGTCGGTTGCGACATTATCAGACAAACGCGATAGCTTATCTTATCGTGGCGAAAAGGCACCGCTAGCGAGTGGACCGGAACGGGACATCGGAGCCGGAAGCACGGATGTCCGACCCGGACTTACCGAGGTGAAGATCTCGGTGAACGTGGACCGCGTCCCGCGTACGTAACGAGATTTCAGAATATGCTGGTTCAACAACAGCCTATTCTAAATCTGGATTTTTGTCGATGAAGTATATATCAGAAAACACCGCGGGATTCTCAAGAGCCAAGACAGTTGCGCCCATATCTTTGTGTAAGTCGTCTTTTGACAGACGCGTTACATTGAATGGCTCTACCGTCGCGTTGTGATACATCACTCTAGTAAGCCTAAGACGAAGCTCGAGAATACAAAGTGTATCCTACGAGCACGATCCAATTCTCGTTGACACATGCATAAGAAACAAACAAGTGTGTATAGTATGGCGACCACATCCTCACAATGGTGTTTTGACCAGATAGATACAGGGTGATACGATCTTCAATCTTCATCAGTGAGGGGGCCGGGAATCTCTTGAGCTCCAAATTCCGTGTGTCATGAGATGCATCGGCGCCACAATTTAACGAACCCTGTACGAAGAGACCTACGTTTCTAGTAGTTGAATTTTCTCTAATGAGGATAAACGAAAAACTATAACCATGCCAATTGAAGCAAACTCATGGTGAGCGCTGAATGTCTGGTCTCAATACAACGTTCCTGTCTCAGTCCGAAAACAGGGTCCTGGTAGAGGAAGACTCGAGAGCGCGGGCGGTGGGCCAGGCCGGGTTACGTTGCACGATGCACATGCCAACGTGTTTTTCAGGTCCAATTAGGAACGCCGGGATCATCGTTTGGTGAAAAAAAGGCTCAGGCTTCGGCGGGTCGTTTGGGAAGAGGAGCGCGACATGGCAATTAGTGATGCGGGGTGTGAACGCGACAGGTTGACGGGATCAGCGCACACTGTCTCGGCTGTCTGTCTCCTGACGGCTCATTTCCTCGTATCGGAGACATAGGATAATGTAGTCTATTGGCTTTCGTACAGGCCATGATGAGGGCATGACTGCGCAATAAGGCAAAGGAACACGCAGGCAGGAACGAGATGACATATATGTTGAGTGTCGACCAAGAGAGTAAGGGTGGGCATGCATGCTATCACGTTTCGCCCAGGGTTCCCAGGTTGAAGCCACTTTACACGGGCAGAAACGTCTAGCAATGGCTCAGTTTCAACCCCTTCATGTTACCAATTGGCTATCTGCAAAGGGAAAACCTGGAACAAGGGCGGAATTCCTCTCTAGGGGCGCTGAGCTCGGCCTTACGCAATCCCAGTTGAAGTGAGCGGGCCAAGTCTCACAAAACGGATAGAGCATGCATGCTCGCGTGAGGAAGGGCAAGCTAAGGTAAAGCAGATGAAGGGGAGGCCGCGCTCGGAGCCAATGATTCCAACGCATGCTAGACTGGCAGCATCAGAACCAATATCGCGAATCGGGAAGCGAGCCCACAGGGATGGTGCCAAATATCAGGCAAGAGGAATGCGTGTTTTCATGCAAACTGAAATGTGCGAAGCACGAAGACGGAGCCTATCCAAAACCCACCGACGGATGACTTGAGTACCTGCTGTACTACTCGTTGCTTGACCCGCCACAGCTAGGCTCTGGCTTAGATTCCACGAGTAGAATGACCGTCAGTAGGAGGATGCATAAAGGCGACTTGGGATCTTACGGTCCGATAGTATGTATGATCGGTCACAGTAACCCACCTAAGGGGAGTAGACGGACGGCATGGATACCAATTCAACCGAAGCTGAGCGGTCCAGACGTGTCATAGCTCGGTCGCGGAAGAGGGAGAGCACAAATCCAGCCAAATGAAACATCATCGGATAGACAAGCATAGTTGTAAAAGGTATACGAATAGCTAGCCACGGTTGTCTTAGGTATGTATATGTACGTGCAATTCTACTTGTGAAGCATGATGAGGGCTGGTGATTGCTCATTCATTCTCCGTTTATGTACTTAAGGTATGAGAAACACAGGCCAAGTAAGGTAGCCTAGCGGAACAACGGAAGGCAAGGTACTTTGAATGGACGGTTGGATGACACTGAGTGGGCTTTCAGGGCGCTAGAGTACGTTCTTCAGCGTTCTGCGCCGTTGGGCACCCCGGTAAGGCAAGGCAAGGCAAGGAAGGAGGATGCTGACCATTGACGATACCTCATCAAAAGGCCCCAGAGAAAGACGCGCACCCGAAGTGGACTCGACTCGTGGTTTTTTTTCTTTCTTAGTGGAGACGTGGACGTGATTTGGGGGAGGCTGGACCTGCCTTAACAGCTTGCACGGTAGAGACCGTACTCGAGTCACCGCATCGTTGAAGAATGGGTGTTGTGATCATTTGATCGTCAGGAACTGCATTTTCCGCACGCTGGATAGCTGGAAACAAGAGGGATGGTCTGTCGAGTTGAAGAAATACAGAAACGACTCTTTTGAATGGGCAGAGAGCTGTGAGCGGTACTCAAAAGACCGCATCCTGGTTACCATTTTGACGCGGTTAATGGCGTCAATTAAACTTGAAGATTAGTGATTGAATACCTATTCAAGCTTCTGATAGCGGCCCGCGTCGTGGTTGTCGACCGCTGTAGAGTGCTGTCAGGGAAGTCGAGAGGCCACCCGGGTCAATTCAAACCAGCTTGATACGCTATTTTGACGGGGCTTGCACATTGGCCTTGAACACAACTCAACCCGAGAGGATTGGGTTGAAATAAGATTGAAAAGCTAGAAGAAGTCAGAAAATTTTCAGTTATACGTAGTCTCCGATCAGACTTGGTCCATTCGCCTCTTGCTTCTCTACAGATCTTCAACAGCGTTGAATCTAAGGGGGAAGGCAGCTCGCAGTCAAGCGTTAGTAGGGCATTGAAGCCACACCGTCAAAATACTCCCGTCAACCCCGTTGGAATCAGCCAACTCCCCACCTCATCAAGCACCAGAACGCCAACGCCAACGCCAACACCAACTTGAACGCGAGCGCGTCTTAGAGACAGAGCCGGAAAGACAGACACGCTCCCACAAAAACCTGACAGGTCCCAAGTCCCTGGTCACTCCGGCCTCCTCCCACCAGACCTGCAACCACTTTGACTGGGTTTTCTCTTTCGTGGCCGATGCTTCTGTAGCCCTAGAACGCTTTTTCCTACCCCTTCCTTTGAAAGACCTTGTCTTTTTATATCCTCTCTCGTAACTGTATAACCATCGACATCCGATTGACCTCTTCACGGACCTCCACTCCTGCTACGGAAACCACTTACACGCTTGACCGCCACGACGCCAATACCCACGTCTGGTATTAGAGAGACCACCGCGCCGAGGAAAAAAGAACGCGACTCCCTTTCGCAACGCGGTGGAAGGAAGGGAAGGCAGAAAGACAAAGAGAGAAAGAAAAAGAAGCATCAAGGATACAAAACTTTTCACAAGGACAGTGCTCCCTCTGGGTAAGCTATTGTCGCCGCAATGATGGACTCGTCGCCCCAGTCCAATACCCAGGAGCCTACGCTTCCTTTGGCCGGAACCAAGCGTCCTGCTCCAAGTCTACTGCCGCCATTCGAACCTCTTTCTTCTTCGCCGGGCTTTCCTCGACCTTCCAAGCGACAAGCTAGACCCGATTCTGTAGGAGGGAACAACGCGTATCTCAAATATCCCACGCCAATTCCGACCTCGAGCACAGGCATTCTCTCGTCTTCACCACCCCGCGTCCATCAAAGACCCGGCGGTCCCTCACGAGCACTGTCCTCCGTCTCCGAACGAACGCCCCTAGGCGCCGTTGCCTCCATTGAACTGAACGCGAACGGCGAGGCTCTTCTCATGGGTCGTTCCAGCAATTCGTCCCACTACCAACTGTCCGCCAACCGTCTCGTGTCTCGCATCCACGTAAAGGCTCGCTACGTGCCTGCCCCTTCCGCATTGGAACCCAACAGAGTTGAGATCATTTGCAATGGCTGGAACGGACTGAAATTGCACTGCCAGGGCCGCACGTGGGAACTTTCCAAAGGCGATTCTTTCACTTCTGAGACGGAAGGCTCCGAAATCATGATTGACGTCCAGGACGCCCGCGTCATGGTCCAGTGGCCGAAGCGCCGACGCCGCGACCGCCTCGCGAGTCCTGAGGAGTCCTCATGGGAAGACTCGCCTCCCCGGTCTGCTGCTCGCGCAGCTGCCGATATGTTGCAGTCGAGCCCCCTCCGCCGTACATCGCGCATTGAGTCCCCAGACTCACCGACGCCTGGGCACATGACAACCTCCCAACGCCTGCAGGCCCTGCTTCCTACTGACGACGGCGAGGTTCACATCTATGAAGATGCGAGCGCTGATGAGCCGGAGCTGCCAAAGTTGGCCGAGTCAGGAACTATTATTGGTCAGAGCTTCGCAACCGAGGTGACCAACTCCTTCTCGTCCGATCTCAGCGAGCCCGAGGATCACAACGATCCGGACGAAGAAAACGACCCTATCGTCCACTCATTCGGACCTTTCGGTGCAGACATATCCAATCGCCTTGCCTCCATCACCGCGACATCACCAAAGTTCGAATCACCCAAGCGGTCGCGTCTGCCAACGATCCCTGACGAAGACAACGCCTCTAGCCCCATCTCAGCACCACTCAAGTTCCAGGGAGTAGAGGAACAGGAACAGCATCAAAGAAAGGAGCCGCCATACGAGAACCCCGCCGTCCGCAACCACGTGGTGAACCAGCTCGCTTTCTCACGTCTCTCGTCCAACCCTCTGTCAACCATCATGAACAACTTGCCAACCGAGCAGAAGAAGGGTCTGACCAAGGATCAGCTCCGGAGCCTTATTGAAGCAACGGCCTGCATCGGCACCATTCATCGTCAAGGCAAGGATGCCGCGGGTCAAGCGCTCGAGAGCGAGTATTACTATGTCCCCGAGGCCGACGACGATGATCAGCGCCGTCTGGCTGTCACCGATGGACTGCGCAAGCCCAGTCTGAGAGCATGTCGAAAGCAGCACAAGGTGAGATATGTTGGAAAAGGGCACGAACATATCCGAACTGACATCCTTGACTTAGCAATATTACTGGAAACGTCCGCGTACACCTTGAACAACCCGCTGTTCCTAAATTGGCTTCCTACCCTCATGGCTATAGCTATCATGGCTTTGCCTCGTTCAAGCTGAGCTGATCCCGAGTATGCCTTGTCCTGCACATGAGTGACTCGATTTTCATAACTACTTTCAACTGTTCATACCTTGGTTTCGACTTTTGCAAAACAAAACAAAACAAAAAATGACTTGGTTTGTACTGGTTGCATAGCGCAAGGCGTACTTTTCCCTCCATTACCTGTTGTCAATGTTCCCCCTCCTATGAATTCTTGTACGATTCACTATAACTATACCTCGGGTGGGCTCTTTTATTTCCAAACTCCCTTAACGATTCCCCAACCCTATAAACAAAGACACCACCCGCTAGATGAGATACATGCATTATCCCCACGTCCAGGTCACGATTTGGAGCGAGGAGTGTATCTTTCGGCTTGAATTTTTTTATTGTTCGATGGGTCTTTTTTTTCTTCTTTTTCTTTTTTCGATGCGCTGGAAGGACGGGGAATGAAGGAAGGACATGGAACTGACTGGAGGGTCAGACGAGGAACTGGCGAAGATGGTAAAAATGACGTTTGGCGAAGTTTGAAAGCATACGACGATACATGCTTGAATGAGAGAGACAAGGAGGCGTCGTAAACAAAATGAACGTTGTCTAAAATCATACCGAGCTCCGGCTGTCCCTACATTCTTACATGATCGAATGGTGTTTGTCGCTGAATTGAAATCTCACATGCATTCCACGTATCTTTCTCGTGTTGTGTAACTTAGGTATAATCTACACGGTGGTCACGGACTCATCCACTTTCGTCTGATTCCGACCAAAATTTCTGGCCTGATTCGAATAATTGCAATTTGCCGAGACCAGATAAGCTAAAGAAGGTAAGACGAACCAAGCAAGCCAGACACGGAATCTTTAATTTTCTTTTGAGCAATTATATACAAAAGGAGGACAGACTGCATCAGTGATCCTGTCGCAAGGGGATAATCACAAAAGTGTCGTCACCGAGCCTCAAGCTCCGGTGTGACCCCTCCCCGCCATAGAGGCTTATGTGGGTCTCCTCCCCCGCGACCGTGACCGGGCTTTCCATGTCCGATAACGTCCGATAAGTCTTAATAGGCAAAGGCTGGGGCCACTTTCCGGCACCTTCGACATGGGGTGTTAATACCCCGCAATGANTTTTTTTTTTTTTTAACATTTTTTTGACAAAAAAAAAAAAACAAGAAAGAAACAGCAGATCGCAATTTCGCGAATTATGTGGTTAACCATATTTAGCTATGATACTCTTCAATACCATTGCGCGGGGAAAACATGAGCTGTTTCCTTCTTGCCTCAACCGTATCCGTGATGGTGTGCCCCAGACGAGGACGGAGTGGCAAATATGATGCTACACACGGCAGCCAAAACAGGTGATCGTCGTCCGATGCAATGCCGTACGCTGCGAGAGTCGATCCAGCATCAAAGAAATGGCTCGGCTCCTTTCCAGGTGAGGTTGGGCATTACTGCAGGCGGGCGGTACGGTTGAGCCTGGCAAAGCATCGGCGCTGCAGGAAGACGGCGGGTGGTGTTGCCCTTCGTTACCTCATCTGTAATGGCCATTTTGGACGGAGCTGATCATTGGACCCTTTAAAAAAAAAGGTGCAGGCAGAGGGGAGGAGCTATGGGGGGAGGAGGAGCAGCCTCAAGGTTTAAATGCGGCGAGCTTCCACCTTCCTCTTCTCACCTCCGCCAACGTACCCAATTCCGCAAACATTCCTGCCTCGGAGACAAAACAACCCCCAACCCAACCGAGCGTAATCTCTCTAACCTTTATAGATAGCCAACTCCGACCCCAACCATCTTCCCTTGAAACCCACTACAACATCCTGATCTCCTCCTCCATACACACCCTTGAATCTCGCGAAGAACCTATACCCAAGATGTCCTCCCAACCTACCGCGACCACTTCTAACCAGCCTTCGCTTGCCACAAGCACCTCCGCGGGGGCACCCAGCCACTCCGCCTCTGAGGCTGCTCGCGTCATCGAGCGTACAAACAGCTGGAAGCCCTCGTTCGAGCGCCGACAGAGCTGGAACAAGGAGGACCAGAAGCGCGAGCTACAGATGAGCCATATCGACGAGGTCAAGACGGGTCCCGGGTTCACCGAGCGCGCATAAATTGGCCACCAAAGCAGAATGTTGCGATAAATCAGTTTTTAAGACGGAGGGAAATGAGGTGTGAGGTGGATGCAATGAGGCAGGAAGCCACGACGAGGAGATGCGGTGTCAGGGTTAATACTCAGTTCAACCCAACGAATGAACGATGGAGTTTTGTCCGAGAACAGGAGAACCCGCAATGCTGGATTTAGTGAACAGCACGCAACAGTGTCGAGGAACGGGGATCGCTTGGCGTCCAAAAGTTTGCACGATAATGACTAGTATATTCATAGTGGAATGAAGTTGCAGCAGCATTGATTCACTGCTATTGCCACGCATTTCCAACCCACAAAAATCATTGGGCCGTGCCATTCTCGACACCGCGAAACTGTCAAGCTGAATTCGGGAGTAGAGACCAGTCACATTATTGGGTTCGTATTGGTACACAGAAAGAAGTGCATGCCTAACCTCGCATCCCGGAACCTAGGTATATAAACCGTCATACTTTAACCAAAATTCGTGTGAAACCGAGGAGGTTATGCTAGCATCTGCCTAAAGTCCTTTGGGGCCTTTGCCATCGTTTCCTCCCGTCTTAAAATAATCTCCGACGACTCCTATGGCGTAGGAGATTCCGCCAACCCAAGCAGCACCGAGAACGACCTTCTTGGTCCTACTCTTCTTGGGCCGTTGAGGAGGTTCAGTATTCTGAGTGCCGGATGATATCGTGTGTCGCTGCCCTAATGAGCTGAACGGCGGTGGAGGCTTGTCTACCGTCTCCGCTCCGGGGTAATCATAGTTGAGGTAGCCTGTAGGACTGGAAGAGTAAGCGCTTGGAACTACGGGGTCGCTCCCCATCATGTCGATGGGGTTCACCTTTGGCGCCTTGTACGTCGTCGGCTTTTCGATCGTAGGGGCGAATGAGACAGATGTCTGCTCATTGGAGACTGCCTCAGCATCCCGGACCTTGCGGAACACCAACACATCTCCACTTCCAGAGACAATCTCATAACCCTGCTTCTGAAGGGGGCTGAAATAGGGGAAGAACTTAGTCGGATTAGACAAGCGTAGAAGAACCTCGGCCGGAGTCAGAGGCGTTGCGCTGTCGGGAACCACAGACGTTGTCTCGGCCGTGTTGATGGCTTGCATGGTAGGATCATATGCAAGGATCTTATACACAACAGGCTCCCGAACATCTTCCTTTGCTGAAGAAACAGTAGCCCCGGGCGTGGAATTGGAGGGTTCAGCTTGAGCCACGGCGTTTGCCATCGTGCCGTAAGTCCGGACGTAGGCAGGCCATGTCTGTTTATTGCCACACTCCTCAGAGTAACTCAGCTCAAGACCTTGGGGTTCTTTTGAGTAATAATCTGGCTGGTTCTGCTTTCTCGCAATTCGGGTAGGCGGTTGTGAAGGAAACGAGCGGTTCAGTGCTGGTTCTAAGTTCGGGAAGCTCTCGTCGAAGGAGGCCGCTTCAACCTCATCAGGGTTCTTGTTATCCGCCTTCTGACTCTCCGAGGCGGCCAGTATCTTGGTCCAGGACCGCGAGAAGTCTTCTGGAAAATCCCTCGAAAAGTTTCCTGTAAGACCTTCAGTGACCGGGTCCTTTTCCCAAACCTTGCTTCTGGACTTTCGTAGACTGATGCGTGCAGCTTTGCTGGAAATATCCCAGTTCACCTCATAGCGCGGAAGATCGGCCTCGAGCATCTGCCTATGAGCGGTACTATAACCCCTTCGAGATTGGCCAGATGATGTTGGGATCTTGGCCCGGATATCGCTGGCACGAAGCAGATCCAGATCATCAGCCCTCTCCTGCTCTGTCGTGGAGGTATTCAGGATGCGTTTGTTCGCTTTGACCGCAATCTCAGCATCAAAGTCGCTCAAACCTTTGGAGACAGGGTCGATAAAGTCGGCGGGTTGACCGTCAGGTTCGTTGTATCGATATGAATCGTACTTCTTAGCTTCATCGAAAGCGGCTTGGTCCCAGTCCGGCTTGGGTCGCTGACTCTCGGGCTCGTTGTACTCAACAGGTCGATGCTTGGCCAGATCCTTCGGTTCAACTGCGGCAACTGTTCCCTCCGGGGGCTGCGCGTCGCCCCTCTTGAATTGCACGGGACCGTATGTGCCCAGATCCTTGTACTGCTTTGAGGCTTCCTCAGGATGCAAAGGCGGCTTTCCATGCGGTTCATTCCACCCAATGGGGTTGTATGCTCCGAGGTCCGTGTACTGCTTCGATGCTTCCTCAGGATGTACCGGTCCTTGACCATGCGGCTCATTCCATGCCACAGGGCCATATCGGTCTAGATCAGTGTAAGCCTTGGAAGCTTCTTCTGGGTGAACCGGGGCTGAACCCAGAGGCTCGTTGAAAGCCATAGGTCCATATTTGTGAAGGTCATCATAATCCTTGGACTTTTCCTCATCAGTCAAGGGGCGCGCCCCCTCTGGTTCGTTAAAACCGCTGGGCCCGTACTTGTGGAGGTCGTCGTACGATGAAGCTATCTCTTCCGTGACATCCTTCTCGTTATACAGGACGGGGCCATACTTGTCCAGGTCTTGGTATTGCTCGTTTGCCGGCGCAATCACCGCGTCTTCGTTGTGCATGACAGGGCGGTACTTGTCAAGATCCTCGTACGTCGGCTGAGAGAGCTCCTCAGGCGGACCCTCGGTGAGCGGCGGGTTGGCATACTTGCTTAGGTCCTTATACTTGGGCACTGAATCCGATTCATCGAGAATGTCCCCAAGACCAACTGGCTTGTATTCTCCCAGGTCGTCGTATTTTGGCTCCTTGGACAAGTCCTGAGCGTCGAGCTTCTCGTCCATGACTGGCTTGTACTTGTTCAGGTCCGCATACTGCGGGGTCTCCGCTTCTCCACTGTTGGACCCAGCCTCGACCCACGGGGCACTGTCGATTGTGACTTGGCCGTACTGCTTAAGCTCTTCGACAGGGGGTACACCATCGGGAAAGAAAGGCTCTTGTGTGTGCTGTGTTGACGAGTTATCGAAGACGGACTGCGGCGTCAAATCCGAATGAATTCTTCGGTTTGTGATAGGATCGATTTCAGACCCTGAGTCCCGGCTAGCCGATGATGTTGACTTAGTCCGGATCTGGTTACCGAGATAATTGCGGATATTCTGCAAAGGCGATTGCCACAGATCGTATTCGTATGTACCGGCACGCCTGCTAGTAAACAGGGCGTTGATGGCAGTGCGCTCAACGTCTTCAATGTTTTGGCCAGGTCTGATGCCTGGGGACTCGTCCGTCGCAGACTTCAAGTTTTCTGCTTTCACATATCTTCCGTTTGAGCGGGTATGCCCGTGTCTGATCCAGCACTGCGCCATCATCTTCTTCATCACGACTCTCGAGTCTTCGGAACGCGAGTTTGATTCGCCGACTAGCTTCCGATTGATTGATTCGATGTATTTATATCTGATATTGCGCTGGCGACGTTGCATCTGACGCTGAAACTCGGGATCCAAGTATGACGACCAAGCGCCAAAGCGAAAGCCACGAGTCTGACCATAATGGCTTGCCTTCATAGGTGCCGGGCTTGAATGAACCAACGATCTGATTGCGGATACTCTTCCGGCGTGGAGGCCGCCCACGCTGGGGGACGAACGAGAAGCGGTAGCAAGCATGACGACGGGTTGGTGCTGTGCTGGTTTACCATACTCCCAGGACTGGTTTCCGTTCGAAGGGTCAGCATAGGCCAAACATACGCGAGTGAAAAGGAACAGACACGAGCGGAGCGCAGTGGTTTGGGGATGACCAGTCAATTGCAGTGGGCAGCAGTGGTGTCCGATCGAGTCTGGATCATCTCGATAGACTTACACGAGGGAGATGCAAATGGGCAGACTGCGCGATGAAGCGTCTTCATGTAAGCCGTGGAGTGGGATGATTTGGAGCGAAGAGGTTGGGGAGGAATGAAGTTGGAGAGAAACCGCCACCTCCGCCACGTTAGAAGGGAAGAGAGGATGGACGGAAGCAGACAAAGGTAAGTGTGAGAAACACAAAGAGAGAGTTCATAAGGGACCGATGGATGGATGGGACAAGACGGCCAAGAGGGAGCAGCAGCAGCAAGCGGCAATCAGCTGTAACTGACCGGGTTGGGTACTTGAGGTGGCTTACTCCGAAGGGCAGATAGTAGGGTACCATAGCACCTTCCCCAGGAGACAAAGGTACCTTTTCCAGTGATAGACAGAGGTTCCATACTTAGGTGCTTAGTTGCCGTTCCCTACCGCTATTCCCGCCGCGAGCAGTGGGCAACTCGGGCCGCCGAGTGCACTGCGACTACGTACAACGTAGTTAACTGGCTAACTGCCTGATCTTTAGTGGGCCTCGGGAGAGCCTTCAGTAGTCCAGTTTGCGGGGTAACGTCCAGAGGTACTCCTAAGTAATCAGTTTCGAGGAGAAAAGTGGGAAGGCTTGAAACTGTGAGCCGAGGGAGGAGCCCCATCAATAATGATCCAGAGATGCCTGGCAGGGAGCCCTTGTAGCTTTCTGTTGGAGGCTTTCCAAGGCTGCTTGGGGCTGGGAGGTGGAGTACTATGGTAGTTGTGAGCTGCGATAGTGGCGTCCCAATCAGGGACGAGGGGTAAGGCAGGATGAAGGGTGAAGGTGCGAGAGAAGCACAGACTCTCTAGCGTTGCGATGTGGGAAGGTCACGTGCGAGGGACTCACCTATGACACCATCGATAATACTCTGGTACCTTATGCATAGTACCTTAGTGCACTACGTAGTAAGGTGAGGCACATAGTAAGATAGCGAAAGGGAGAGCTTTTGCGGGGCAGCATGGCCGTTTTCATTCGGTCCAATTCCATGCGCATCGGCCAAAGGATTGTCGGCCTGAGTCAACACCGGTGAATGTGTTACTGCAGTATTTGCGGCGCCGCGACAACTCCACTAGTTATTATTAAGTACCAAGTCTGCGATGCGACCCGGTCAATTTGTTACATAGATCCGAATTGTCACCAACTCTTTACCACCCATTAAGAGCACGACCGAGGCAACCGGCGACTTAAGTTGTGTCTTCTTTCCTCTGCGTACATCTTTATTTTCGATTCCTCTCTTTGCCTTTCCTGCGGTTCTGGGTACATTAATGCAGTGACGCACTCGTCCCCCACCTTGCTTTAACCCCGCCAACGTCATTTCTGAGCGTTCGCTCTTTTGCGTTCTCGCTAGGTCATTTACTGCGCTGCCTCACCGTTCCAGCATAGAATCAGACTTGTCCTTGAAGATCGAACCATGTCCCGCGTCTTTGGAAAGGGCAGCCGGTCGACTGGCGCAAAAGGCTTCGGTAGCCCTGCCCGTGGTTTCGGTGGCTTCTCGTCAACTTCGAGCGGCAACGGTTTGTCCTACCTCGCCGAGCCTCCCGACCTCTCCTCCATTTCCGATGCGAATGTCGTTGTTTCCTTCAAGAATGCTCTCAAGAAAGACGCGACAACAAAGGCCAAGGCATTGGAGGAGCTCTTGGCATACGTCCAGGCTCATCCTTTCGAGAAGGACGGGGGCACTGAAGAGGCAGTCTTGGAAGCATGGGTGCGTTGTTCCCAGGAGATTTACACGCCTTTTGATGATCACTTGGTAATGTATGTAACAGGTACAAATATACCCACGTATTTCCATAGACAATTCCCGCCGCGTTCGCGAACTCTCCCATACTTTGCAGTTTGAGTTGATGAAGTCAGCGAGGAAGCGCATGGAAAAGCATGTCCCCAAGATTGTCGGCACTTGGCTCGCCGGTCTCTACGACAAGGACAGAGTTGTATCGAGAGCAGCAAACGACGGTCTTTCTTCCTTTCTCAGTAGCCCAGAAAAAGTTGCATTGTTTTGGAAGAAATGTCAACCGCAGATCTTGACATACGCGACAGACGCTATTCAAGAAACCCAGGACACGCTGAGCGACGAACGGTCAACGACACCCGACGATGCCGAAGCCAAATACCTGCGCGTTGTTGGTGCGAGTTTATCACTCGTACTCGGCCTTCTCCAGAAGCTCGAAACGGCCGACACTGAAAAGGAGGTAGAGGCATACGATGCCTTTTTTGCTGAGGAGAAGGCGTGGAAGAGTGCTACCATGGCTGATGCCTCGGTCAGGAGGTCAGCCTGCCAGCTGTTATGGGCATGCCTCGACAAACGGCCGGACTCAGTGTCCTCTCAAATTTCGCGTCTTAAGAAGATCTTCGTCGCGGAGGGTCTGAAAAGCAACCAGACAGGATCGGCCGTTGAGTACGTCAGGGTTCTTACCAAATTGACAACCAAGTTCCCCGAGATCTGGACAAGCTCGGGCGAGAAGAAGACTCCCATGTCAAGGTTAAACAGTTTTCTCGAGAAAGGGTCTCAGGGCAGCTCTGTCCGGTTCTGGGAGTATCTGGAGCAACTCATCAAGGCCATCCCATCCGAGCACTTTTCGGTGGACGCTTCGGCAGATGCTCTGAAGTCCTTAAGAACCGGCATCACAAACAGAGAAGAGCCACGAATGAACGCTCCAACTGCCTGGACATGCTACGTTCACATCGCCAAGCAATTTCTGCAAAATTTGCCCTCAGATGGTCCCCGGGCTAGGCTGGTACAAGAAAACATTTTCCCGTTGCTTGAGCACTTTCTGTTTCCCACTCCAGAAAACTCAGTCTGGGAGATTGGTGGCTCCGGACGGCTTGCAGTGCTTAGCGAGGCCTATGGAATCTGCGCCGACACGTCATCTTCAGATTTGGTACAAGCAACGACTGAGAAGTTGGAAGAACTCTCGTCTGCGTTTTGCACCAGGATATCCAACTCCCTCCCAGAGGTGTCGAAGGACTACGAGAAGTCTCAGGAAGCAATTTCTGCCGAGGCTAACAGCTGGTTCACCCTGATCGGCCAAGTTCAAAACAAGTACCAGCCTTCAACGACCGGACCGGCGCACCTCTTTACGGATCCGTCGAAGGCCATTATCAAATGTAGCTTGAGCCTTCTTGCAAACCGAAACCTTAAGCCTTTTGGGGCCGCTGGGGTTGTCTACAACGTTGCTAAGAATGCACCTCGCGTATGGGAGGACCCGGAAGCCGCCCAGGTTCTGGAAGAATTCCTGTTGAATCAGGGCCGGGACCGAATGGACATGTTGATGGCCTCGCGTTCGGCTTCTGACCTCGTTAGCTGCGTGACCATCTTGGGCTCTCTTAAGGAGCAACAGGCAGCATACACGACTATCTGGGAAACGTGGGTAGATGCTTTGCTGAATCTACCCGACGAAAGATTGAGCAGCCAGGGCATCGAGCGCTTGATTGGGAACCCAAATTCTTCGCACCTCTCTAAAGCCCACAACCTGCTCCAGAAATTTATTGAGGAGAAGTGCTCCAGCACGGCCCGCGGAGATTCTGATGCTTGGAGCCTCTTTGAAGCTGCTCTGGTCAATGACGCCGTGACAGAGTCTACGGCACAGCAACTTGCGGTCAGTAGCATTACTGCCTTGTCTGAAAATAAGGAACATGCAGCCCAAGCACTTCGTGCATTGGAGATTATCGCAAACAACAAGCCCGGCCTCTTATCTCAGGATGAGGCAACTCACATGGCGGTTGTGACGGAGTTATTGGGACTTGCTGAACTAGAAGACAGGACAGTCTCATCCCGTGCGATTTCTTTGAGGGCACTCTTGGAACAGCCCTCAGACGGCAAATCGCCGCTGGTGGCGATCATCCAGCGAAATCTTGAAGATGCTGGGCCACAGTCACTCAGTGTTGATACCTTAGTTCAGCAGGCATTGCAGGCTTCAAAGACGGGTGCGGTGAGCTTAGAAGATCTGTTCCCTAGCACCAACGTCTGGATGCAGCAGCTGTCCAACTTCCTTAAGGGCGCGCTTAACCCGTCACTTTCCATCACGAGCAGCTTGGCAGGGGCCCATTTCTTGCTCCGACCGGACGAAGAACCGCTACGTATCCGCGCACGTAGAGACCGAGACGGATATTCTATTCCTGCTCGAATGGCTTCTTACACCTCGAAGCTGCTGTTCTCTGACATATCCGTTTCGACTCTGCCCGAAAGTTTCCAGGTCGAGCTGCTTTACCTGCTCTGCATTTCGGTCCAGATGGTTTCGGATCAGATCACTCTCGCGGATGACAACAAGCTGTTCCTGAACCTTGCGACGGGAGACGCTCTTGCCTCGGCCGAGTCTTTTGTCTCGTCTACCAGATCCACAATCAACTCCATCATTAACGACGCCACGGGGTGGAGAGACGGCTCGGAATCCGGATCAACTCACCTGGTCAACAGTCTCATCACGATCATGACACAGGAAACCAAGGAGTTAACCTCCCTCGGACTGTACAGCTCCAGAGCACTGAGCGAACTTCTTCAAAACTTGACCGAAAAGCATGGCTTGCCAGCGCCCGTAGACGTAAAGATCAACCAGCTGGCTACTTTTAGGGCCACACCTGCGACAATTCTGGCCGCAGCAGGAGTTTTGACGGGCTTCGGCGAAACCCTTGAGTCATCCAAGACTGTCAACAACCTCTGCAACCGCCTGGTTAGTGACGTCGCCGGAGCAAGCGTGGAATCTGATAAGGCCGAGAAGGCGTTGTTGACTCTCGTTCTTCTCAACGCCTGTCTGCAGGTCTACGAGGTCGGCGAGATCCCTGTGGCAAACAACCGTATTGTTTTCGCTGTCCGTCAAATCACTTCCTGGCTGGATGACACCCTCAACCTCACACCCTCTTTGTCCGCCGAGATTTGTAGGGCATTACAGAGGCTGCTACCCAACGTCAAGGACGTTTATGGCCCGCACTGGGAGAAGACGATTGAGTTCTCTACTTCGCTATGGGCGAAGGCGTCGGATGACCGACTAGATGCCTCGCTACCATATATCCATACATCCTTAAAGCTCATGACCGCGCTGGAGACCTTGTCAGAGCCGAATGACGATCTCGTAGATGCGTTGAAGGAGTTTGCTGAAACGAAGTCCTTGTCCTTGATCGAGCTTCTCAAGCTTACTCGCGAGAAGAGCACTCAACCGCTTGAGATCGTAGATGGCATACTTTGCAGACAGGTCAACAAGATCCCTTTGAAGCACATTAGCGATCTCTCTGATCTTTACGGACTGATCGCCGCCGACTCCCGCTCAATCCAGACAGCCGCATTTAACATCCTTCACTACGCCCTCCCAGCACAGCAAGAGGAACTCTCGGTCAACGTCCTTCTCGATAAGACCGATGCCCGGCTTCCTGACGAGCTGCTATCCCTCCTCCTCGATGCCCCGACGCTCGAGCGATATCCCGACGAGCTTCTCGCTGAGTTCCCCGTGGCAATCCGCTCCTACCTGCTCTCTTGGCATCTAATCTTCGACGCCTTCAGCTCCGCTTCTCTCAAGGTCCGCAACGACTACACAGAACACCTCAAGACCGAGAACTACATCGCGCCGCTTCTAAACTTCACCTTTGACGTTCTGGGCCACTCAGCCGCGCACCCGCTCAACCTTGAGAGAGAAGGCCTTACAACGCAGCACATCACCTCCTACGACCTCTCCCTTGCCGACGCCGAGCCTGAGGAACGCAACCTTCACTGGCTTCTCGTGCATCTTTACTACCTCACTCTCAAATATACACCTGGCCTATTCAAGACGTGGTATCTCGACTGCCGCTCCAAGCAGACACGTATCGCTGTCGAGGCCTGGATGACGCGCTACTTCTCCCCCATCATCATTGCCGACGCCCTAGACGAGGTCGCTGCCTGGGCCGCCAGCCAGGACGCCCCAGAGGACGACGAGAAGGAGCTCGTGGTCAAGGTTAGCAGGGCAAGCAGGGAGATCACAGCGGGCTACGAGGTGGACGAGAGCATGGCCTCCATCGCCATCAAAGTTCCTGCAAGCTACCCAATTGAGGGTGTCAATGTTGTCGGCATCAACCGCGTCGCTGTCAATGAGAGGAAGTGGCAGAGCTGGCTTCTCACAACGCAGGGCGTCATCACGTTCTCGGTAAGCCTCACATCCTCCTCCTCCCCCCCCTTGTATTCTCACAAACACCGGCTAACAATATTACAGAACGGAAGCATCGTTGACGGTCTCTCCGCTTTCCGACGCAACATTGTCGGCGCCCTTAAAGGCCAGTCAGAGTGCGCCATCTGCTACTCCATCATCTCGACCGATAAGAAGATGCCAGACAAGCGGTGCGGCACCTGCAAGAATCTATTCCACCGCACGTGTTTGTACAAATGGTTCCAGACCAGCAGCCAGAACACGTGCCCACTGTGCAGGAATCCCATCGATTATTTGGGTTCCGATACCAAGGCGAGGAGGGGTGCTTGAGGACGCGGTATTGTGCGATCGAAGGGATGAGATACCGAGCAGAAGGTGACTCGGGAGACATGAGACGGCTTCATGGAACATGAGATGCAAAAAAGCTCTGTATAGAACAATTGGAAGTGGGTAGATGACCATAAGACGCGTATCATCTCAAAGTTCATGCCTTTCATACTATCGCACCCCAACGCAACGTATGCAACTCCGAATCTATTTGTACACTCATTACCAACAAGGCGCCCTTCTTTACCTAAGACAAAACCCCAAGACGATTAAGACAGCAAGCGGAAGAGCGACTCGCGGATCCTGCCCTGCAGTTCCTTATTGACCCCCGTAGCGTCCTCGTCAACATTAACCCAACCCTCGGTATGCTCCGTCCCAACGTCCACCCACTGGTCCTCTTTTTCGTCCATTTTGTCGACATCAACGATCTCATTTCCGACGACAGATCCGCCACCGTACCGCTGGTATAGCTCCTGAAACCGCCGAGCAGCGCCGCCCGACGCATGCGCGCCGACGCGGCCGGTCCGCTTGCGGATGCCGCCGGGCTGGGGTGCGAAGACGAAGCTGGCAACACCACCATGCCGATGTTGGCTATCCTGATGTTGTTGGTTCATGGCCGCCAGCTTCTGCTGCTTTTGTGCGTCGGTGAGTTTCGACTTGGTTCGGCGCTTCGTCCAGGCCTCCATTTTCTCCCTAGCCTTTGCGTCTGCTTCGGCTTCCAGCCTGTCGTGTTCTCCCTTTTCTTTTGCCTCCCGTTCCCTCTCTTTGCGAAGGGCCTCACAGTTTAGGCAATCTGACGTGTTGCTCCAGGACCTCCGGTGGCCGCAATCGGAACAGACACAGATGCACTTGGCTCTGCGGCAACCATCTTGATTAGTGTGCTTCTTACTGGGACAGTGGTGAATTTTCGAACCGCCGAGCGGCTTCACGTCGGTGCCTGTAAGCCGGTTGCCCGTTCTGGCAGATCTTCTATCTTTTTCATCCTTTTCGGCTGTAACCTGGTCCTTGACGAGTTTTGTGTCGGGCTTCTGCTGGTCGGCTATGTTGGGCCCAGGGCGTGTCTTCTTTACTTTCATCATTTTGTCTTCGTGCTGTCGGCAACCTTTTGCTGCTGCCTCTCGCTCTGGCAGCGTCGCCTACGTATAATATGGTGGTGGAACGAAGAGGATATTCACAGTTGAGCTAGCAGTCTCGCGTTCTATGTTCGGCGTCCGATGATGCCGAGAGAGAGCTGGCCAGAACAATAACGCATGGGATCAGGACAATTTAATAAAACGTGCCAGGAAACTACAACGCTTGTCCATTGTTAACCTTGAAACGAACTGTCATAACACAGTGAGTGATCTTGCGAAACATCGACGGTTGCGGGAGGCCGATTCAAAGAAAGCGAGGGACATGAAGCTCATGTCTTTGACCGGATTGCGACACAATGCGGGCACTGTCTTTCGGCAGCGTTTGGACCAAGGGTTTGCCCCCCTTTGCCAGGCCGTCCCCATGTACGGGGATGGCCTGGCCCCTTTCTTTAGGCGCTCTCATCATCAGCGCGTTGCATGAACACGTGCTGCAATGCCTGCCTAACGGTTAGAAAGCTGAGCGGTAGCCATCGAATATATGCAGCAACTCACTTGTTCGGCCGTCGCCCTCTTGGAGTCATAACGAACCAAGCTCTGGATCAGATCTCGAACATCGGGGTCGGTGTTGGGTAGTATCTTTTCCCACGGAAGACCTTCGAACATGCGATACATCTCGAATGGTGGGGTCTTGAAGCATGCAGCTTCGGGCCAGGTCTCTCGCGTCGGAGTGCCGAGGGTCTTGAAAATGCTGAGGATCAAGCCTAGCTGATTCCCATCCTCGTGAGTCGGCCTCGATTCAAACAAGGGCTTCGGAGGGTCGGCACAACATTCGGCCAGCATGGCGCCAGCAGCCCACATGTCAACAGAAGGACCATATGACTTGTCGCCGAAAAGTGCCTCAGGTGCACGGTACGGCCCAGTTCCGATGTCGAGAATCTTGCCATTGGCCGGCTCGGAGACCACTGACATGGTGGGATGCCAGGCAGTTCCAAAGTCGGAAAGGTAGGCTGGGCCGTCAGGAGCGTCAAGGAGGATGGCCTCTGGCTTGATGTCCCTGTGGATGATGCCCTGAGCGTGAATGTCCCTGAGACCAGCAAAGACGTCTTGGAAGAGACGTCTGACGCGGGGAAGTGGAATTGTTCCTTTGTCGATAACATCTGCGAGAGTGAGCGGCTTGAATGGGAAAACCAACACCAGCCTTTGTTCACGATCCCTAAAAGTCTCCAACAGTGGGATACATGGTCGCTTCAGGGTGGTCAGGATCTTGGCCTCGCGGTGTGGGTTGTGAGGCTCGATGTTGTGCGTTTCCACAATGACTTTCAAAGCACGATCTCTGCAACGGTAGACTTCAGACGTGAGCCCGTTTGCGACAGGGAGGCAGTTTCTGTAAGAGCCGATTGTAATTCCGACGTCATCGGATTGATATGGATCAGTAGCCGGGGCTTCTGCAGGAGCCAAATTTGCAGAGCCAACAAGCTTGCAAATTTCGTCGTACTGGGTCTTTATTGGGCAAACCAGTCGGTTGTTGAACAACAGTACGGTTGTCTAAAGAAGGAGGGGAGACTTACCCTCGACGCTGCGTCGTTGTAAGCTTGATTCTCAACCGAGAACGCATCAGACTGCGACGTAGCCTTGGTTTCCGGGTTGGCGGCTTCCAAGACGGCCTTTCTGTGCGCAACGGGTGTTGGTCAACGACGAGAATGCGATTGGACGTGGCCAGCCTACATTTTCTGAATGTTCTCATAGCGGTCTGACGCCGACAGCTGCGCTCTCCAGTCCAAGTCACCGTTAGACATGAGGGGCAACCGAGTGAGATTGAGGGTTGTGATTGAGGGGCCAAGTCGGTAACGGGATGGGTGTGCAGGGATAGTCAGAGTTTGGTAGCCGCCTCGCAACGGGTGTTAGTGAGCACCAAGAAGGAAGAACGAGTGATGAATGTCAGTGTGTAGTAAGCCAATAAACGATATTGCTGCAACAACGTACCGGTGTTGGTGATCCTGGACGCTGCGACGCGAACGAGATACGATTAATTTAGTATGCGAGGAAGCCCGACCTACAGCTGTCCGGGCCTTGCCCCGCCGGGTGAGGAACCCCGCGGAAAGCCCGAGATGGCACAGTGGCCGAAGTCCCCACACCGGCTTATGTAACACCGGATTGTGCATCGCAGTCCCGCGTTTACGAGATGCGGGTACCTGACGGAGGCGTTTTGATGGCGTCCAAAAAGATGGACTTCCACCGGTTTCAAGCATGCCTCTTCTCCTTAGCCTGGAGAGGCTTCAGCATCTTGATAATCCTCCCGTCCAACAGTGGTACAGCTCAACCCTCGCGTAGGGTTTGCCCAGGGACAAAGAAGAAGAAGAAGAAGAAGAAGAAGAAGAAGAAAAAAAACATGTAGCCGGTGTGATGAATTTCGTGCGGACCAAGGACAGGCTGGCTGGTCGGGGATGGCTCAGTTCTGCTCATCCTTGCGATGGGAATAAGGGTCAGAGTGAGAATTTATGCGCAAATGTGGAAGCACAAGGATGATGCGGCTTATATACAGCAGAGTTCCTTATGGCAGCTTGAAGGGCCATCCATGAGTTTAATTGAATTTTGAGCCAGACATTCCACGCGGCGGTGACACTTCAGGGCACTTCACGTCATCCCATCCAGGCACCGATGCTTCGAACTCTGTCGCAACTCAGCAAGTCAAGGGTCTACATCAAGCCCGTCCAGGCAAAAAAGGTAATGGTAAGGAGAGATACGCGTTGGACATGATGGGGTACGCTTGAACAAGTCAAGCAATCAGTCGACGCCGCTGTTTCCAATATCGGAACAGTGAGTGGTGCGTCTATTCCTTTTTCCAATGGACTTTTCGTTTTCTTTCTTCGCAAAGTAAACAGTTAACATAATGCGAGACAAGACGCGGCGTAGCCTAGCCTGAAGGCTTCATGCAAGAGGTGAAATTACAGTCTTGGTTTGGCCACTCAGCAAGGCGTCAGAAGTCAAGCTAAACCAGGTCCGTGACGTATTGGTACAAGTTTCCTCTGAGCTAGCCTGTTTGGAGTAAAGAAGCCCCAACAGAGCAGTCCAGTCAGCAGCAGGTGGAACTGCCAATTAATCATGAGCTGCCCAAGTTGGTTGAACGAACGAATAAATTGAAAAGTACCTATCCGTAAGCAAGCAAGGCAGTTACTAAAGGTGTTGTTGTGTTGGCGTTATGGCCTTGCCAGCAAGGCCTGTTGGTCCGCTGTTTCCGGGCCAAGCCAAGTCCCCCTCCCAATCTGATGAGTTCAGCGCGCGGAAAATACAGTGGTGGACATGCGCCGGATGGGTCCATTGAGGGTTGCACCTTCTGTAAGCGGTGAACCATGTACGGCGTGTAAAATGAGTGCTATGACGTATATACATGATGGATCGGTCTGCAGTAATGGTGAGAAATGTAAACGTACGCTATAAAATATCGACCCGAAGAAACATGTAATTCTGTAAGGCCGCAATGTGAAGCCTCCAGGTAACTGACGATGGGTGGACCTCCACTAATATTCCATCTTCGTCACACTCAGTTCACAGGCGACACATTCATTGTGTGCACTGCCCTAGGTACACTGCACTGCACCGCATCGCACCGCACTGCACCAGCCCAGTCAAGCCTGGGTCCAGCCCAGCCCATGTCCCCGGTCCGATCCACTCCACACTGCCCGCCCAAACTGTGATTGATGGCGTGGGAAGTGGTCGGGTGCTCCATCATTCATCAATAAGATACCTGGTCGTAGTGTACTAGTATACAACAGCCCAGGAAATCCGCTGGAGGACGTTCCCGGTTGGGTTGCAGCAGTTCGGGTGTTCCATCCATCCTTCCATCCACTCAATTCCGTCCATTCGTTCATTCACTCATTCCATTCTCTCCATCCTCGCAACGCAACGCAACCCACCTCACCTCACCTCACGCCTTCTCCCACGATGCGAATGCTCCTCACCTCGGCGAAACCCTTCCCAGCATTATAGACAGCATCGCTATGCGCGCCGTTTCTCTCCTTGGTTGCATTCCCCGTACATGATTTTACGCCTTTTTCAACTCGGCTCAGCTCTACTCTACTCTAATTAGATACAATGGATGATCTTGCGAGGGCCGAATACCCTGCCATGCTGGTAAGTTGCACTCGTCTCCGGTGGCATTCCCTCAATCGTCGTTGTTTCCCACCCTAGGAGAGGGACCCAGCCGCCGACCAGAGCCCAAGGCCGGCACTCGCCCGCGAACACTTTTGACCATGTTTTGTCTTCAGAGACCTTCGCAGCAGCGCATTGTTCTTTTTCTTGTTTGCGACTGAATCGCTGACGATGCCTTTTCCCTTTGTCTAGGCCCATCTCCAGCCCATGCAGGCAGTGAACGTCTTGACCGATCGTGTGAAGAGAATAAGCAAGATCAACACCGAAATTGCCGACTGGCTCCAGGTAAACCGATACTTGAATCAATGAAGATGGAGCGACAAAGGAACCGCATGCTGAATCATTCTACCCCAGGAGCGCCGTCGAGTCGAGGAGCAATACGTCCAAAGCCTGAAGAAGTTGCTTTCCTTCAAAGTGCCCAATAGTCAATCCGAGCTTGGGTATGTCGCCAACAACCCTCCTTGACGAGCCTATACCCGAACCTGCCAAAACTGACTGCCACCTCAGTGTCTTTTCCGGCCCCTGGGACAAGATTCTGCAATCCGTCGATGCAACTGCCCACTCGCACCACATTTTCGCAAGCCAACTCGAAAAAGATGTTGAGGCTCCCCTGCGCAACTTCCAGTCTCGAAAGGAGATGCAGAACATGCAGACAATCTCCGCCAACCTCACTGCCATGGCCCGAGATCTCGAGGACGCCCAGAAGAAGACGGATGCTCTGACCAGAAAAGGTCCTAAGACGAACACCCAGAAGATGGCTGACGCTACCGCGCGACTCGAGTCTGCCACCCAGCAGTGGGACTCGCAAGCTCCCTTCATCTTCGAATCCTTGCAGGCCCTCGACGAGCAGCGAGTCAACCAACTGCGCGACCTGTTGACGCAGTACGAGACCCACGAAAGCGACCAGGCGCAACGGAACCAGACCAGAGCCGCAGACACTTTGGCCTCGATGCTGGAAATCAGTACCGAGCAGGAGATTGCGAGCTTCAAAGAGAGGGTTCTTGCTGGAAGGCCGAGGTTGGAGAAGCGCGTAACAACATCTAGACAATCGTCGGGTGTGCCGACAAGCCAAACGCTGGCCCCTCCACCACCGCCGCCTAGCAGCCTCGGCCATCACGATGACGACACGAGTGACCATTCCGGGTTGGCCGAGGGCAAGACTGGTATGACAATTGGAACGAAATTTTCAGTTCTATTCTCAAGTAGCTAACGGCCATTGCAGAATCGAAGCTGCGGAGCCGAATTGGTACGATGCTTGGCCGCCGCCGGCAGAGCGTCCATGGCGGGTTCGGCCCGATATCCCCACAGAAAGGTGGCGGCGCCCCGTCCTTCGGCCGAGGCCTGAGTAGCAGTCACAGCAGTACTCATGTTCGCCCTGGCCTCTCCCCCAGAGCTTCCTCGAACAACCTGGCCGAGACGAACAACCGATTGTCTGCTCTCGCAGAAACCCCTGATTCTCCTAGGCCGCCTCAATCTGCTGGTACCGACAGACCCTTGCATGAAGGCACCAACGGCTTCGGTGAGGGATCCTCGGATGCGGCCCGCCTGGGATCGTCAGCCGGTACTGTCAACGGAACTCACGATGCCGATGTTGCAGATGTTGCACCCCCTCCCGGCCCGCCTCCTTCGCAAAGCAAGGAAGCAGATGCCAAGGACGCGGAAGGCTTCACGATTCCGCCACCGGCGGATGACCCGATTTCCCAAGCTCAACGTGAGGCTGCCGAGGAGAATGATCAACTTTTCAAGCTTAATATTCAAAGCTCGCCAATCGCCGAGGAGGACGCAGACGCGAAACAGGCTGCCATGTCGAATGTTGCCAATACGCTCACACAGATGGCCGCTCCGTCTCGGAAGATGGGAACTGTGCGAGGCCGTAGGGATGTCAGAAATACCATATACGTGGCGCCTCCCAACATGCCTGAGCTGACCAACGACAACCCGTTTCCGACTTCACCGTCACTTCCTAGCCAATCGTCCAAGCCCACCACCGTGGCTGCTCTTGCTTCCGAGGCAAGCATCGCTGCGACGTCAGATACTCAATCCATCCGGTCGGCAAACTCACTCGTGAGCCTGGCTCACCTTAAGCACCCGGAGATGCATGACGCCGGTCTCAACGCGTCCGTCATCGAGACCGTTTCTGCGACGTTTGAGGACGGAATAGTTAAGAGTGCCAAGGTTCATGGCGAAATCGCTTTTGCTTACAACGCAACTGGCGATGTATCACAAGGTAGGTTCAACCGCTCGTGTCTGAACCGCGAAATGCTGACAAACCCCCAGAACGTGAGACTATCAGAATAAATAACTTCCCTAGCTTGGAAGTCATTGGGCCGAACCGTATTTTCGTACAGAACAGCCCTGACAAGGCCGATGAATTCAATCTGCATCTGTCGCATCTCAGCAAAACGGCTACGGCATTCACCTATCGAGTTCACGCTGGAGATTCCGAGGGATCCGGCCTGGCAGCCCACGTGCCCCTAATGCTCCGGCCGACTTGGAAGCCCCAGGGTGACAAGCTTGGACTTCTTTTGCAGTACTCCCTTAACCCTGCAAGCAACTTAACGGCACCCGTGACCCTGAACAACGTCGTATTTGTCGCCACCTACGAGGGCGCCAAGGCTTCCGGAGCACAGACAAAGCCGACGGGAACACACCTGAAGGAGAAGCATCTGGTATATTGGCGTCTGGGCGACTTGACCCTGACCGGCGAGACTCAGAAGATTGTGTGCCGCATCATTGGCGCCGAGAACGCGGAACCTCAGCCGGGACACATCGAGGCCCGGTGGGAATTCACGCCGGAGAATCTGAGCAGCGGTATCTCTATTTCGAGATTGGAAGAGACTAAGGGCAAGGGCAAGGAGGAGGACGCAGACCCCTTTGCGGACGACAATCCGACATCGCCGGCACTGCCCCCTGACCAGCAGTGGGTAGATGTCCAGCTGGTGAAGAAGATTACTAGCGGTAAGTACGAGGCCAAATGAATTCTGCTGGACTCCTCGTGAGAACTGTTTTGGTCGTATGAGATGTACATAACCGGTTGGAAGTGGTATACCGGGACTTTTTGACATTTGGCGAAAGAGACCATTTCACATAGCGAGCGCATGGAGGAGAAAAGAAGGGAGCCCCGGATACCTAGTCGCGTGTGTGTTTGGTAAATTGTGTGTTTTTTTTCGTCTTCAAGAGGTTGGATTTTTCTTCTCAAGAGTTTTGGCCATGATGGCATCCTCTTACGACTGAAGACGGACTTCCAGGCATGGTTTTGTACGTGTTTTGTACCGATATGGTGAAGGAGGGAGGCTTCAAGATGATAGTTCATACCCATTGCAGTTTGTGTGTGAGAACATCAACCTTTGAACATACCATTCATGCTTAACAGTTGGACACGACAAGTTGTTTTAAGGTTTTGACCAACTCAAGGTCAAATTGCAATACCTCGACGTTCAGGATTGTGGAAAGCCATTTTCATTTAATGGAAGAAACATCTATCCCACCCAGCGGCTTGCATCTTTTCATCCCCGGACTCCAATTTATGAGCTAGAAAAAAGGTATCTCGTTCGTAGTAAGAAAAAGGAAAATCAACCGTGTCCAGAACTGAGAGGTCGTCGTTTCGCCTCCCCTATACAGAGAAAAAGTAGTTGTTTCTTCATATAGGTCAACATGCGCGACCGGCTTTTTGTTCGTCGTGCTTGTCTCCTCCCATTATGTACACCTGCCACATGACGTCGTGCTGTTTCTTTTACTCGTTTTCATTCTGAGGCTGGTTCCGCGAATATTCTTCGTAAAACTCCAATGTCAAAGCGGCAAGAAATCCAGGGATGCACCCCTTCTCCCTTACCCAGAAACCAATCTGGTCGCCGATACGGCGGGCAAAGGCGCTTTTCGGCCCGCCCCCGACCTTCATCGTGCCCTTTTCGCCGTCAAACACAATGGAGTTCTCGTATTCGTCCGTCCGGGAAGGGTAGAAGGTGGATTCGACGCGCATCTTGCCATTGGGCATAAACATGACAGTCCAGCCGAGGGTGGAGAAAATGGCCTCCTTGAACTCGAGAGATTTCTTAGACCATACTTCCTTAAGTCGTTTGGCGGACTTCTGTGCGGACGCCGTCTCCGCGCGGGCTTCCTCGACCAGACGGTTTGCGGCGTCGAGCTGACTCTGGGGTACGAGCTGGACGGAGCGGGACTGGATCTGGGCTAGCAGGTCCGCATTTTCCTGCTCAAGAGCTTTAAGCTTTGACATCTTGATGGCCTCGAAGTCAGATGTTGGGTTGGAGCGGAGGGACAGTATGCGAGTCTTGGACTGCTCCTTGAGGGCCTTGAGTTGTCCTTGGACAACGGAGAGCTCCTTTTGGGTGACGGCGTGCTGTGTCTGAACCGCCGAAAGCTGGTCCTGTAGTTTGCGGTTTTTGCGAGTTAACAGACCGAGTTGCTCATGCGCGGCTTCATCGTTTTCGTCGCGTGGGCGTTTGGTACCTGCGAGTGCCAGGGCTGGTTCCGCTGCCTTTCCGGACTCAATCGACGACATCTCTGCGGACAAAGCCTGGACCTCGGACCGGTAGTTGTCGACCAGATCCTCCAACTCTTGAATGCGCCGAGACCTGGTTTCGTCTACAGCCTCTGGCTGGAATGCCTCATCTTCTGCATCAAAAGTCTTGAGTTGGGCTCGCAGATATTCCACCTCTTTCACAGCGAGCATCCGTTGGCGCTCGGTCCGAACTCGGGCTTTATCGACGTTTTGAGTAGTTGCGATGGATCGCGCCTCAGATAGCTGGGACTTCAGAGCTTTGAGTTCCTCCTGTAGTGAATTCACAACTGACTCCTGCGCCGACAATTCTGCCTGTAGCGCACCAATCTTGTCTAGTTGGGACGCAGACTCAAGACGCTGTTCGACTAGGGCGCGGGCAACAGCCTCCGGTGAATCAAATTCGGTGCCGGCGCCTGTGCTGTCTAGGTAGGAAGTCCAGGCGAGACGCTCATCTTCCAGTCGCTGACGCTGAAGGTTGGCTTCTGCCAATTCTGTCTCGAGAGACTGGGCCAGCTCAAGTCTGCGTTGCAGGGACCGCTTCTCCTCTTCAACGATCTCGACGGCCCTGTGAATCTGGCGCAAGTGTTTCAGCTCGGAGAGCTGTTCACGATTCGTTGCCTCCAGATTACGGATGTGTGTCACCTGTTCTGATAACTCGCGCTTGATGATGGCCATGGTGTCGGCATCACCCGTCTGGGCCTTGAGACGCAGTACCTCGGCCTCTAGGTTCCCCACAAGGTTGTCTTTCTCAGCAAGTTGGGACTGAATCTGTTGCAAAGCCGCCTCACGGGCTTGTGACTCCTGCTCCAGCTCCTGAGTAGACTTTTGCGCTGCTTGCAGTTGCATTTCCAGATCAATTGCCTTCTTCTCGCTGATGCGCGCAGCCTGGTCCTTGGCGCTCGACAGGTCTTCTAGTTGTTCCTGTAATACACGAGTCTCCTCTTCTGCGTCGCGTGCGCGCTTCTCTAGCGCTGTTTTCTCCTCCGCCACGTTTTCGCGCAGATCGCTCAGCTCCTTTTGGGCATTCTCGAGTTGTCGTAGAGCGTGTGACTTTTCGGTCTCTGCAGCCTGTTTCGCTGTGAAATCCGCCTGTGCGCGACGACGTTGGTCCTCGAGCTCTGCATTATGTCGTGCATCGGCCATTTGCTTCTCCTGTTCAAATGTGCTGATTGTGTATCGAAGTGTTCCTAACTCAGCCTTGAGCTCCTCAATCACCTGTCGCTGGGACTCGTATTCGGCTGCGTCTGGGGGCGCCATGTTTTCTTTGGAGCTTTCGCAGGATGAGGCGCGAACAGATTCGGGAACGAGACTTTGCCGCGAGGCAGGCCTGCTATTGGCTTCGCCGCCGGTGAAAAGGTTGTAGGTTGGTTGAGTTGCGCGAAAAGTCTTGACGAAGTGTCAGTCAACCACTTCTTGGTGCCCTTGACATTGTTTGTTTATTTTGATGGAGACATTACCCTGGACTCGCGCAGCGAGGTGTGAGGTCTAGGAAGGGCGCTCGTGCTGGCTCGAAAACGATTCGAAACCGAAAGGCGCCTCCCTGAAGGATCACCCGAGGGGGTATGCGACCTCATGACGTCGGTAATTCGGTAATGTTTGGAAACTCGATCTGATGATGGCCGAATGTTTTGGCGACTGCTGGGCAATGGAGTTGCTGGAGATGATGTCACGTGATAATTCAAGGAGGACCCTGCAAATCTGGGATCTGACAGCTCCAGCTGTTTTCCGCTTTTGCTACCGCTTCCAATGCCCAGCCCAACCATGTCGCTTCCCCGTGGTGTGGCTTGCGTCTGTACAATGGCTGGAGCATGCTGGCTCGACATTAGCACGCAGCCAATTCTTGCTATTTGTTGCGAGTCACCCTCGTCGTCTTCATCCATAGCTGCCGTTCTTCAGTTTTGGCGACTGCGATTTTTTCCGAGGATGGGGAGGAGGGGGGGACATAAAGAGGAAAAAATAAGAACAAGAATATGAATGAGGGGGAAAGATAGAGAAAAGGACGGAGATGCCGACCTCTGCTTCCTTCTCGACTAGTTGTTGGTCCTGAAGGAGGGAAGGTCAAAATGCTTGGTGACACCTTCCTGTTGGCATGTAATTTTTCGGTGACTAGGTGGCATCAACATCAGTCGCTCCTTCTTCTCAGATGTCCTTCTGCTCCTTTGTCTCCCTTTCTCTTTCTCTCTTTTCCTGTTTACAACTTCCGTCTACCTTATCCTCGGTGCAAACACCTAGCAGCTGTTGTTTTGATAACGTTATTTTCTCTTTCTCTCCCCCTTTCCTGCTTTTCTCCTTTTTTCCCACTCTTTCGTAACAACTTCCTTGTCTCAGATGCATCTTTCGCTCACATCTTCCCCTGGGCTCTTCCATCTGACTTTCTACCACGGACGTTCGGCCATCAAGTGAAGCAATTGTATGGATCGAGTTCAGCATTCTCTTGCGAACAGGCATACGATGTACTTCCTAATTATTCGTCAAAGTCCTCAAAACCACTTTTTTCGTCCAACAGACTAAGGCACCCATCGTGTACTACCTAATATTGTTCACTTGCCAATGAGCTTATCGCGTCAGATACCCAAAGGAGTGAGACAGATGACAACGGCCGAGACCTAGTCCTAGACCCTGTGACCCAATGGCTTGGGGTCGTGGAACAGTCTGGAGAAGGCGGGCGGACAGGAGAGGGAACGCACTTACCTCACTAGGGGAGCTGCACCATGACGTGATCCCCACATCGCACATGCCTAGAAGCTTGTTCCTGGCTTGGCTCATTGCACAGATCGAGAAACGCACCGTGCACTAGGTGCTCCAGCACATCTGTGTGCACTCATCCTACAGCTAGCTAATTGTGCACAGAAGCAGATTTCAACGATGGCTTCAACGTTCAGAAAACAACCCTCTCCACGACCTCCCAACCCCCACACAATCTTACGAAGCCGACTCACTTTCCGACGTGCATGCTATTGCTGCGGAAACATAGATCAGATTGATTGAGACAAAGGAAATCTGTCAGCTGGGGCATACACGTAGCGTTAACCTGTCGGCAGTTGTAACTACAGTCCCGGACAACCGAGCTCCGACACGACAGCTGCCAGCTTCCCCTTGAGCCGACGATACATACCTCTGTTCTTCTTGGAAATACCTTGAATCTCTGGACTTGATTGTTGGGTCAATTGAAGGACTGAGAATAAGGCCGAACCTCACTGCGGCGAACAAGTATCTTACACTTGCCGAGGCACCCTTGGTCCGGACCAGTGGCTCTCGCCTTACAGAACGACATCGTGCTCGCCTCTTCTTTTTGTGACTTGTCTTCCGCCTAGCTCAATAAATAACTACCAAGTCTTTCCCCATCCTGTCTCGTTCTTTACTCTCTTCATCCAAATACCATCTTCAGCATCAACTATCTATCACTAACCGCCACAATGACCCTCTCACGCGTCCTGGTAAGTGCTTGATTTTCCCGAGCTTCGAGTTCTCTGAAGCCATCATATAATGACGTTTTGGTTTGCTGAAACCCCAGTAGCTTCGAACCACCCCCCGCCCCGGCCAGCGGCCCGTTGCCATGTCCGCCCTCAGCCTGTCTCGTCCATCTTACTACTACTCAACCGATAGCTCCAATAAGGGAGATCTTCAAGATAAGGAGGCAGCTCGAGAGGATCCTCCTCCTTATACACATAGGGGCTCAGCCATCAATTTCAACTGGGGCCGCCAAGCCGAGAAGGCGCAGAGGGAGGGACCAACTTTGTCGGCCGACAACTGGGAGGAGCATCCAGACGCAAAGATCGAGGACTTTGAGGAGCTTCCCTACAAGGGGTTCGGAATCAACCAGCATATGGAGCTTAATGCCGAGTTCAAAAAGGTCTTGACCGGCGTCGTCCGGGATTTCCGGGCCCCCATCATGTACGCAATGGCATACGGCTCGGGCGTCTTTCCTCAGTCCAAGGCCAGCAAGGCTGTCTCGGACGAAGATTTTCGCGCCGTTCACCCCAAGCCTTCACCCTCGTTGATTGAAACCCAGAAAGGGGGTCCCAAGATGATCGACTTCATCTTCGGTGTCACCCATACGGAGCACTGGCATTCGCTCAATATGCGCCAGCATCGCGACCACTACTCCGGCTTGGCCAGCTTTGGCTCCGGTCTGGTGTCAACCTTTCAGGACCGCTGGGGCGCCGGCGTCTACTTCAATCCCTACGTGACGAAGAATGGAATGCTCATCAAGTACGGCGTTACGTCCATCGACAACCTGTGCACCGACCTTTCCACCTGGAACAACTTGTACCTCGCCGGACGACTTCACAAGCCGGTTAAGATCCTGCGTGATCACCCTCGCGTCCGCCTCGCCAACCAGGTCAACCTCATCTCGGCAGTTCGTACAGCTCTTCTCCTCCTGCCTCCCAAGTTTACCGAGAAGGAGCTCTTCTCGACTATTGCTGGCATTTCATACCTCGGCGATCCACGGATGTCTTTGCCCACCGAGAATAAAAGCAAGATCAGCAACATTGTGGACAACAACATGGTGTCTTTCCGCAAATTATATGGGCCTCTTCTTAACACTCTGCCCAACGTCGACTTCGCTCAGGGAGCCGACCAACAGACCAAGCACTCCTCCGACCCAGAGTACGACGGTGCCATGTATCAGGATATGGACCCGGTCAAGCGCGGTAACATGGTCCGCCGGCTGCCGAAGGCCTTTCGCTCGCGCCTCTACTTCCAGTACCAGAAGAAATTCATGGTTCCGGCCTCCGACTTCAAGGCCATGATTGACGCTTCCAAAAGTGAGGACGACGTCAGCTTCAAGCGTCGTGAGGGTGGCGGTTTCGAGCAGCGAATTGTGCAGGACGATCCCGAGCAGCTCAACTTCTACATTCGCAAGGTCATCAAGCAGACTGTCAACTGGCCTGCCACGGCGCAGTCGATCAAGGGTGTCTTCACCGCCGGCGTTGGCCGCTCCATTCGATACTTGTCTGAGAAGTGGACCAAGTACAGCGAGGGCAAAGCCAAGGCCAAGGCGAAAGTCGAGGAGCAGAAGAAGCAGGCGACTGAAGAGGCTGGAAATGCCAAGAAAACTGAGTAGACGCTTTTCGACGTGCGACTTTCAGCGGTTGCGAATGACGAGCGATTTCAACTGACCGGCAAACTCAGCTTTGTCCGCGGCAACCTAGCGGGCCGCTTCTGGCACGCCCTACAACATCTTCTTTTGTGACATCTCGACGTTTGGCAGATATTTGCTCTGCAATTCTAGACGCCGCTTGGCACTTGGCCTGTACATTATTTCCCCAGGAAGCATGAGACAACCTGTCTGGCTTTTCTTAGCAGCCAGTTCGGCGGGCGGGTGCTACGCTAAGAATATGACACGACACACACGACAATACCTCAGTTGATTTATGCCGAACAAGAACGTCTGGGAGATGAGCTCCTTTCGTTCTACAACGGGTCATTCTCTTTCGGTCTTGGGGACTGGAATATACCTGTTTTTCTTTTGTCTACCCTCATCGTAGAGGAACATTGCATCGGCATTTGAGGGCAGGCCGGGGCTGGGATCGAAAAAGGCGTTGGGGTGGGTTGTTGGTTAAGAAACCACTTCAGAACGTCTCGCTGGCAACATCTTGCCAGCGAGTACACCATTTGATCTTTCCTGACAATCGATGGGCCTTGAGAGCATCTGTTGATACTGTTATGTCTCTTCGACATAACATCTGAGAACGGCACGTTCTAGTGTTCAGAGAGACGGAGTTGATACGTCAAGGCGTTAAGGGGGAAGCATTTAACAAGAGGCTCTTACCAGGAAGACGATTCCTAAATGCCGATTCTACGCTATATTCAAATGACATTCGACGGCGTCGCCAGAATTGACGATCCAATAGCCTAGCAAACAAGCATTTGAGGTATTGAAGTTCACCCTGAATTCGCACGAAGCAAGAGCCAGTCGTAACAACGTTATGGTATGATGCTTCAAGGCATTTCATTCAATCTGCAAAAAGTGCGTGACATGCAGTAACTCTCCAAAACACTCATTCATGGCTCATTATGATTGTTTTCATGTGCCTATGACACAGCTAATAATACAAATAGTTCAGCACATCGTTGTGCCTTCTTCCACTCTTACGCGAAGCCCAATCGACAATTTTAAAACTTCTTCTTGGCCATCTCAGCTACTCCATCGATGACCATACCGGAGAAGCCGTCGCTTTTCTTCTCTTTCTTGTCGTTCCCGCCGCCCAAGATTCCACCGAGGAAACCGCCTCCGCCACTATCGCTGTTACGACGATCGTCACGACGGTCATCGTAGCGGTCGTGACGACCATAATCGTCGCGGCGGTCGTCGTACCGGTCGTCGCGGCGGTCGTCTTTCTTGCTGCTGCCGCCACCGAGGATGCCTCCTAGTAGCCCACCTCCACTGCTGTTTTCTTTGCGATCATGGCTGTCGCGTCCTGCAGAAGAAGTCAATCATGTGTTTCGGGCTCAAACACGGAGGGCGTTACTTACGACCGTGTGACGGACGACCCCCATAATCATCTCTTCCACCATAGTGCTCCCGGCCGCCGCCGTAATTCTCACGGCCCCCGTAGCCTCCGGGACCTCCGCCTCCATAGCCACCGCTGGGGCCACCTCCATAGCCGCCACCACCATAGCCGCCGCCACCACCGCCGTGTCGACCTTCAGGGCCAGGGCCATAGTTATCTCGGCTGCTTCCGTAGTTCTCGGGGTGGCTACCGGGGCCACCGCCGTAGTTCGCACGACCGCCGCCGTAGCCGCCCCTATCGCCGCCTCCGCTGCCGCTGTAGTTCCCGCCATAACTTCCATGGCCTCCGCCGTAGCCGCCGCTGCCGTGACCTCCGCCGTATCCTCCCATGTCACCGCCTCCGTTTCCGCCGTAGCCGCCGTAGCCTCCACCGGGACCTCCGCCGGGGGGCCCGTAGTTGTCGTTTCTGCCGGAGTACATTATGATTTTGACGTGTAGAATAGGATGTCTGGAATTTTTGTGTGTTTTTTTCCCCTTTCAAAAAAAAAAGGGTTTGTGAAGTTGTAAAGGTGTGATGACGATGACGTCGTTTTATTGGTTTTGATAAGGAGTAAAAGGTACGAAGAGCTTGGGGAGGAGGTCTTGGAGTTTACAGTCTTTATACTACGTACTTGAGGCTTTGCCTGAGGAGAGCGTTCTCGCAGTAACATGGCAACGCCATAGCAGGTCGTCATTGTGGCCAAGGAGACGACGACGACAGCCGTCATCAACCTGTTTCCCCCATGCAGGGTCCAGATAACTCCCCGCCGTGATGGCGCGTTCGAGAATCGAAGAGGATGACAATCAGCCACGTTGCAGCATCACCACTGACAATCAGCAACATCGGAAAGAAAGACAGTCGACGTCAGTGTGGACAAGGATTATGGGGTTTAGTATTTTCAAGGGTTTATTTCGGGGCCATGGGATAGCGGGATATCATCAGCCAAGCGTCGTTCCCGTGCCGTATAAACCGACTTGGTGTCGTTACGCTTTTCTTTTTCCCACTTCCCCTCGCTTACATAGAAGCCAGGCAGAGTCCAGATGGTCTACTAGTGTACCAAAGGCGCTCAAAGTTCTGTGGGACCGGTGTCGTGCCGTGAGCCGCATCTGATCTCATAAGGCGACGGTCATTACCCGAGAGGGAAAGCAGGTTGTCGCGGCGTGGGGTGGATTCCCTGGACATAACAATTGGACGTGTAATACGGATATGCATACTATGATATGTGGCTCGAGGTGAAGTGGCGATGTGGGCGTCGGAATTAAGCAGACGGATGGTGGAAACTTGGACAGGACTGGCACCACATGGTCTGTGGTTCTTTATGGAAGGACCCTGCTTCGTTTAAAAGAGCTGCCATATGCGAGGCATCTTATTGACGAGCCGAAATAGTGTTTTGTTCCTTGAATGTCCCTTAATTGAAGGAAATAAGACAGGTTTCAATATTAGAGTGGGAGATGACGGTAATCCTGTTTCTTCAAGCGTTCCGTTTCGATGCATGATCTTGGCCCGATTACCGGTTTCTATGCCGTAAAGCGGCCGCTACATAATGGACCTTGGTATGAAAGTTGGCGACTCCAAAGCGTTCCATGCTTTCTGCACCTTTTGTGTCTGTGCTTTCGCCGAGGGGTCGTGTCGGTCAAGTCAGTCATGGGTTGTTGTCATGTCAAGAACCCTCCCGTTGGCTTTGGACGACAATACCTTAGCTGGCATTCCTAGGCTCGAGACGAGAGGAAGGGGTTGGCCGGGATCTTCCCGCGAGGCCTCGTGCCTCGGTGAGAATTCAAATTTAGGTAGGTTGATGGAAGACAAGGACGTGGAACCGGAACGTCTGAGTTTAGAGGTCGGAAACGGAATGGCAAAACAATGCCAATGCAATTTTTCTTCTTTCTTTCACTTCCATTGTCTCAAACTACAGACAATTCGAACAAGGTCCAGCCCCGACCACTCCGTCGCATGCATATTGGTCTGGCCGCAATTCTTCAGCTCATGCAAAGAATCAGCGCCTGCACAGTCCATTAGATGAGCCAAAGGCATTGTCTTTGCTATTGTCACCGCTCAGCGGCACAGTGTTTTTTTTTTTCTCTTCAGAATCTTCGAATCCAGGCATTGAGATGATGATGAGACGCATTTTGTGCGGCGAGGGGGCTGCTGAAGAGATTTACCTATGATGTGTGGTAGCTTGCATGGACACGTATCTCTGTCTGCACCTACAAGACTATCCAAGGGTGGTGAACCCTCAAGATGGATGCCTTAGGGTAAGAGGTCATTAGTTAACATGAAGATGAAAAAAGGATGAAGGATGAGAGTTCTGTGAGGGAGGCGCCGTTACCCAATTCTTCTCCCTCCCGTGCCTTCCGCCAACCGCTTGAAGAACATTTGCATCTATCCATCTTACACTGTACTGTATGTACACCCTACGTCGGATCATCGCCAGTCTTCCTAAAAACAGAACAGAGTAAGCTGCAGCGACTGCACTATTATCCAGGAATCCCTTGGGCGTCGGGGCCCGTTCCCCTTCTACATCCTCCTCTTCCTTTCCCCATCCAATGCATCCACCCTACTGCGTTAGTGAACAGGCTTGGCAACCGGACATGCACCGTTCACGAGGCCACAGTACCTCAGTGACAGCAACACCACTAACACTGGGCAACTAACCGCCCCTTCCACCCCGCAAAAGCTACCTTACCTCACCTTGTGCCCTGAGACGTGCCGAAGGTAACTTGGTGGGCAAGTAACCGGACTGGAAAAAACAGAAGTCCTGTTGCTGCAGGACATCTCTCTGCCATCCACCGGGCACTTTGCCTTTCTGTTATCACTTGGATACCAGAGACCAACCTACCTTGCCTCTGTAGCATACGTGCAGTACCTTACCTTGGAACCTGTAGGCCTGTTAGTCCGTCGGGTGTGCCACCCATCCATCCACACCCGCACCTATACCCACCACACCCGCACTTCGTTGTTCTTGGGTCCCTCCCTCCCTCTTCTACGAGCCAGTGAGTTTTAGTCGCCAAGTCATTCTCCATCACTTGCACCAAATCCCCCACCGTCAGGAACACCGGTTGGCTGGAGAGGACCCAAGATTCAACAAAGTGACAATCCTCCGCTGGTCGTGATTTTCTGCGTTTTGTTTCTCTCTGCTGCCGCCTTCTTTGCCATCTTGGCTTATCGTCCACCGAGACGACCGTCCCAGAGTGACCGCCACCGATTGGGAAGAAGACCGGCCGGAGGACGAATCATCAACACTCGATACCGACGGAATCGCAGACGGAATACGAAGTACTCCAGCAACCGATCGGCGATCAAGACACTGGCTCATCTGTCCTCGGTCGACGTCTTGCTCCTCCCCCCGCCATCGAAGCCGACGTTGCAACACAAGCTCCAATCCCACCCGGACCCGTCGCTATCCGTTTAATTACTACCCAACTTCCTCGCGCATGATTTCACGATAGTACAAACACCTCACCGAGCGATCGAGGCGATTCCCGCCGTGCCAGCATGGCCCGCCCGCGCATTCCCGCCCTCTACGGCATCCTTCAGTTCTGCCTCCGTCTGACCCTCGTCGTATTCGAGGTCTGCGCTCTCGCCGCTCTCATCACTCTTTCACGATACGGCTTTGACTTTCCCATTGGATATGTTACTGTGAGTTACTGGAAATCCATCTTCCCTTTTATCGTTGCTACCTTGATTGGGCAAATACTGACCCAAGCCATCTCCAGTCCGTCGCTGGCATCGTCTATTCCATGACGGAAATGGTCACCCTCGCCAACTCGACCGGCCAGATCCCCCGCATGCGCACTGGTGCCCTCGTCGTAGCCGACTTCATCCTCTTCGTCCTCGGCCTCGTCTCCTTCTTCTACTTCATCATTCTCAACGGCTGGCGCAACGGCAGCCCCCAACGCGAGTACCGCGCCTGGCGCGACGACCCGCTGCGCGTTGAGAAGGCCACCTGGGCTCCCTGGTACATGTGGTTGCAGCTCATCTCCGCCATTCTACACTTTCTCTACATGATGATGCACTGCGTTGACGCCTGCAAGGAGAGTGGTCCGGACGAGCAGCGGAGACGACGGCAACGGAGGCGACAGCGACAGTTGCGGAGAGCGGCAGCGGCAGACCCCGAGATGGCGCAGGCAGCGACGACTTCGTGACGAAAAAAATGAGTGATTATCATCACGCCAGGCCTCTAGTTTCTGAGGAAGGAACTTTTGTCGCTCTTGCTTTTTCTTCCCGCCTTCTTTTTCTCCCTCTCTCTTCGGGCTTGGTGTTCTTGGCGTTTGAAGAGGGGAAATGGGTCTTTTCATGAGTTCTGCGTGGGGGAGAGATGATAATGGCCTTGAGCAAGTGCTGATCTTGGCCGGGAAACGAGCATCTCCGGTCTTACGAGAGCGATCATTCTGGGAGACTTGTCATCGTCATCTGTTCATGGAAAAGTCGACATTGGATTATGGGTGGAGGCATAGAACGCCAGCTCTAAGTGCATGTGCATGATGTCGGAGACGGTCCATCTACACGCATTTCACATTCACAAGCATCTCTTTCATATTGGCATTTAGTGCTGGGTATACATTATCTGGAAATGCATCACGGTTATCCTACTTTCGTCTTCGCTCTATCTCCTAACCCCATACTCACCTCAGACAATGTCGGTACTCTTACTTCTAGAACACTTCCTACACCCCTCCACGCCGGACCAGCCCAATTTTCGCCAACGGGTCCGGCGGCGGCTCGTCCGACTTGCCCAACAATTTCCACCCGCAGCTCTGCAATGGTTGAAACGCCCTGCCACGTTCTGGCACCTGCGCATCCTCTAGCGTACGTCAAAGTTCAACCGAAACACGCCGCGTCTGTTATTCGGGACAACGTCGGATCGTCCGATCGCTGCGACTCAATCCCCATGTAAAATGTTGATGGTTTGGCAAAAGGACCCCTGGTCAGGTCGTCCAATTGTTTCATAACAAATGTTACACACGTGGACTTGACTGTTTTCTTGAGTAATGCTAGAACGACCGAAGGTGACTGACAGCGTCCATACTGGCCGCTCTGATTCGTGCGTTGCAACAACTGTCCAGAGCACATTCCGAGTTCTAGCGTGTTTCGCTTGGCTCCTTGGCTGACGGACACCAAATTTTGGGTAGCGCGCTAAGGAAGACTCACGGACGCCACCCGAGAATTCGTGATGGGTGTCATGAGGACTTTCATCAGACAGCTTTCGGCGACTCCAACGACGGACTCCGATGAAGATCGTCGTTGGGGATCCGTGAAGCACGGCGTTGACGGACTACACACCATCCCATCACCTTAGCGGGTGCAGGATACCCGCTTCCCCCTCTCGAGTGTTTCTGAACACTCTTGTCAATGCTTGATTCCCATTTAGAAAAACTCTTGGCCGTTGCGAAAACATGAACGGGCCGTGGTAATGCTCACGTTTGGATATTGTTGTTGTCTTTTGCTCTTTCGCTTTCACTTGGACTGCAGCTCCTGAGCCCCGAACTACCTACAGCTTGGCAACGGCCTTCCCCTTCCCACCGTGAACCCATCTCCTCTCGCCATCCCCCAGGTCCAACCATCCCTTCGTGCCCTCAGGCGTATCCCACTCCACAGCAGCAACACCGCCCCGGACCACCCACTTGGCGCTAAACTTCCCCAGCACCGTAGTGAACCCGGCTTGCGCCTCGGGCACCTCTCCGAACACGGGCTTCAGACTCCACTCCGCGCCTGCCGGCCGCGTCACGCGCAGACCGACTAGGTACTCTGTCAACGTGCTTGTCGGCCCACTGCTCCAGCCGTGCGCGTGGCTCACGTAACTCGGATCGTTTGTGTAGCCGCGCGAGCTGCGGTAGCCGAACGTGCCGTCAACGAGGTAGCCCTCGATGACGGTCGAGGCCGTGCCGTTGGGGTGGTTGAGGTACCAGCCCCAGCTGTCGCGGATCAAACGGAGAGCCCTGTCGGCGCGGCCGGCGACGAAGTGCGCCTCCAGTTCGATACTTGAGATAAAAGGGGAGATGTTACCGGGCAATTCGGGAGAGGCAGGGCCGATCGGCGTCCAGTTCTCTGTGAGAACGGAGGAGATGGAGGCGGCTTCAGGGCTGGCGGGGTCGACGACGCCGAAGGCTAGGGCATAGGCGTTCGCGTCCTGAGGGTAGAGCGTCCGGTTCCTGTAGCCGTCGAAGAAGGCGCCCTTGGCGGGGTCCCAAAGGTGAGTTTTTATAGCCCTTCTCAAGTCCTCCGCGCGCGTGAGCCAGGCCGAGGTGAGGTTTGCCCCGGCGGTGGCGTTGTTGGCGGGCGCGAGGTCGGCGAGGAAGGCGCCCGTGGTGAGGGTGCGGTAGAGGAGCATGTTGGGGGCGCTGCCGTTCATCGAGTTGATGTAGCGAGCCCAGTCGCCCGTGGCGGTCGCGTTCAGGATGCCCGTCGAGGGGATGATTTTGGCCAGGATGTAGTCCATGCCGCCGAGATACGTGCGCCAGTTGCTGGCCAGCCAGGCGACGTCGCCCGAGAAGAGGACGTAGTTGTAGGCGCCGATCATGGTCCACATGTGGTAGGTGTCGCTGGTGGCATCGAGGTAGGGGGGCCCGGCGCGGGGGAAGATGCCTGAGGGGCGCTGGGAGTCGAACATGGTCTGGATGGCGTTGCGGGCGGACTCGAGGTCGCCGGTGCTGACGAAGGCGGAGGGGACGGCGACGCCCATGTCGCCGGGCCAGATCCATCGGTCGCGCTTCGCGCCGTCCAGGAGGAGGGAGGAGCCGACGCCGAGGGTTGCGTTGTTGGACCAGCCGCCATTGGTGATGTCTTCGGTGAGGACACGACCCGTCTCCGGGGGCGCGGCGTTGGTTTGAAGGGTATACGCGCCGGCGTACCAGATTCTGTTGAGGAGAGAGGACGAGGAGTGGAAGTAGCCCTGGTAGGCGCGGAGGTTCGACCAGGTCGGCTGGAAGACTATCTCCAGGGAGACGTCCTCGATGGAGAGGGTCGCCGGGGAGGGGGAGTCGGTGAGGAGGTAGAGGGTCAGGTAGCGGAAGCCTCCCCGGAGCTGGGCGAAGGGAACGGTGTACGTCCCGTTCCCGGGGACGAGCTCATGGTAGAGGGCGCCGTCGGGCGAGATGAGAGACTGGCCCGGCCCGCGGTAGTTTCCGTTGGAGCTGTCGGACTCGAAGCCGATGTAGTTCTTTGCTTCCGTCCAGGCGAGGCCGAGGGTCGCGGGGGAGCCGTCGTGGGAGGTGAAGGTGTAGGACACGGTCGTGAGGCCGCCGACGAGCACGCCGAAGTCGAGTACCAGGGCCGAGCCGTTCCCGGAAAGGATCGTGGTCTCGGGGGACGGGAAGGGGGACAGGCGGGACCCGTCAGAGAGCGAGAGGACGGAATCCGGGCGGGGGTTTCGGGTCTGAGGGGCGTAAATGTTCTTCTGCCAGGGCCCCGGGAAGGAAGGCGTCGTGGGGTGGGTGCAGGTTGCGTTTCGCCAGCAGGATTGTGGTGATGGGGTGGCGGTGGCGGGTAGTATGGCCAGGCATGAGAGGAGGAGGAGGACGTTCGGGGAGAACATCTTGGGCGCCGACGTTGGAGGGATGGAGGGTGCGAGGTCAAGGCGAGGGCATCGCGGGATGTGGAGGAGAGCGCGTGTATGTGTGTGTGAAAGCTCTTATATAGAGTTCTGAGATGTCGCGATATCACTATGCCGAGGGGAGATTTTTGATGTGGGCTTACCTTGTCGAGATCATAGATTGTGGGATGGGTCATAAAGAGACGGCCCCGTAAGAGGCCTGTTCACTCGGTGACATCGTTCGTCCCTGGGTCGCAGTGCCCTGTTCTTGAGGTAGCGGGAGGGACGGCGACGGCGATGTAAGGTATAGTTGTTTTCCAACCGACTGGGTGCTCCGCATCTCGGTGAGCTCGGGTCAAAGTTAGGTCGTGAGAGTTATGTGGATTATATTACGCTTTTGCAGCTCTGCAGCTTCCCTTGGAACCACACACATGTTAGTGCCCTTCAGAGGGGTTACGTATAGTTAAAACGATAGACTAGTCGCTCGAGAATCCTGGAGGAATCGGATGGGTCCATTCTCATCAGATCACAACGTCAACATGTTGACTAGTATGCAAAGCCATTGGCTCTCGAAGATGGATGCCATATCTTGATTAGGTCAGGTTCTTCCTCTGTAGATGGAGACGACTAATTAGCGGACGAGAGTCGTGGAGAGAGAGGAAGAGTGCGGGGTAAATGATCAAAGCATGGAGGGTAGAGTGTGGGGTAATCTGGAGAAGTGGGTGCAATCGTCACACTCATCTCGGCCCCCCCTGGACAGTTCATCCGAACCAATCCCCTTTCACCTTGACCAGACGGAAACAAAAAAAAACTCCATCTTACTCAATTGGTCTTTATTAACAATATTACTGAGCCCCCCAACTAGTGATACACAATAAGAGCAAGAGACGACTTAGACCTTGCCCTTTGCACTGTCCTTTTGCTCGGCAGACGGGAACTTGGAGAACAAGTCCTTCAGCTTGTCCAACGGAGCCGCCATCAGGCCCGCCGCCGTCTCGAAGGGCGGCTTGTCCGGCGCCGCGGGGTGGCTGCGCGTCGGGACGAAGAGCTTGGTGCGCTCGAAACTGGCGGCGAGACTCTCCGACTCATCCGTGTTGAGGGTCTTCTCGAGCTCGGGGAGGTCCTGTTCCTCCTCTTCCTTGATGTGTTGCCTGAGGTCCTTCATGAGGGAGTCGATGGTGGTCTTGAAGCTCGGGCTGTCGACCGAGAGCTTTTGGAATTCGTAGAGCTGTTCCTTGACCTGGTGGAGGTAGCCTTGTTAGTTATGCTGCCGAGAAGAGTATGAAACGAAGACGTTGGAAGAGGGAGGTCGCCCGACTTACCGCTAGGTGCTCAGTTCGGTCCTTATCGGCCAGCTCTTTACCGCCGGGGACCTGCTTCTCGAGGGTCGGATAGATGACGAGCTCCTCGGCGATGGAGTGGCGGGCAAGTTCCCAGACGAAGAGGTTCTGGAAGCGCTTCTGATCGTCCGGGTCCGAGGAGGAGACGATGCGGTTGTAGTACGCCTCCAGCTCACGGTGGTCCTCCTTGATGGCGTCTGATACGCGGCCCATGATGAACGGTGTTGAGTGGAATTGGTTGCGAAGGAAGAGTGGTGATGTTGCTGTTCTTGTTGTTGTCGTAGCTTGCTTCACGGCGGGAGAGCGGATGCCTCTGCTGATGGACGATGATAGACGGAACATTGTGAAGTGACGCCTTTATGAGATTCTAGAGCTGGTGTGATGTTTAAAAAGTTCCGGGACTCAAGGAGCACGAGGCGGGCGTCAATCTTATGAGGAGAGACGGACGGGACTTGGAAGGCAACGTTTAACCACTCTATAACCATGTCATGATACATATCATAAAATAAGTCCCTCCCTCGGATCAATTCCACCGTGATGAGATCCGCGTGTCGTCAACGCAGTTGTCAAACAGCATCATGGCTCAGTCAGGCCCTGCGTGTCTTCGTATCGTGAACGGCAGTACGACCACCCATTTACAGCTGGATCCCCAGCAAGCAGTGAACCCTTTGAAAGATTGGCGCCCAATCACGCAAAAGGTCTTCCAAAACCCTCAATTTCATTCGCCGGAGCTCCAGGTCGAGTTGCCAGGCGGGCCATGTGCTCCGGCCCTGGAGAATCGACGAGGTCAATGGTGGGCGGAGGCTGTTTGTTTCGTCACCGTGAGCGAATCGCGGTAAGCGAGGTGGTTTTCCCTCGACTTCCATGCTAGAGTTGCGGACAACTGACCAATCGACGATGCTCGTTTTGTAATTACAGCAGCGAGGCTCCCGGTATTCTGCAACATGTCAATTTCCACTTTCAGAGAGCTTGTACGAAGATGTGAGTTGAATGGTTGAATGCATGGCAAGTGTCAATTCTGGCTGGCATCCCGTGCTGGAATTGCGCGCCCCAGTTTGACGTCAGCTTGATCCAACGCTTGTTTTCACATGCATCGGTGGCCGAATACCAACTGACTTAACGTAGTTCTTGGTCACAAGGCTTTTATGCAAGACAATTCCTGATGTGAAATAACACAGTGGTTTTCGCCTCAATTCCAGCAATAGCACGCTTATAGCTTGATCCTACCGAGGCAAAAGAGTAGGTTTTACTTGTCTTTTACTCAATTATGTGAACCTACGCCTTTGTAATCACGAATTAAACAAGCTCCATGAGAAAGAGAATAACAAGCAATCCACTTATGGAATTATAGCATTGAGAGATCACAAGCTCTTGCCCTCGCTGTGCCCTACTTTGGTCGTTGAGCGATGGTGCTGTTCATGCCTGAGGAGCTTCATAGCGGCGTCGACGTAAGCTCCGGTTCCCACTTCGTCGCTAAGATCGGCGACCCAGACCTCTTGCTCCTGAGTAGACTAGGTTTATCATAAATAAATCATAACGAGGCGTGGTGTAACAAGGTGAGATTCAGATTGAAAAATGACTCTTGTCCTTGTTTTGCTCGCTTCGGGGGACGTCTCTTGCAACGCGACCCGACTTGCTTTGGCTCCGGGGTCATGTGATTTGGGGCATGTTGAGGAAGAACGTGTGATTCAGCGTATATAGTCTCTCTAGGTGTCTTTTGGCATTAGTAGTAAGGTAGGTAGGTATTCATACACATATAGTCTCTCAACAACAGAGGCCACAAAACGCCTTCATCTCTGCTTCCGCCTCCTTCACCTTGAGACACAAATTCTCAAACGCCTGAGCAGCACTATCCTCCGGGTCTTCCTCGCCATAGTATGAAATTTTTCTTTCATGTACAAACAACTCTGCTGCCGTTCTACCTTCCACGTTGACTGCGTCCAACCGAACGCCATCAAGACTGGCCGACTGCAGCAACCTCATGACTTCCGGTGGTGAAAAGCGCGCAGCGAGATGCAAAACAGTCTCTCCCCACTTATCCACCACATTCATCCGTGCCTTATTCTGAATCAGAATCTTCAATGTCGAAAGCTGATTATATGTAATCGCTTGGGAAACCGGTGTGCGTCCCGTTGTCGTACTTATCTCTATGTCTGCGCCAAAGCCAAGGAGCGATATCACGTTGGCAGCTTGACCCTGGTACGTAGCCAGATGCAAAGGCGTGCGCTCGTATATGTCGTCTCGTGAATCAATCTTGACGCCGTGACGGATCATGAGGGCGAAAACATCATGGCTGTTGGGCGCGTGTGCTGCCTCCCAGACCGGAGTCCGGCCAATAATATCCCTGGCCTCCAGATCTGCCCCGCGGTCGAGAAGAGCAGACAAAATGTCGAAAGCTTTGGCGGCGGCGGCCCAATGTAGCGCTGTCTTTCCGTGCCTGTCCGCAATTTTCACGTCAGCGCCAGCTTCAAGAAGCTGGCGGGCTTTTCCGAGGTAGTTTTTGGCTGCGGCCCATGCCAATGGCGTCCGGCCGAGTGCGTCTTGGTGGTTCACCCAGGAGAAATTGAGCTTCAGCTGTTTGCCGAAGTCTTCATCCGGCATGCTAAGAAGGGCATGATGGAGGGGGCTAAACCTAAAGTTTTCGAAGACATCATCCTTCTTGAAAAGCTGCTGTATAGCATCGGTCTTCTCTGCTAAAGCTTTTGTAGCGTCCCATGGTATGACAATCTCCCATGCCATCATCGCGGCCGAGCTGCGTTGAGTGTTATTAGATCTCGGATATCATCATTAATGCGTCCAAACTGTACGCGATGAACTCACAATCCCGAAGTATCCTCGAAAAACTGGTTTACGCCGTTGTTGAGCAGATATGAGCACATGTCCGGTCTTTTCCACTCCACAGCAAACTAATGTCGGAAGCATGGTCAGTATGACTTTCAACTTCTTCGCTTGTGTTGACCGAATAACAAACACAGTGAAGTAAGTATTGAAGCTTACGTGAAGTAACGACTTGCCGTCCTTGTTAATGTCACATGGCGCAATCCCTGACTTCGGAAGCAGATCCGCCACCTGGCGAACGGTACCGTAGTTCACAAACCTCCAGACTGGGCTCTCGTCTGGTAACATTTTGGGAATGTCGAAGCTCCAAGAACCACCGATGCCGATGAGGTTCTTCCTCGAAAACGAGACGTAGACCGCCCTAGCTAACCACCAATTAGGGAAGTAGTAGGTGTATTGGTGCCCCCCTTTCCCAGTCCTTCGACAGGGAACGTAATTGCACGAATACCTGCCGAGAATTGGGGAGCCCGAATAGGTGTAGAACAGGGTTCCGATGACACCACTGAGCCATCGTGGAACTTCAACTGTTTTTTTGATGTGACAATCACAAGGACAGATGCTGTCACATTTCTCTATTCCCATGAAGCTGACAGCTTCGACCGATAGAGCACTCGTAATTTGTGTGGACCGCGGCGGGTCATCACGGAAGATGCTGCGCTCTTGATAAGACGGCGGCTTTCCTGAGGTCTGGGACTGAGTCTCTGCCATGGTCTTCATGAAATCACTTATATGGGTCTTTACAGACTCCTCGAGCTTTTCGATCGACATCTGTAGTGTAACATGTGCTTCTGAACGCACGCCACTGTGATCGGGCTGTCAGCGGCGAAATCAAGCGCAACAGTTATATAATACTGAACACCAACACTCGAGCAGCATTCAGTGAAGTAAGGGCTGCGTTAAGATTGTTTCGAGTCTTCCGGAGATTATCGCAAAGAGATTCGACTGTTGAGCGTTCACGAAGCCAGTTTCGACGAGACAGCACGTACACTTCCCGCCGAGAATCGTTAGTTGGCCGGAGCTGAAATACATTTTTGACGATTGCATCAAGTTTTAGCAGTATGCTGTCCGCACGAGAAGCGAGGTCGTGTACACCTTGACAGATGCTTTTGTGCTCATGCTTTTCTACATCGGAGAGATTGTTGACGGAGTGCTGTATGATGTCGACCACAACCCGTAGGTCTGTGACCTGAAACGAGATCAGCCGATTACCGGTTCTTTCAGAAGTTGTAGGCCATTTACCTCATTTAAAGCTTCTGTTACTTGGGTAGGAGCGTTGCGTACATTCTGCAGGGCCTCCAAAGCTTTGGCTGAAGTTGCTACGGTGCCTAGCAGAGTGATGACACTTGCTGTGATCGAGAGAGGATCCATCCTGGCCACTTCCGGGTTCTCTCCACCCCATTTCCGATAGTCAAGTATCAGTGGATTGGTTCTGGCACCTCGATGCCTGTTTTCGGGGGACATGATGTAGCTTTTATGAGCCAAGGCTCGGTATAGTTCTGCAACGGCTCCCGGTAAGGCTGGCGCAAAATGCACAATGGAATGATAGGTACGCCTCACCTGATCAATTCCGGTGATGAGAAGCCTCCAATAAAAGACACAATACCCACCTCGTGAGCCGATGATAGGGTAAGAAGTGGTGCTGAGCGCCGAGAAAATAAGGCGGACGGAGTGCCTGATGCTGATGGACAGATTTGAACGCAATCTCGTGGCCAGATGCAATCTTAGGCAGAGACGGTTCCTTCCTGAGAGACCCCCCCTTTAAAATTTTATGGGTTTCAGGCGGCATTTGAAGGACAATATCTTGGCAGGATGGCAAGCTGAGATGTCACTGACAGCCCCCGAGACCGAAATGTAGACGCGCGAAAACGCAATATGCCATGCATTGCTAGACATAGTATGTGGCGAAAAGCGCAAGGTTGACACCAATGACAAGCGCCTCAAAGACATGGTGGTTGCCCATGTATGCAGTCATGCACGGCATCAGCCACACAGTTGGCTTTGCATTTGTCGCCGCACACTACCGCTCTCTGTTTTGAAGCAGGCTGGCGCAGGATCCGATATGGGGCGAACCATTAGGCGGACCTTTCTACTTGAGTGGGTTAGAAGTGCACATCAAGTGGCTATAGACTTCTTGGGTGCGGTGGCTTTCGCATAGGCGTTCTTCGTGAAGGCTCTACACCATGTCGATCAAGTCGAGCCAAGGAAGAAGAACCTATCTGGCCGTGGCAAAGCGGCACTTTGTCCAGCAGTACTTATAAAATGTCCATTTCTATTGTGCTTCCCTGAAACTGGAGGATACCGTGGTCCAGGAGAGCCGCGGCGAAAGGCTGGCACGGAGTCTCCTAAGGATGGATTGTTTAATATTAACCCCGTCCCCCTTTCACGTTTACTATATACGTTTGAAGAAACGCGTTTGGGCTTTCCATCATTAGTGGCGACAGCAGAGGGCCATGGTCGCTGACACTATGCAAATGCGTACCTCGAAACTGAATTAGGAAAAAGAAAACCGCAAAATTTGCGCCTACCGAAAGCCATGGGCCTTGGGGATAACGTTTATAAAGTACTGGCATGGATACCTTGCTATCAGCGGCGCTATCACCAGCACTATCACCAGCAGGGACACGTCGTTATGCACCCCGCACGCTCCCGATATGGGAATTGGTTGACTGCTTGCCGGATCAGGACTTTGGAGATACGAGATTCTAGGAATCCCTTGCTAGGCGGTCCTATCACAACCTCACTCTTATCTGCAATCGACCAAATCAGAGAACAGGCGACCTGATGCTGCCGATTGAGCCGTTGACCCCGCACCATGCTTAGGAGGTTGACTTTCTCGTGTTTGCATAGAAGAAGTTGGTGGTTGTTCATTCAACAGGTAGACGTTGGCCGTTTTGTGGACGATACTCGTTGTGCTGGAGGAAATAGCAATGGAATCATCCAATACTCAGCGACGCATCACGAAGCGATCATCTTACGCGTGCGTCATGACAATACGGCTACGGACAATCGTGAATGGTAAACACTGACAAATTACCTCAGATGCTCGCGATGTCGCAGGCAAAAGATCAAGTGTTCAGGGCTTCACCCGTGCAACAATTGCACTCAGAGGCGGTTGACGTGCGTGTTTGATGAGCGGGATAACAAGGTAATGGTCACACAAGGGTGAGAACTCATGTCAATATTGAACATTACCTACGACAAGGCTGACCATATGTATTGCATAGTTACCTATCAGACCTGCAGCAAAAGATTGCGCGACTTGAACGGGCTCAGGCGAGAGCATTCACTGAGCAAAGCTTGAGGAATTCCGATGATTCCGACAACCAGAAAGGTATGAAATTGCAATGCCACGGCAGTACTCTTACCAAAAAAGTTATTAAACCTTCAATCAGATGATTTGACAGATGGTCTTCGCCATGAAGAACCTAGAAGGCCAGGCCATCACACACCTGAGGATACTGTCAAGGATTCTCCGCCTCGAAACCAGATGGAAGTCGAAGGGCCGGATTTGACGAATCCTCTCACTACAACACCGTCTCGTTTTTGCATGTCTGCGTCGAATGGACAAGCATGTGAGTCCTCTTTCGACATACCTTGTCTAGCCTCGAATCATCTGCCAAGTGATCCTAATCTCTAACCAGACTTTCTCGGCACCTCATCAAATTGGTCTTTCTCACGCCAGGTGCTCAGTGTCACTCATGAACATGTGTACAAGGCGCCCCTGCCAACGAATAGTCTTTTATTTGACGGCTGCGCGTACGACCTCGGATGGGACGGCTCTCGGACAACGCAGGTGCTGGACAATCGACTCATACCCAGCATCGACTACGCGATTTTTCTCATCAATGCAGTCAAGTTTCACTGCGGCCAGATGTTCCACCTTTTCGAAGAAGACGAGTTTATGAACAACCTCCAAAACTTTTACTCAAAGTCATCGAACGATAGGATCGAGGAGAATAGCCTTTGGTACATCCATTTCCTCGTAATTCTGGCTTTCGGAAAGAGCCTTACTCAGAAAAAGGTTCAAGGGAAGAGACCTTCCGGTGCCGAGTTTTTCGTCAGGGCTCTCCAACTCTTGCCCGATGTCACTGTCCTATGCAAGGAGCCCATATTGTCGACAGAAATACTTAGCTCCATGGCTTGGTATTACCAAGCATTGGACTTTCGGCACGCTTCCCACAACTTTGTAAGGCTCTTTGGATACTCCCGAACAAAAGCATATGTACTGATGTTGTGTTGAAAGATAGGGCAGGCCAAAAGCGTCGCGATGAACCATGGCATGCATACTGACATGCCGGTAGTAGAACTGGGACCAGGTCTTGTCCAGAGATGCCGCAAGATTTGGTGGACAGTCTATGTCCTAGACCGGCAAATGACCTCGCTGATGGGTCTTCCCCAGTCGGTCCTAGACGAAGGGGTCTATTGTCAGTTGCCGTCATATCCTGGGTCCATTCACCGTACGGCAGCTCTTGGCATGCAGATTAAGTTTGCTCGAATCATTGCAGAGATTAGCAGCAGTACGTCAACGAACCTACCGTCTTGCAGGCGCCATACTAACTTGGTACCATTCAGCTGTCTATGGTGGAAACGGTCGATTCAATAAGAAGTTCGTTCTCAGCACCAAGGCAGTATTGCAAAGCATTGTTGCGGTGGCCGATGAGCTTCGTACCTCGTTCCCACTGCACGCAGATGAGCGCTTTGATGGTATCTCCAGACTATCTGCCCACTTGCATCTCTCATACTACCAGGTAAGTCAAGTGAACCACTGGTTTTAAACAGCATTGCTAAAACTAGGCTTAACTTTGAAGTGCATCATCTTAACCACAAGACCATTGCTCCTTTGCTGCTTGATGAAACGGTTTGATTCGCCAATCGAGGCAGATTCCTTGATCGTATCACCAAAGGTCCGAAACCCATTACAAATGTGCGCAGAATCTTCCATCCAGATTCTGAACATACTCGACAGGTTAAGAGCGCAAGGGCTGTTAGGTATGTGTATTTATAGGTTCTGCCCGCGAGATGTGAAAGCTCTTCATCTGATGTTTGTTTCAAGAAACGTTCCTCCCATTAGACCTCGACTCCCTCTTCGTCTCCACAGTCGCTTTACTCGTTGCTGGTGGTGTCGATTCGCGTTTAACTGAAAGCCAGTCACGCTGGCTCGAGAAATCAAAGGCAATCCTCGAAGAGATGATTGCTTGTGGTAACCTCATTGCTGATTTTCGTAAGAATGAGATGGAGAAGCTTGAGGACATGCTCAGCGAGTTTGCCAGAACACAGACGTTGAACGTGTCGACTGTCGCTCAGCTGGGCACGGAATGGCAACATAAAGATACATCGACGGTTATCGATGGGAAATACCCAGACGAGACTTCCTTCCCCCAAAATAGTGACACAAGCTATGCAGAAACTACCAAGGACAGTAGCAGCCAGGCGGAGGACCTGACGGCCCAACAGATAATTGATGTGGTCAACTCCATGGAATGGGAGGATACCGAGTGGATGTCTTTTACGATGATTGAAGATCAGGCTTGAGGCAAGAATTTTTTTTTTTTTCAAAAAGACATAGGATGGTCATCAGGGCGGTCTATCTGCACTGTGGCTTAAGTTATTTCCATTTCCTATTGAGTTGATGCCTTCGATCCTTGCTTGACCTTATAGGCCTGTCATTTAGGACAGAGACGTTCGAAATCTATCAAAAATAACTTATGGAAATAATTCTATGAGTCGTACGCAGAAAAGGTTGTCCTGGATGATGGGAGACCACCTTGGGAAATTACCAATTTTATGACTACGCTCAAGTTATGAATACGCTTTGAAAGGAATCCAGGTGATATATGTAACACGTTTACAGGCACTTACTACAACGGCTTGTACACTGTCACCAGGGTCGAAAAACAAGACTAACAAACATCGAGGCCTCTTCCCCCGGTTTCAGCTGGATTACATGCCGGGTCAGCCTTGGCACAACGACGTACGGTCTAGTCCCAGCCAGGCTCAGAAATTGCTAGCCGAGGGGATCGAGGAGGTTTGTTAACTTCCTTCCACCTTGCAGCCACACTATCCAAGCGACAACGAATTCAAGAAATGGTTCTTTTTCATACTCGTTCATTCAGACGTCAGGGAAACAAGCCCTCTGAGTAGACTAGCGAAGCGGCGGCTCATGAAAGCCAGTGTGAACAATAATACATCCGGCAGGGCCGACTTGGTGAGAATTAAGGAGGCCCGGGAGAAGATTGTGTGCAATGAAAGGTTCTCTGCTTTGCGGACGGGGTATTGTCGCAAATGAACACCAACTGGATTTTCATACCTAGGCCAATGCAGAAAGAAACAGGGCAGAGGGTGAGTTGAGTTATAAGCGTCACGCCTTGAGAGAGCTGACTTACGTATGCTCGTTTTCCGGCTCGCGATTATAGATGATTCTCGAAGCTTATGAATTCAGCTAAACGCCACTATCTGATGATTGGAAAGGCTTATGGTAAATCGCTGGTTTGGGTAAGTAAGATCGGGAGGATCTCCGAGCGCTACGGGGGGCCAAGCCGGGACGAGATACGGACCCCGCATTCGCCCAGAACGAATCCTGGAAGCAAGGGTCCCCTTGTTGACTAAAAAAGCGTGACTGATAAGCCAGAAGGTGAAGCAGGGTGAGCAGAAAAGTGTGGTGATAGTTCAGCTCTGTTTCTGAGGCACGGGGGGATTGCCACAGCTGACAGTCATCGTTAACCAGCCGCTCAACGCCAGACATTACCGGGTACTGAAAATATCCGTCAGTACCCGGTAGCGGAAAAGACTGGAGTAGTTCTCCCATCGCAGCCTCGAGTGGCATGGCCTTCCTCATGCTGCGTGCTTAGAAGGAAAACGTCAAAAAGAGACCCGTACTTGGAGGACTCAAACGCACACGGTTACAGAGCGGAAAAGACCCTCGATAGCATCAGAGTCTGTCAGCGTAAATGGATAAGTCTTAGAATAACGCATCATAAACCACGACAAGCTTCCCTCGTTCGAATCGCTCCCGTCGCTTAAGACAACCACCACCGAAATCAACCCAAGCTCCTCAACTCGTGAGCCCAAACACTGACGTCAGTCTCCTCCAGCATTCTCTCTTAACAGCCGAATGCTCATCGGAAGTTCTCATGACTGCGTCCCGATTCTCCACCGCCCGACGCAGCAAGTACGCCAAACACTCCCCCATGGTCCCCCACGTTGAGCATTTGAACACGGCTGGACCGTCCGTCCCCTCGCCGCCAGCCTGCAGCAGTGAGAAACTGAGTTCGTCCGACATTCCGTGAAGCTGCCCAAATGAGATCGGCACAGTCGGTAGCCCCTCTCTAGTACGCTCCTGATGAAGCTTCAGTGCTGCAAAGACGCTCTCCTTATTATGGCTCGCAAGCAATAGATCCACCGACGGGAACGGCTTCGACCCTCCAAAATCCCCTATTTGTTGTTTGAGAGCGCCCTGCGAGATGGAGTTGTACGCACCATCCGTATCCTCCTTCGTATCGTGAATCACAGCCCTATTCTCTGAAAGTATGTACGCGCCCCTTACGAGCTTGAGACCCAGCGTGAAGCCGTCCTTGGCCGCCTCGGACATGTGGTCCAGAATATTGCTGGGTGTCTGCTTGAGATAGGCTTGGTAGGTGTTGTAGACGGCCGCGTACCCGTCGCGGTTGAACTTGCGCATGAGTTCGAGGGTCGCGAGGTCGATTGCCTTTTGGAAATGCTGGGACTCGGCGTCGACGATGACTTTGATGCCGCGCTGCTTGCACTTCGTGGCGATTTCGTCCATGGCTTCTTGCATTTGTTGAGGGGGCGAGTCGTTGGCGGCGAAGGCGGACGTGACTTTTCGTCCGGCTCCGGTTAATCTGGCGAAAATCTTAGCAACGCTCCTGTTGTCATGCTGATGGGAGCACTCACTTGATGGCAAGAAAATCCCCATTTCCAATCTGCTCGGCCGTATCCAACGTTCCTCGCTTCCAAGACTCAATATCGGCATCAAAACCGGCGACACTATCCGAGGAACCGAATGTCTTCCCATGCTCAACTGATGACTGCGTTAGGTGGTCAAAGACAGTCTCCTTAGCGTAAGTGAGGATGACGCCCCTGAACCCCAAGCTTTTGAGCTTCTGGGCACACGCTTGGGTTTCTTCGGAGGTCTCGCCGGCGCAGAATTGGTCGTAGAACGTCTTTCTCAGGATCTTGTGCAGGATTGGGTTGCGATCGACATCCAGCAAGTAGGAGTGGCCGGGTTTGGCGAGGTAGGATAGAGCGGAGAGCGAGGGCATGAGAAGGAGGCGGTTTGATGAAATTGTGGTGACGAGAAGGGATCTCAGGAGTGTACCGGTCGAGAGTCCCGCCAGCGGATAACCTGCGACGGGTCTGCGTGTTGGAGTTGAATTGAGTGATGGGATGCTGTTGTCGCTTGCCCCCGAAATTGCTGCCTGCGGTGAGTTGACGGCGCCCAGTCCTAGTCTCGAATCTGTAGGCTTGCCGTAGAAACGGTTTTCTGATCTGATGAATGTAACGGGAGCACCCCAGGGCCGCTTGGCAGCCAACAGGCCCAGAGAGGGCTTCATGGTACCTCAAATATCTTAGGCCGAAGAGAGATCTATGTCGCTATCGATGTCGGAAAGTCTGCCAAGAGCTAATTTCGAGATGAGAACGTGCGGCTGCTAATAAGTGAGATGGCCAGAACTCGCTCTAAATGCTCCCCTTATCTCGCGCGGGGCCTCGCCGAGCCGGAGGCATGAATGCTCTCCAAGATTGGATGCTTAGCGTACAGATCCACGGCCCAGGTTAGCAATCCGGCAAACCCGCCAGTCGGGACATCTCCCAGTGACCTCCGTCTGCGGATGAGTTGGCAATCTATTGTTGGACTCCGAATCAGGAAGTCGGGGTAATAGTTCTCACTGGGGCAGGGCGTTTACTCCCTTGGGGCGGGGGAGCAGCAATGAGGGGTCGAGCCATCCGCGAGGCACTCTACGGGCCGCCCCAAGCCGATGGAAAGCATAATTCTCGGGCGGTGTTGATAAGACTTCCAAGTGTTACTGAGTGGGACACGTGCGGTTCAAGATCCCGCCTCCCGTTCGGATAATGTTGGATGGACGCCACCGGAGAGGGCTCCGTATCTGTCCCACTCACCGGGCAGGCCTCCGATTTGGGCCCGCCATCGTACCACGTCAATTCTGGTGTCTTGTCAGACTTATTGCTTACCTTAATACATCAGTGATTCGCGAAAGGAGCGTGTTGGCATTGGATCGAAATTTCTTCCCTTTCGGAACTAACTTCGGCGATATTGTTGGGAAACCGTAGGCTGCAGACGTATCGCCCGATTCGAGGAGTGTTTGCGGAACGGAGCTTTCAGTGACGTTGAAGATTTGTGTTTAACGAAATAACCCGGGAACCAGAACAGAGAAGATAAAGTGGCGAGGGGTTCAAGACCACATATCACCATGGTCCTGGTCTGTTGAATAAACGTGGCTTTCGTCAACGGCTTCTACGGCTTCGACTGTCCGAGGGCTTGTGTGCGGAGCAACGCTTGTGCTTAGCACACACTTGAGCCCCGTTTGAGCTAAACTTTGGGAGCTGAAGTGCTGAAAGTGAAGATAGCAAAATCTCTAGGCGTTTCTAGGCATTGCCTGGAAATTTCGGCCTGACTTTGTCTTGGTCGCTGAATCGCAGCCGGCAAGCTCAACTTTAGGCCTCGGGAGCCAACGGTGGATATTCAACGCTGAGAAGACTTGGCACGTACATAGGAATCGCCGATCGGCAACCACAAAGTCGAACATCAATCAATGTCTATGTCTGCGCCCCTGAACTCCGGTGGTATCAACAACAACAGTTATGTATGCGTGGGGGAAACAGAAAAGGAAGAACTCGAACACCCGCAAGCCTGCCACTAACCGACGAATATCACCTTCTTACCTACGTGCTCCCCAGCGCTGTGGTGCCGCTCGCCGTGTCAGGCGCATCCAATAATTCTGGCCCAGGATCCTTATTGATGCCATCCTGCACCGGAGCCGTCTCCCTCTCAATCTTGTCCACATCAACATCCTCCGCATCCAGCTCCTCCTCCCCGTACGGCCCACTCGTCTTGACGCCATCCAATGAATCCGTCTCGTTGCCATCCCTGACCTCCTCTTTGACACTACTCGCTCTGCTCACATCAGCACTCTCGGGGCTCTGTACTCTTAGGCCCAGGTGCTTCTGGGCTAGAGGGTCCTCCTTATTATCCCCTTTCCAGTCAGCAGGCTTCATCTGGGGCACCGGAGAGCCGACGGAGGGCTCCTGCACATTATCCCCCTCCACTGGCACAACCCCGTCGCTGTCGTAGTCGACGTGATACGAATCCGCCACTCGCCATACGACAGCGATCTTATCAAAGGCTCGCGATCCCTTCCTGCTGGAACCCTTGATACCGTCCATCGCGTCCCACTCAATCTCAAAGACACCGCTATTGTCTGGCTTGCCGGCCTGCTCCGGTCCATTGCCTTCGAAGAAGACATTAAACCAGACGTGCGCAACCGCCGTCACCATGGTAAGACCCATCGACGACGACGTGCGATTGCGGCGCTCGACTGAAATGTTGATGTCACTGTTAGGTACGTGAATCGGCTCCTTGGGCTTAAGAATCACGGCCATTCCGCCTGGCTCGCCATCGGTCGTTTCTGTTGGTTTTGTTGAGGGGACAGCCGTCGCCTGGGCTTCGGTCTCGCTTCTCTTCTGGCTCTGAAGGGCAGTTGGCTCAGGTTCCCTGATGAGAGAAGTCGTCTTTGCGTTGCGCAGCTTTTTAGAATCACTTCGGGAAGGGATCGAGCCATCATCTCCAGTCGTCTTGGCGTCATCCTTCTTGTCGGAGCTGCTCGTTTTCCGCGCATTCGCATGCTCAGCCAGCGGTGCCGCCTTGGGAGCCTTCTCGGTGGGCTTGACACCGACTGTCGCAAGGTCAGTCACCATGCGGCCGACTCCTCCGTCGCTCGGAGCATCACCCTCCACTACGATCCTCTCGCTCTTCTTGAAGGTGTGGAAGACCTTGATCTTCTTCCCCTCATCAACGTATCCTTCGACATCAAACTTGACTCCGCTCCGTAGGCCCCAGACGTGTATCTCGACAATCTCGACGGCTCGGTCGACGTATTTCTTCCCGCCTTTAGTCCATCGATCAACGTAGGTAATCGTCCGCAGCTGGCTGGGAATCGACACACCGGCGCCGAACTTGGGCCGCATCCTTCGCTCCGTGAATCTCGTGAGGGCTTCCTCAGGTTTCCACCCGCACTCGGAAATGAGGTAACTGCATGAGACTGTCCCGCTCCTCCCCTTGCCTGCCTTGCAATGAACGACAACAACTCTGGGGTTATTGATATCATCCTTATCATTGCCATGATCACTAACGGTGCCGATGGTAGCGTCACCCTGCTCCAGGTCGCCCCCGTTTAGCCAGTTGCGCATACTGGCCATGATCATGGGTATCAAACGGAACGGCGGCGGGTGGTGATCGGGCCAAGGGTAATGCCGCACGCGTCCGTATACCTCTTCGTCCGGATAGCCGGTGCCCTCAGCGCGAAACTCCCATATCGCCCAGTTATCCTTATGTTTCGAATCTAGGAAGGCGACTAACCGATCTAGCGGGTTTCGGTAGGCACGTTGGGGGTACGTTCCAGATGGACCGGAGCTGCGATGCGATGGGCCACGGTCAGCTAGGCGCATTCGTTGCAACACTCAGAATCCATGTAAGCTCACGTAGCGATAATGTTGGAAGTGACGTAGCAGAGGTCAAGATCCGACTCGGCGTGCCGCGCTCGAGGGCCAGCGACGATTTGTCGCAACAACGAAGCCATTCTAACGACTGAAAATGCGATTGTCAAGAAAGATCGGAACTGAAGGGGGAAAAAGGTTATCGCGGCAGTTGCGAGGGTGTAAATGAGTGTCAATGAAGTCGGATCGAGGCCTCCCTTGTCACGTCGAGGTCGCAATCGATGTAGTTATGCCTTGGTCGTGTGCAAGAGGAATTAAGCCTTGACGTCGGCAAACCCGATGTCCAGGGCGAGCGACGTCATTCGTAGTGGGGTCAGCCGGGGGAAAGAGGCCGACCACAGGGACAACGCCACTTCGGTGTGGCTGTGGTGTAGTTGGTCAGTTCCGTTGCTTGGCAGCATGTGCCAACTGCTCTTGCACCAGCACGGGCCTACAGATCGATCACAAGGACGACAGGTACAGTTTAGGTAGTCATGCGAATTGAGATTTGCTGCTCAAACACAAAATAACAGACAAAAGGCTGAAGCCTGAGAGCAAACCGAAAACCTGAAATCGACGTAGAAAGCGACCTGAGGATGTCCAGGTCCCAAACCCGCCAGCACTCCAATAACCTGAATGAACTCCTCGGAAGGCCCTTTTGGACCTTACTCATTCACTGCAATTCTCTCGTTATAATCCTTTGCGGCTGTATATTCTCTTCCTCATCCGTTCCTATTGTCGTCCACTTCCAAAAAACAATGTTCTCGTGGCTGAACTTACAGCCGAGCCCGTCTCAACGGCCGGACAAATTGTGAGTGGCATTGAGTAGATATGACCTTTCCACAGCGTGTTCAAAGTCTCGAAAGACCTTGAAGCCCGTCGCTTATCTCATGAAGCCTTAGGAGGTCTTCTTGGGAACGGAAGCTCCACTAAGGTACCGGTTGGGGTCAGTGTAGGCGTAAAACTGACGCGCGCCGAGCTTGACAGTGTCCCAAGCCTGACGAGCGGCAGGGGGGGTTCCCTGGTTGCCTACAGCCGAGTCAATGCGGGACTCAAGGGCGGCGAGTGAGTTCTGGACGTGAGTGCTCTGAGTGAAGCGCGCGCGGAGGAAAGCAGTGTAGATAGCGATGAGAATCCAGGAGCGGCGCTGGAAGGTGATGGCAGAGAGGAAGAGGCGAATCCAGAGAGCGATCTCGAGGGAAGACACCACGGACATGGAGGCATCGTAATACTCCTTCACAAAGGCGCCAATCTTATCGGCGATTGGGTTGTGCGCATATTGAGGCTTGGCACTGGGAGAAGCGCCGGCGGCAGGTGCGATCTGCTTGGGAGGAGTGATAGTGGGAATGACGTTGGCGCGCGTGTAGGTAGCGACGTGGAAGATCGAGTAGATGGCATACGGAAGCATGGCCAGGGGGTACTGAGGAGAGAAGAGCCAGACCAACGACATGCCTACCGAGTATATTGTTAGAAAGGGGCATCAAGCGAGGGATACGGCAAAGCCATCTCACCAAGGTATTGAACATTCTCGTCGGCTACGAGGGCCAAGGGAGACGGAGCGGCCTTCGCTCCGGCCTTGCTGCGGGCCCTCAACGTCTTATAAACAACGATACCGTAGGTCAAGGCGGCGGAGAGGAAGGTGAGCCGGTAGCTGAAGCGGGCAATCCTGCTGTAGTAGTTGAAGGAAATGTAGGAAAAGCCATATCGGATGACGGCGAAGATCAGAGACAGGTGTCTGCCAGAGAGTTTATCAGCATGTACCGTCTGGGAGAGGTTATTGTCGCCGAGTATTGAGAAATGACTCTGGGCGCGTGGCCAGCGACGGATCGAAGGGAGGCGGCTGCTCAAGCGAGCAGGAGAGAATCGTCTATACGTACCCAGCAAACCAGGCAACTGTTGAAAGAAGAACGAGTCAATATTCATGTTACACGCCACTTTAAGTATTCACTTGAAAGCTGGGAACCGACGTACACTGCAGTGTCTGGGCGAGCAGCAGGAGCCTTTGGGTAAGAGGCACGTTGGCGGGCGGAGGGGGTGCCATCGTGAGGGGTGAATCGAGGGCTCTCAAGGGGGAGGACGGAAGAGTGTTGATTGTGCGATGCGGCGGGTGATGATGATATGCAGGAGGAAGAAGAGAGTCGGAAAGGACACGCGAGACAGAGCAAAGACTTGTGTGTCGTGTGATGTTTTCTGGCGATGGGGGATTGAGTGACTTGGGAGGAAAGCTGGCCAGAATGCGCAAGAACTTGAGGGTGATGTAGTGGAGAGTGGCTGGATCTAAAGGCGGACAACGGACAGCGAGGTGGAGGGGATGAGGAGAAATGGAGCCTGGACCGGGCAAGCGGTGGTCGGTGCGTCAGTGCGTCACTGCTGCTTCCCTTTGGGCAGTCTTCTTTGCATGCCCTGGGTCTTTTCTTCGCCCGCTTGGCTTCCCGTCCTCATTTGTATTTTTAATATTCTCTGTGCGAAGGTACCTTACCCTGGGCTGTTCAATGTGTTGTCTTTCGCAGGGGGCGACAGCGGTGTGCTCCCTGAAAACAAATGCCATTCCACATTCAGCCAGGGTCCTGGACAGCCGCGGCAGATCTGCACTCCGTTACGAGCACAGGAGCGAGTGACGGCGGGAGAGCGCAGTGGGTTTAAATTACTCTCGAAAAAGCTACCAACTATGGCGGAAGAATCAATGCGATTCACATGTAAGTCTTGGAACTGACGGTCTTGGATGTTCTCTTTCCTTCCTTTTTCAGTATGTCAACCCTACCGCAATCCCAGCCTGACACTTTCGGGGACATCAGAGGTAAGAGATGAGACGACGGAACATAATCTGTGCTCAATGGCAAATATCAGCAAACGATCGGCCACTAAAAAGCATGTGGATGGACGATGCGCCAGGCGTCGGGTGCGCGCGCGATTCTCCGCAACAATCGACCATGTCATGCCAGGTGGTGGTGTAATACCAACGTAGCTCCTTGCTATTTCCAAGGAATGAATGGAGTGGTGAGAGGAGCTAGGAGTTGCACCAATACCTCTCTTTTCCTTGGTTTCAGCAATAAGCAATGAGCAACGAGCATTGAGCTGGCACTCATCTCTCTCTTTCGGCCGGTTTGAATTCTTTCATCACCACCTGACGCTAAGGCCATCCCGGACTTCCCTGCTCGGCGTCAAGCCACAATCTTTTTGGGCTTTCCTTCTTTTCGTCATCCAACCTGATCCGTGCGTCAGCTTCAGCTATCAGCTCCCGATCCACCGAGCTCTGGCCAATGGAATATCTCCGTTAGCCGATAAACATTGGACACTGTGACAACGTTCGTGGTCACAGCCAAATACAGTATTTAGATTGCTGGCTTGCACTGTCGCTTCGACCCCTGCTCATTTGGGGAAGCTGTGGCGTCACAAGCTCCCAGTGTCCCGAGCTTTCTGAATTGTTGAGGGTTTGAAGCTCCGTGGCTACATCCACATCCCATCGTCAAGACGGCTTGTGTTGTTTCTTGCCAGACACCGACCCTAGCAACCCGCCACGATGCCGCCGAAAGCTGCAGCTGCTCCTGCTCAGAGAGAGTTTGTGCACCCCGAGGCTGGCCATGCGAGGAAGAAGTGAGCTATTCAATTCCTTTTGCTTCTTTGCTGATATATCCCCCTCCACTAACAACGAAATCCCAACAGGCCACCCAGTGCCTTCGCCGTCGAACCCATCACCGCTTTCTACTGCTTCCTGGCCGCCAACGTCGTCTCAGCCCTCTTTGCCCCGATCCAAGATTGCGATGAGACATTCAACTATTACGAACCGACCCACTACCTCTCTCATGGCTATGGCCTGCAGACTTGGGAGTACTCCCCGACTTATGCCATCCGCAGCTGGCTGTATGTCGCCTTACATGCTGTCGCCGGCAACATCCGTCGCCTGATGCCACAGTCTACCAAGGCGAGTCCGCCAGGCCGTCTGGAAAGAAATATTTCTGCGGAAAGCTAACCGTACCCCAGGTCGGCGAGTTCTATTTCATTCGATACGTCCTTGCCATCAGCTGTGCCCTGTGTCAAACCATTCTATTCCGTGCCATTAGCCTCACTCTAAATGCTCGTATCGGTCTCTTCTTCGTTCTGGCTACGATTGCGAGTCCCGGCAATTTCCATGCCAGCACCGCCTACCTACCTTCCAGCTTTGCTATGTACATGGCCATGCTGGGCGCTGCTTCCTTCATGAACTGGCGCGGCGGACTTAAGACCGCACAGGGTATCTTCTGGTTCGCCGTCGGCGCCGTCGTTGGATGGCCCTTCGCCGCCGCTCTCTCAGCCCCCTTCCTCATCGAGGAGGCTCTCCTGGCCACGTTGAGCGACAAGGAAAGCTTCATCGAAGCCATCCTCCGTGTTACTAGGGGTGTCATTGCTGGTTTGATTGTTATGGTAAGTGCTCACTTGATGTTTCGGTATCAACCCTCGTCTGACTTCGGCCAGTTTATCGATGGTTGCGTCAATACCTTTTTTTACAAAGAGGTGCAGGTTGCGGCCTGGAATATCGTCAAGTACAACATTTTCTCGGAGACTGGCGGCCCCGAGCTCTACGGCACTGAACCGTGGACTTTCTACTTCCGAAATCTTGCCTTGAACTTCAACATTTGGTTCATACTGGCCCTTCTTTGCCTGCCTTTGTTCCTCCTTCAAAAGATTGTTTCCCCCTCTGGTCAGGGTTTCCAGACAGGCCTCCGTGCTCTCGTCTTCATCTCACCGTTCTACCTCTGGCTTGGTATCTTCACCCTCCAACCTCACAAGGAGGAGCGTTTCATGTACCCAGCCTACCCCTTCCTTGCGTTGAATGCCGCTATGTCACTTCACATTGTTCTTAGTGCACTCGGCAATTCCGATCCTAAGACGCTGGTGGGCAAGATTCCGGCAAAACTCAAGCTCTTCACCGTTACCCTCGCCCTTCTGCTGTCTTTCGACGTTAGCCTCTCTCGGGTCTATGGCATTTGGTCGGCCTACTCGGCTCCCTTGAGGCTGTACTCTCCTCTTGGAGCTGGCGTTAGTGGGGAGCGGGGGCTTGGCATCCGTGGTGATAATGTATGTTTTGGCAAGGAATGGTACCGATTCCCGTCATCCTACTTCCTGCCTCGGGATATGCATGCCAAGTTCGTTCGTTCGGAGTTTCGAGGACTTTTACCTGGAGAGTTTTCAGAGGCTAGGACCGGTTTTGGTTTCTGGAGCGGTACCTGGCTTCCGACCAGCGGCCTGAACGACAGAAACGAGGAGGACATGAGCAAATATGTCGATCAACGCATGTGCGGGTTTTTGGTCGACACGCAATATCCAGAGCGGTCCGACCCGCTACCGCCCAATGAGCCAGATTACATTGCTGACAAGGAGCACTGGGAGGTTGTCAAGTGTATTTCGTTTCTGGACGCGGAAAAGACTCACTTCCTGGCCAGGGCTCTCTATGTTCCTGACTCAGTCTTTGTTCCAGAAAAACTTCAAAGAAGATGGGGTCAACACTGCCTCTTGCGGCGCAAGAAATGAAACCTGCACTTCAGTAGAACATGATAGGATTAGAAGGTGCACTGGCGTTCAGATCCTGACGCTGACTCCATGGGTCAAGGCTATTGTTGGCAGATTCGGCCTGCAAATCATACATTGCACATCTAGCCAGTTTCAACCACAAGAGAGCAACGTCACCATGACTTTGGTCGAATTTTAGGGTTCTGTATCACAAGGACGACGGATCGCTTGTGGTAAGGATTCTGCCTATGACGCCAGCCAGAAAAAGCCGAGCCGCTGGGTTCGCAAAGCTTTGAATTGGCTCTTCGCGGCTAAATGAGCTTACTGATGCAATCTGTTATCCTGAACAGCGTTCAGTTCAGCAAAGGAGAAAACACTCCATAGCTCCACAGCTCAGTAAAAATTGAAACCAAACAAGGACATCATACTCTCTCAACATTCATGACCAATATAAATTCCAACATACATTTTACAGTCTTCAGCATGATGTAAGCCGGCCTTCGACTCGGACCAAGGGTACGGAAATATTGTCGAAGTCACGTTTGCTGTTATTCTTTACCCCATTAGCATTACGTGCAATAGGTCTGGCCCACCGCCACCGCCCACCCTTCCGACCCCACCACCAGGACCTCTTGCAGATCCACAAGATGTAATGATTGGACAGGCTATGGCACGCTACGACCTAGTTTCAACGTCTACCCGCTATATTGCCATAACTGATTTGCCGTCAAAGTGAGCTCCTGTATTGCACTACCGGCTTTTGGAGACTCCGGCTGGTTCTTGTTTCGCCTTGCAGATGATGACGATCCGGACTGGATGTGTGTTCCCTTTACCGCAGTTTTGCTGTCTAACCAGACGGTGTTAGTTGTTGCATCTTCCGATGTAGCTGAGATCCACGCATTAAACTTGATATTAGCGTGCGAAAAGAAGGTGAAATGCAAAGAACTGATCGAAGGACAACACAGGGTTGTTTACTACTTTCGAACTCCAATTCTGATATAATCCAATTCTCCTTCCGAAGCCTTTTCTCAACCCATGCCCTCGGAGAGACTCGAGGTTTTGGCAGTACTGTGTAACATGTATGAGGCAAACCCGGGTTGAACCGAAGCCACTTACCGCCAAAGTTTACTTGTTCCATGAGTACAAAATACTGCCCTGAGGTTTGCATCTCTAGCGATAAAGTATTAGGAACTAGCTGGAAATATTTTTGGGACTGTTTTCAAGTTAGAATTATAACTTCAGACTTATGAAGAAAGGCCTGTTTGGCCGCACCTTCTCAGGGTGTTGATGTGTGAGTTGCATCTCTTACTAGGACTGCTTGCTCAACGGATCCATGTCCTCAAGTCCATGATGCAACGTTCTAGATTGATAGCCTGTTTGAACAGAGTGTGAACCGCCCAAGTAACATTCCACCACAAAATGCCATTCAACTCTGCCACATCAAAGTTTTCAACCGAGTGTGTGTGTTGGAAACAATCTATCACCTTCAATTTCACAACGAAGTTATCCTTGCACGAACCTGCAAAAGTCTCCGAGCGTTTGCATTGACTGGAGCTTCGTTCTCAGTCGGTATCCATTCTCTGACTAAGTTGACGTCTGTAGTGGGCTGACTGTTACTCTGCGAATCACTGGGCTTGCGGATGGTGCTGTAAACTCCGTAATAAGATCGACAAACTCGACACTTCTTCACGCGGACTCGACAAGAGATTAAGTCGGTGCCAGCTCAAACGAGAAAGTCGCTGGTTCATCGACAGCTCATACTACATCTGGCAGAGACATATTCAGCTTGCTCTGAAGCTTGCACGTCTGAAGACTGCCTACAGCAGATACGTCGGAAATGGTATATCATGACGTCCTTCCCCAAGTCAGGCTCTAAATACAGAAAGGGCTCAAAGCACTGGTATTTCCATGCATAACCCAGAATCATTTCCGACGGATATCTGCTTCGAGGGGCTTGGTGCATGAGTCATTGTTGGAAGCAGTGTCTCTTCAAGATCTTCAGTTGAGGATCGTATGTCCGTACATGGTGGTCTTTCTACTTGCTTCACAGACTTCGCGCTTTCGCTTGATATTATTTGGCCACGCAGAATTCGACTAGGCTACAAGGACTGCAACGGAGATACCAGGAACTGAAGTCACCGGCAACTGCAGACGTTGCCCAACAGATTGTTCGATAGTGGCTAGTAGCCTAGTTCTGATTGGACAAGAATTCGTTTATGGTTCGACCTCGGATCACGCAAATCGCCCGAGCGACGTTTCTTGGACGGTACACGAAAAAAGGGACGGAAGCAAGCACTCGACCAGCCCTGTTGTTCAACACGCTCTCTGAAGCGTTAGGGAGCTATGCGGCACCAGGCTTCGTAGGATTTCTAGAGTGGGTATTAAAGTATTGTGGAGGTCACTCAACGTTGATAATAGTAAATAATCAGCAGTCCGACTTTGTCGTACAAAAGCATCAGATATTACCCCCAGGCCAACATTTAATTAGTCAAATCAGCAGGTTGGCTCAACAGCTGATTATCGATTGTGAAAAGTAGGCAAAGCTCTCGATATTCTTCGAGTACACGAGGCGTAATGCATCTTAAGTCTGATACTCCAGAAACACACTTTTAGCTGACTAGACCTCCAACTGTCCATTGCGGAAGCTCTACGGCAGAATTTTTGAAGAAGAAAAGAAAAGAAAAAAAAACGCACCCCGATTTCCTAGGACTGCCAATGCTATACTGACTGAACCACTTTGTCGATCTAAGAACAAGGATCATGCCATCCCCAAGACAGCTTTGGTAAGCGCTGTGGAAACAATCTTGGCCGATGTCACTCTGAGTCTTTGGAGATTTACGTGGAATGAACCAAGGTTTGTCTTGGCCACTCCGATGTTGGATAAGGATCAAAGTGTGTTTGGTTTGCCAAAAGGTGAGGAAGCGGCAATATAAACTACTGCAGCCTCGTCATTACCCCAAGCGAACGACACAGGATAACTAAAGTGACGCCTCACTGGACGATGGCTTTCGCCTCAACCCCCCCACATTCAAACGCTCCGAGCTCGTCGTATATCAAAGCATGGACCTGACACGCGCCTGTGCCACGCCCAGAGCCCTAGCTCGTAGATCGGCAAACTTCGTATCCTGAAGTGAAACCAACTTTTGGAGAGCAGGGCATGACTAAGAGCTTTGAAAGGAGGCGAGAACTTAGATAAGGTTCAAGGGTGAAGGAAGGCGGGTTCTTCAGCTGCATTCTTGAGTTAAAGTGTCCCCATTCCCGCGCCTTTAGTTACCCGGATAGGAATCTTACTTTGTGCGTAGTTGTTTCACACCCGCTTTTTGAGGGCGTGGCACGAAGGCGACTTACACAGCCTCCAACGTCGGTCGAGGGGGTGCCAGCTTGCATGAGAGCTTCTGCCACTGGCTCCTATTTGGGAATCCTCGCCTAGATGTGCGAAACTTGCGGGTCATCATCCGATTCGTGACCCAAACTGCATGGCTGAACAGCTCAGACAAGCACAAAAACTCAGCTCTGTTACCCAGCGAAAGGTCCCGTTCCAGCATTTCATGTCGGTAACTTACTTAGAGTCGTTCATTTTCGAATCACTTTGGCCTATTTATACCATTGTTCGATTTATGTCAGGTGTCGTTTGATCAAGTACCTCTCAGTTATCAGACACATCAAGAGGGACATGACACCAAAGACGAGAAAGAGGCTCTCGCACCGACTTTCTGATTATCCGTATTGAAGGTTCGCGTTTGCGCCTCCCGCGGAAACCGCCCAAGATGGCAAGTTGCATGTCATGTTATGACTGCCACATCACCTCATAGAGCTCTTGTTCCTGGCTCGGCTGGACATTGAGTCCCCCACATCCTTTCACCCGGCAGACGAGAACACTTGCCTTGCCTGAAGCTTAAGATACACTCTGCCCTGCTTGTTTCGCCTTACTGGACCACATACAAACCCTCCCTTGTCGCCGCAGGGTATTCGTGATACACGCACGAGACGCCACTGCAGGAACGCGAATCGGGAAGCCCGTTGCCCTAGATTCTAGTCCTTGCCTTGAATGATTTTGACCTAACTTTAGTGACGGCCGGGTATGGTAGCGATGTGTCAGTTAGGAGATGCCAAGCAGTTTTGCAGCCTCTCGGTTTGCCCGAAGAAGCAAAGTATCCGGGAACTAGGAAGTTGGCTTTTAAACGACCGACTGCCCTGTTGACTATTTCCATGGCCTTTTTTTTTTCTTCGTCTCGACGTGTGATTTGCGAGTCTGCTCTATCTTGCCACTCCTCAGATGACCGGTTCACCATGAGAGAGTCGATCCGTTCCCGGCTCTGTTGGAGTCTCGCCGCCCTCCTTGCCTCTGCAGCGGCCGTTACGATTCCTCAACCCGTCGGCCCAAGCCATGCAGAACTTGCTGGATCGCTATCGTGGACCGCGTGTCCTACCGACATCCGACCATTCAAGGGAAACAATTTCACCACAGCTCTGCAATGCGCCAACATATCCGTCCCCTTGGACTACCAAGATGCCGGGGCACCGCAGATCCAGCTCGGGATCGTCAAGCTGCCGGCACAAGGCCAGCGAATCGGGAACCTCTTCGTGAACCCGGGCGGGCCTGGAGGGGCGGCATCAAGCATGGTTTTATCGATGGCTTCAAAACGACTCTACATTAGCGATGCGGTGCGTCAAAGATTCGACATCGTTGGAATGGATCCCCGAGGGGTCGGCTTGAGCACGCCAATGAAATGCGACACAAGTATCGCGAACCAGCCCAGTGATTTCGATGCCACCACCCCGGATGGCTTCCAAAAAACATTCGCTTACGCCAAGGCCCTCGGCGAGTCTTGCAGAGCCATGTCAGGTCCTGTCTTCGACCACATGGATACGGTTCTAGTGGCCAGGGATATGGAGGTCGTTCGTGTAGGCAAGTGTTCTCTGATGCTATTCTCTGGTTTCTAGGCTTGCTAACCCGGGCCCAGCGGCCGGTAACGAGCCTATGAACTACTTCGGGCTATCTTACGGCACTCAGCTAGGAGCCCAGTACGCGGCCCTCTTCCCCGGGGCCATACGCGCTATGGCCCTTGACGGTATACTGCAGCACACCGGCTCCTTCGCGGCGAACATCATGACACAGGCAACGTCCTTGGACGCAACAATACAGGAGTTTTTCAGGTTCTGCGAAGCCAACCCGGCGAACTGCGGAGACGGGGGTCAGAATATCAGGCAGACATGGAACAAGGTCCTTGAGGTCGCCGCCGCGGGTCAGTTGAAGGCGGCCGAGTGTGACGGAACGCCCAAGACGCTCTGCGTTCCCATAGGCACCCCAAACAACGTCATCGGCGCGGCTCGCTCGACCTTGGAATTCGCACGGGACCGAAAAACCTTTGCAGCGGCTCTCAAGCTCGGCGCCGCGGGCAACGGTTCCTTCTTCACCCCCAGCCTGCTCTCCGGTGACGTCTTCTCCGATTCCGGGGCGCTGGCCATCACGAACATCCAATGTCAGGATGGACATTTCTTCGCGGCCAAGGACCACGTCGAGGTGCAGCGGGTGGCGGATATGACTCGGACGCTGACGACCACGCCTGGCATGGGGGAGTTCTGGCGCAGAGTCATTGACTGCACCGGGTACCCCGTCAAGATCACAAATCCGCGGACGCCGCTGAACGTCCAGAAGACGGAGAACCCCGTTCTCCTCGTGCACTCGCGCTTCGACCCCGCCACGAGCTTCGTGTACGCCGCTGGGATGATGGAAGAGTTCCAGAATGCAGCGCTGGTAATCCGCGAGGGTTCAGGGCACACGAGCTACCTGGTGAAAGGAGATGCGTCTCGGGTCGTGGATGAGTACTTGATCGATCTAAAGATTCCGCCGGCGGGAACGGTAGTTCAGACCTAGGCGGGACGACGGATGATTGATGTCGAGTAACACCATAGACTGATGTATGATTTAGGCGTTGGATACCACACAGACAGTGGTGTTCCGTGCACCCGCGTCTCAATACTAGCCGCCTCATTTCATTTGGATCTTTCGTAAAACGCGAATGCTCACTTGTGAAGCGTGATTGCTTCTCGGCATCCTTCCTTGACGCGTACTTCTGCACTGCGACTACCCCTCTTCAAGGGAAAGAAATGGGAGGGATGCTATTTACAGTCACATCTCAGCTGATGCTCGCCGCACGTGACCAAGTCACCCCGAAGCTTCACTCGCCTGATAGACCTGACTCTACGCGAACATGCTATACTATGTCAAAATGTTTAGTGGCAGAGCAGCGTTTCTCATGTTTTAACAGAAAGCCTGGCCCCTCGTTTCGCGAATATTCGGTGAGCGACGAGCGCGAAACAATATTTTTGGTATATGTATGTATGAGGATAATCAAACACTGATGGAGTATAAACGAAGAGTAAACAAGATGTACCGGAACAAACAATCGTACAAATGAAGAAGGGAGAGGGTTGGCTGATTTGGGCAATCCTGGCTTTTCCTCTCCTGGAATACAGTTGATGTTCTAGGAAGAATGTGTCACAGTTGACCATTCCCTCGCCCGTCTTCACGATCCTAACCGACGTTGAGCGGTATCGATGGGTATCTTCAAGTATTGTTGAGAGGGGGTGCTTGACGGATCCACTCTCCAATAATTTTCATGGTTTTCTGCGCCTTGATTTCGGCATCCTCGTGCAGCCCTGGGTCTCTCGTAATGGTAGATAAGTCCTGGTCGAAACCGTGAACGGTGTCGGGGATTAACAGCCACTTGTATTGGCTTCCGTCCGGGTTCGAGACCTCGAAATGAAACTTCTCATCGTCAAGGATGAGCTCGCCCTTGCCGGTGGACTCCTGCCTGCCGACAACATCCGACGGCGGTGGATGCCCGGCCAGACGGTGGATGAGCCTCTGGTCCTCATGGCAAAGCATGTCTAGCTCACAACCGATGATGAAAACACGCTTGGGGAGCACCTCCTTCGTGGCGTAGCAGGGGCTCAGCAGAGGATTGCGGGAGTCTCCACCGGGGACCAGGTAAGACCAGTCGAATATGGGCGCCATGCCGAGGAGGAAGTCCCTTTCTTTGGCGCGGAAGCCGCCAAGCTCGGGCTTGTACTGCCGTCTTTTGGCTTTTTCCTCCGGATCGACCGAGAAGTCTACCATGGGGTACAGTGCGACAATGGCTGTGAGATGCTTCCGTACCGTCTCCAGCTGAGAAATGGCGAGAACTAGATTTCCGCCCGCGGACCAGCCGGACAGAGCCACCCGGGACTTGTCCAAGGGAAGCGACTCATCCTTCAAGGCGGCCAGGAACAGCTCCTCACAGTCGTGGATCGGCTTAGGAAAGCAGTTGGCGGGGGCCTTGCCGTAGTTGAGGGCGATCACGATGGAATGGTGGTTCGTGGCGTACTTCATGTTCCACTCATCGTTGTCATTTGGCGTGCCAACCACGAAGCCGCCGCCGTGGATGGTGAAGAGCACAGGCAGGGTGTCTTTGGACTCCCTATCAAAGCATTTCGGGAAGAAGATTCTATCTGATTGTCAGCCGCAACAGTTCATGCAGATGGAGGGGCTCTGATCGCAACGATACCTGACAGGGAGAAAAGGTCTACACTCGTAGGTCTTCACGATGTCCGGGCGGTTCTGCGCCGGGATGATTGAATCCTTCAGGTCACGGACGAAGAGAACGGGCTTGACGAGATTCTGGATCGCATAGACGATCGCGCCGTACTTCAGCTTTGTCGACAGAGGCAGATCCGGGACGCGATGTTTCTCGTTGGCGGCGGCGGTGGTACTCTGATCTTCGGCCATGGCGCTGCAGCTGGGGACAGGGACGACTTGAATTGAGTTGCGCAGGTGCTTGTGTGCTTGCAGCAGTGAAATATGCAAGGTGGGGTTGGGATGGAGATTGGGTGGGAGTCGGCCGGTAGTTGTACTCCAAGGCACCTCGGTTTCGCAAACGAGAGGGCCATGGCGAGCTGACGAGCCGAGTACGAATCAGTTCCGAAACCTTCTCGCGCATGATAGCGACAATACTGGACGCCTTGCTTCGGGAGCTATGGTCGTGCTAGATCATGAGAATAAGTACGCCAGGCGTGTAGTAGATGCTAAAAAGGCATCGGTTCTGATCATTTATCTTGACACTGACCCAAAGACTTCACAAAATTGTGGGCGTGGATCTGCCTCAGTTGGACTACTAACTATTTCTGATACCACGAACCATGTCGTGATTCGGTGTCTTCCCCACTCAAACAGTTCAAATCAGGCATGTTCTTGAGAAGCCTGGGACAAAAGCACTGTCTTTACCCTGGATCCGATAGTTTTGGCGCACGAACCCACAGACATCATCAACCCACGGACAGACTTGTGTCATTCGTTCAAAAGTGAGGCTGTCGAAGCCATCGCTTCCCCTCCAGTGCATGCCTAGGTTGCCATTTTGTGTGCCATGGTGAGGAGGCTGTAAGTGGCAAATCCCGTCCTGAACGCCGTTGACACGCAGACCCATGACAATGGTGGAAACGCTATGCACCTATTGCACGGGACGGAAGCAAAGATCGCGAATGTTTCCAGTATCTCGATTGACAGGCATGACGGCTGATTATCCTGCAGAAATATCTGCGATATGAAGAAATCAGACCCAAAATCCCTCCTTCAATTCAGCGTCAACTTTTGGCTACAAGAGCAACTAGTGTTTGTTGACGATGGAAACGAAATAATGATGCCGGATCTCTTGATACATGAGAGGTTGTGCTGGTTTCACAGGAAAAAGAAGGCCCATAATTACCAACGAGCAGTGATACTATCATCCGTCAGATGCGTAGGGGTGAAGAAGAAGGAGAAGAAGAAGCCGGCAGGCTCTGTTGAGGTGGCTGGACATAGGGGTTGCTACGTAGCTAACTAACTCGCCGTCTAACACACTTCTTACCGTAATAGTATTGTTCCAACACTGGCAAATTTTCTTTCTTCCTGCCTCTCTCAGCCTAATAGCTGCTAGAGAAATGACTGAGGGGCCTGGGGGATCCGTGGTTGAAGAGCTAGAAGAAGTGGCCGTTCCAATCCCACGCCGCTCAATTACCCCTGTATTCGCTCGTGTCACACAGCATCAAGCCCGGGGGATCACTGAACCCGGGCCTCCGTGGCTGCTGAGCCGCAGGATCCGTGATGGCTCAGGGGCCCGGTGGATCTGTCAAGCTGAATTCTGGCAAATTCTTTTTCTTGCAGAGATAAGGGGTCCAGCCAGGCGTAGAGGAAAGGGTCGGCCTCGCGCAGAGAAAAAGGGGCCCGACCCAGCGTGGAGGAGGTTGTTGACGAAAGAGAGACCCCACTAGGCCATGAAGTGCGTATGGCGGAGGATATCGTCGTTTGTCTTACGTAATAGACGCTCTATATAGGGACTTCTAATCGCCGGATAGGTTCAAAGGCAGAAGGGAACCTTGAAGACGGTTCTAACTAAGTAGATCGAGTCTTTTTTCGCTTGGGTTGCTTAGTACGTTAATCGCTGCCTTGACCAAATAGCCTTCACAGAAAACGCCTCTTCAGTTAATAAACTTACTGAATTGTAGAAATTAAGTAGTGATAAAGTTCACTTCTGATTGGTGTTGGTTCTATAGGAACAAGAAGACCTATATAGGCGAACATTTATCCTATCATTCTTCAGATGCATAGAGATGAAGAAGAAGGAGAAGAAGAAGAAGAAACAAGTAGGCTGTGTTGAGGTAGCTAGATATAGGGGTTGTTACGTGGCCAACTGACTCGCTACCTAACACACATGTTATTGTAGTACTATTGTTCCGACAGGCTGAATCTTTCGAGTACTCTAGCAAAATGCGACATTGTGTCTCTCTCTATGGGTGCATGATGGTGATGTTGACAAATGATCATAAGTAACTGATCCTTTCGCGAATTGATAAGTCTCCAGCACTCGAATCTATTTGCTATTCAGTTTTCATCTAAATGTGCTAATAATGCCCAGTTAGTCCCTCTGTCGACAATAATGAACTTGCTTGTGCCTTCTGAAATCAGAACTCTCTTGTAGATGGGCAAGCTCAAGACGCTCTCTCAAGACGCTCTAATCGTGATTAAGAGCTTCACTCCGCTCAAATGCGATTGCCGCCTCTCCAAGACCCCATGAATGCATTGTGTCCTTGTAGTCCACATGCAATATCTCCGCACGTAATCAGAAAATTTGCTCTGGCACCAATCCAGTGCCGTTTGTTTCGTGGTCTATGTGTCGATATTTGAGGCCAGGGCCTCTTCGAATCTTAGCTCGACGTCAGCTAAGGCCACTTGCTTCCGCTCCCAGTACTTGGGCATTTCTTGAATAATGAGAAAACCCAAATCGGGAACCCGAAGTAAAAGGTTCTTAGAGCCTGGAACGGCTCGGACAAGGCCAAGGTCGGCGACACAGATCTGGACTAGCAGCTTACGAATTCTATCTCCCTGTACGGTATTTGAGAATACGAAATCGATGAGGTCGAATAACAGCTCGTATCCTTTGTCACTAAGTTTTGCCAGAATCAGACACTGATGTAGTCGAAATAAAGAAAGCTGTCTGAGGTCAACGACGTCAACCCGGTCGGCGAAGATGTACACTTTGACGTGATGGTTGGTGATTTCCTTAAAACTTTGGCTTATCGTAAGCAAGTCAAGGTCGATGTCCTAGTTTGCCTTACCCGGGAAGCCATAGATGCCTTCGGGCCCGCCATGCTCGATGAGCATGTACATGTACTTGAGATAGGGAACCCGGGCTTGGGCCGTTATGGGGTACTTCGAAAGGTGCTCAGAAAGCGAGTCTTTGGTTGATCCTTCCGTTCTCGAGCTCATGGAGGGCAAACTTCCGGCAGTTGAAGTAAAGCCGTCAGGATTCTTTGGCTCAGGCACTTCGTAGTCGCGGAAAATGGCGAACTCCAAAAAGCTTAAAAATACCTCGGTGTCAACGTCGTCAAGGACAACCTTGCCTTCGACGGATTCTATCATGCCGATTGTAAGCATCTTAGCAAGAATCGCCGAGAGCGACGTTATCATTTCTTCGTGGACGTAAAACTTCTCCTCGTCTGGTCCCACGAAAAAGGGGATGTAACTGTGTATTTTGGTCAGCGTGGTTGACCTTCAAGATGATAGGAATGGCCATGCCTGGGTTGATTTTCAGCTGCAGGACTGAAAGATAATGACTTAATTATAGGTTATTTGCAGAAGAGTCCGGCCGTAGTAGTCGCAGTTCGTTTGCTTCGTTCGAGTGTGCTGATAGAGGTTATTGACTTATGGTCCACTGCTCATGCTAGTCCGTACTGGAGATGGCCACGGCTTTCAACTGGAGGAAGGTACTCAAGAGCAGTGATAGGGGCTTGCACAGCCGTTGCCCTTCCAAATCAAGGCACGTTGGGTTGTGCCAGAGAGATTCTGATGTAAATGAGAGGTTGAGAATGAAGCTGTCGTTGGCGAGCCGACGCGTTGTTCAAAGTAAAGTGCGATGTTGAGAGTAAGAGGAAGAAGGAGAGGAGGAGAGGCCTACAAATCACTTTTTGGCCAGCTAGGAAGATGGAAACTGCACCATCCAATCTGCATCAAGTGCCTTAGGATGGCCCTAGAAATCCCGAGCGTGTGCTGCTATCTTGAAAGTGAAAACAACATGGGGAAGTCAAGTCCGAACCTGTTCTGGGTTATGGGTAGGAAAAAGAAATATAGAAAATGCCTGGTTCTGAAATTGGTACTCCATAAAAGTCCTTGATGCAAGTCGCCCTCATGGCTTTTTCTCTTTTTTCCTGAGCACCCTTGCATTTTTCTAGGCCGCCATGAAGCCTTCACCACCGAGGATAAACGCTTCTTGCCTGTCAAAGGTGACCTTGCCCAAGATGAGTGCTCTTTTCTCTCGACTTTCAGCCCCAATTCGCAAGCAAGTGTCCTTGCGTGAGCTCGGTTCCAAAGTCACCTTAGTAATGGAAATCGTTGTTTAGGAATGGAAAAAGGTCAAAGACTTTAAGATCCAGGAATTGTTTTCATCGCCAGTTTGTTCATGTTAGTTGTGCCGGCGCTCAAAACTCATCGAGCCCCTGCCGTCGCCGTTGTGGTTATCTAGTCGTAGGTAGTTGTTCTTTTTGCGCCAAACAACTTCCACGCCTTCCGCCGTCGTTTTCGATCTTTTTTGGTCTTTTATAGACGCAGGTTAGGGAATGGTTTTGATCAGAATATGCTTCGGCCGTTAGAAGTATCTACACGCGACATGAAACTCGACTGAGTTGTCACTTCAGTGGATGCAATGACGTTTCTTGAAAGTGCACTGAATGACCGTGGAATATATCAAAGCCTGTTTCTGTCTGCATTGCAGTTTTTCATTCTGCAGCCGCTGCCCGGACTTCTTAATGATCACCCACGGATCTGATCCTTCTCACAAAGCCCAAACTTCTGTGTTTTCGTTGAATGCGTCTCATAGACCATTGTCTTCCTAACCTTGAGAAACCCAGAGAGATCACCAGGTTCTCGAGTTCGAGCCAAACTTGAGTGTCTGTGTATCCCCTTTACTTGAGAACATTGTCCAAAAAGTTCTGGGGGATTGTCAAAAGCACTCGGCGCCAGAGTTAGGAATTTTCTCCACCAAATCCGGGAGCCAATCCCCCGATTTCAACAGGCCCGGCTGAACGACGCAGAACTGAAGAAGCAACTTCCGAAGTTCGTCTTGCGCCATTGTGTTGGCAGAAACGAAGTCAAGCATCTCATGGAGAGCAAGGAAACCCTCGGGTTTTATTGGAACAATGAGCAAGCTCTTGCGCAATTTCTGGAGGTAGATGCCCTTTAGCTTTGAGAAACCATACTAGTCTGCAAAGATGTGCAACCTGATGTGCGTCATTAAATAGAGCGGAGTAACCGGTTCCATTGTTCGTCTTGATTTCTTTGAGCTCATATAACTCGTAAGTTTGTGCGATGTCGGAGGATCTGTTCGTAGTCTTTTTGTATTTGAAGTATTCTTGGCAACAGCGGGATTTGGAATTATAGCTAGGGAAGCTAGATCCCAGACAGATATTGATGGAATCCCGAACTTTCCTGGCCTTGGGATTGGACATGACTTTTGGTGAACCATCTGCAAAAGTCGCTTCCTAAATAGTAGACAGTGGGGAAACTGAGTAGGTGTCGTTACAAGCATATTCAAGAAGGCTCACGAACGTCGATGGCTCAACGTCGTCCCACACAACTCTAGCCTGAACTAAGTATCTCATTCCGCTTGCAAGCATTGCTCGAAGGGTTTCGGACAAGCGTGTGAATGAACTTTGTTGACTGTGTACACGATTCTGTCCAGGCCGATCAGAAAGCGATCTGTCTGAATTGAAAGATCCTTGTCGTGATCCGTCCGCGCTACCAAGGTGCTTCTTCCTAATATTATAGATGTTCTTACTCTCCGGTCTCTCTTTTTCGCTTAAGAGACATCTTGTACGTAAGAATGCTAGCGTTCCCGCTTGTGTACGTCTTCAGAAAGCTTGGTTTACATCTTATCCAAAAGTGGGAAAGAAGAATGAGAGGTTGGGGTGGTTACGAGGTTTGAATCGTGGAGAAAACTCAAGACACGGGGATGAAAGAAGATTTGGGCGGAAGGCAAGGATCACAGCACCATGAGAAAGGAACCAGAAACTGGAAAAGGGAAGGAAAATATGATGCCTGTTGTCAGGCTGCCTGCCCCGTGCCTGATCGAGATTCTCCTGGTCTAGGTTAGGTATTTGGAGCCAGATCTCACTCGTTTGACGCATAGCCACCCGGGTGCAACTGTCCGGTTCATTCTTGACTGGGGAATTCAGTCAGAACCTTTCATTATTTCAGATCTGATACCCTGATCTGACATACGTTGTGATTTGAAGAACCTAGAAAAAGACAAGGAAGTTTGCTGGCACCCGAACCGCTGAAGCCCTCGTTCTAAAACTCCCGTGTTGAATTTGTCCCCGTACCTGTCTGTTCGTTCAAGCCCGTTTAAAAGTTTTAGTAAGTTACCTTCCCTCCCTATAACCTGGGCTTCTGGTAAAGTTACAATGTTGGTTCTTCGCCGCACAAGCGAGTTCTTCGATTCTTCGTGAAGATGGTTCCTGCAATGTTAACAAGGGCGAAGCGTTAGTTTCGCACATCTCTTTAATCTTCAACTGGATTCTCTTTTCGACCAAAGATCCCTCGGCAACTAGCAATGAACGACAAACAGATTCCTATTGGGTAGCTGAGGTAGCCAAACAAACAACAAGCAGTACGAAGTGAAACGAGGCACCTATCCGTCATAGGGACTCGGTATTGCTTCGTGGTCGGGCTCTTTTGATTCGCAGAATATGAGCCTCAAGTGACTTTTATCACATGACTTCTTCTTGGGCAGCACGATAGAGAACTGAACAGGCAAGACAGTACTAACTGAAAACTGTATTAAAATCGAGCAAAAAAAAAAAAAAAATAGAAAGAAAGAAAAAAACGGTGATGCCTTTTCCTTGTCAAGAATCTTCCTTCTCTGCTGCTCGCCCTGTATTCCGTCTTTGGAGCAGATCACACTCTGCACTTTATCTTCTCTCAACTACAGTATCTCCTGATTGCATGCCAGTAACTGCGATTAATCTCCAAGAACAAGTCTGCGGCGAAGGCAGAGCAGATTCTGATGGCGCAAGTGAAATGCTCACCCCATGTAATCTATCCTATGTCAGTGATGCGGGAACCCAGTACTAAAGACCGAAATTGATTTGACGGCGATACCGTCTTCGAGTAAACGTATTGGACAGTTCATAAAAGCCTTCCAGAAAGTCATCGTTCCCGACTTGGATCAGAATTTTTTCGAAGCCTATTGAGACTAATTTTCTGACCTCCGAAATTTCGTAGGAATCGGCAATGATGTGAAGCTTCGTAAGTGCCAGTAGGACCGCTTTACGACCCTTGAGATTGTGATTTGTGATGTCCTCAAGCCAACCGTCTGAAAACGACGTAGAACCTGCATTCGGGGAGTTATATTTTTCATCCTTCGTTGTTTTTACAGAAAAATTCTTCCTGCAGAACTTTTGTTGAGGGTTTCGATGTTGAAAGTTTGGGGGCAAGGCGTGCATCAATGTGTAAAGCGAAGGTTCTACGCCCTCATATGGGTAAATCCACATCAGAAACTTAGTCTTCTGAATCTGCGTCTTCCCAAGCTTTTCTCTCTACTTCTTCATCATTGCCCTCGGCTGTTTCATTGTGTTCGGCCTCTTCGACCGCTTCAGTATCAGCTTGTCCTTCTGCTTAATCGTCTCTGACAGGGTGGAATGAAGTAGTCTCGGGAGTAGCCAAGCTCCATCAGCTTGACAAAAGTAGCCGGCTCAACGTGCTTCCAGGTGACAGTTAGCTCGTCGTTCTCAGTTTGTTCAACGAATCTTCTGAGTTTGTCTGAATATGTGGCGAGACCGAGGTGATGAACATGGTACTCTGCTTTCTCTGTGCCAACTATGAATCTGATCTGGTTGGGTCTAAGAATTCTTCAGCTCGTCATTACAAACAGCAGGCTTTGTTAAAGCGACATCGAACTCATCCATCGGTCTCTTGCGCTTGAGAGACATGACGGCGACTCATCAATCGGTGCTGCTTTGGGGGGAGTGGTCAACTACTCGATAAATTGAGAGTGGCACCACACTTGATCTTCTAATCCAGTTGCTCACCCAGTGATTGCTCCTTGAATGAGTTCGAAACGTGAGGAAGCTGATTTACGGGTGAGATAAGGGGTGAGTATCAATTTAAGTTGGTTGTTTGTTAGTGCATCAAACACTTTTGTAACCCCGTCTACCCAAATCAGAACTTCGGTGACGGAAAACACGTCCTCGTAATAAGCGCCCAACCCCTGGAAAAATCCCTATCTCTCCTGTGTATTCCAGTTGGACTGCGTTTGCGTTTTGAAGTTCCTTCGTTGTCGGTAACCTGTTCCGAGTGAGTCGATCTTCTGCAGGAGACGCTGCCTAATACAGAAGGAGATATTTGTGAGGCTACCATTGTGCCGCTCGATCCGAGAGCTTGTGTTGCTCGTTACCTTCGACTTGAATTGAGCTTCCCTTTTCGTAACTCATGCTAGGGTGTACCGATGGGGCCGAAGCTTGTATTGCCTGTTGGTTGATGAGAGACAGCCCCTGGTTGTTCGTATTCAGTCACTATCTGAGCTTGTCCCGGCATTGTCAGCTTTCTACATCTTTGATAGGGTCAACATCATAAGGCACCTCCCCTCTGAAGGACTTACCATGACAACCAACAATCGAATCATGTTTCATTCCTTGGGAATTGAGAAGATATAAAGGAGCCCGAATTTCCCACAAGAAAGAAAAAGAGAAGAGACATTCTCGTCAAACACTGCTCAAATACCCTCATCCTCGAGACTTCATAAGAACCCCATCTCTTCAATACAATGATCTTTGCGCTGTTCATCGCCATGATCATAAACCCGTTCAGACCCTGCGAGGGCTCGCCAACCTTCCAAGAGGAGTATCGCAGCGACTACAAGCCAAGATTTGTCGAAGCCTGGCACGGCCCCCAGATCGTAGCACCCGATACTCCCTACGTCGCGGCGGCTGGCAAAAACAAGTTATACTTCATCGATACCCGTTTCGACCCTGACACGGCAAAGCACATCAAGGAACAGATCGAGTGGGCGACGACTGCGGGCGGCCCTGAACAAGTCATCTCCATCGACGAGCTTTCGGCCACGGCCGAAGTCAAAGACACCGCCACCGGCGAGACGCTGTTCGTCTTCGACCCCCCCTACGCCCGAGTGCTTTTTGCGAGGGGCATCAACAGGCGCAACCCGGCACTCAGACTGCCCGAACACGAGCCCGCCGGCGAATGGTTGGTGACCTACGACCACAACAGCACTAGCTTGACGGCGAGAAACTCATGCTACGACTACGGCTGCAACAACTATCAGGACTGCAAGCGGCAGACGAACAACAACTGTGACCTCTGCCACAACTACAGAGTTGACAGCGAGTATGACAAGGCGCTGACCAATGCCGTCGGCGTCTGCCGACCGCTCTGCGGCAAAAAGGCGGACGTGCCAAAGGAAGAGGGAGAGGACGACGCCACCTACTACAATCGCATGGACGACTTGCACTGGAAGTAGAAGGACTTTGTCGGGAGCGGTATTAGGCGCTACGTCTGAAGCGGTTTTCTGGAGCGTTGGAGAAGACAAAAGGAGGGGACTTAAATCAGCGAGAAAAATATCGGGGAGAAAAAAAAGGGAGGATACTCATCTGAGTCGCTATCATGACGCGGATGCTTATTTTAGGACGAGACTGACAGCTTCGCACGCATTTCGACCTAAATGACATACAATATTCCCCTAGCTATTATTTACCGTCCGTTAAACTATAACATTTGACTGGATCATACGTGATGGTGACCACAAATGCCGATATCCAGGATTCTCTTGGAAGGTCAGAGTAATGGCTAGTCACTCGTTTTAGTTCTGGCTTCGCTGCTGGCGAGCCGCAATCGAACGGGAATAAATGCCACTTTTCAAGGATAAAAGGCTTTGAAAATAGGCAGTAGTATAGTCAGAACTTGCTGTTAATAAAATTCTTTTGACGACAGGCGCGTTTCTTTTGACTTCTTCATTGGTGGATGTATCAAGAGATGACTGCTTTCTCACGCCTGCCAAGACCCCGAAGTGGCGCCCAACTCTGTGATTCAAACGCAATCGCCTCACACAGCTGCTCGCCCTAATTTTGCTGCTTTTGAGCTGGTACAATGATGTCTGGGGTGAGCAGTAAGACCAGTGTTAGTGTAAGGGCCAGTGCTTCATCCCTTTATCTGGCGTACCAGTATTCTACACAGCAGACCGACCATCCTCCAAGCCCAGAACTTCTGACACTAATGCTCTCATCTCCGAAGTAATGGGGATTTGATCCAGACTATCACGGGTCGCCCAAGTTTCCCTGGAGTGCTCCTCGTCGTGAACCTGAAAGTCCACCCCTTCCACCGTGACAACGTAGCTCAGCTGCAGAGTGCGACGCCTGAAGATTTCGTCTTCCCCGTTAGGCGTCTTTCCTAGCTTCTCGGTGGTGTACAGCATGCGGGATAACGAAGCTGTGACGTCCAACGCGGTCAATTGCGTCTCTTCGGCAACTTCTCGTACAATGGCACCGCGAACTGTAGAGTCGGTCGCATCCACTCTGCCTCCGGGTATCTCAAAGACGTTAAGGAAGTACTTCCCATTGGGCTTTCGTTGGAGAAGAAGGAATTGAAGTGTCATGTCGCAAGATGGCGGCACCAACCGTTACTTTATCGGTTTGGTGGGAACCGCTTGAGGAGATGTGTAGTCGAACCTCATCGAGCGACATTGACAGAAACTCCATGACCGGTTCTTTGGTAATTTCGGTAGACGAGAGCTTACAGTGAGTGGTGGTGATTTTCCAACTACGGTAGCTGGAAGGAGTGGCGGTCGGGTAAGGAAGAGGAAAGGTGAAGGAGGTAAAAAAAAAGAGCAACACAAGAAAAGTCCTTATGCGACTTGGATTTCAAATTTCGGTTGCCTGAAGTCTTTTCCTTTCTATGTCTGCACTTACCATCAAGGTGTCAAGTATTGGGTACGCATTCACTTGCGATTGCCTCTTCCGAAACCTACCTTATCACAGGATACCTCCAGGAGACTCAATAATAGCTGCAGTCCAAAACACCATCAGAACGGATCAGCCCTCTTTAGAAACAGCATCAGTCTGTCCAGATGCAACTCCGTTCGCGTCTCTGACTGTAGGCATAAAAAATCTGACCAGTCCACTTCCTAAAGTGGCACTGCATGCTTCTCTTTTCCTTCAACTCATGCCTAGTGTTGACCTTCAGTCGAAACTCTCAAGCCACAACTGCTGCGTCCGTCATGTGCTAAAGCCGTTCGTCAACAAACATCTGTTCGTTGATCGAACTGACTGATAACCAAACGGCAAAGCCTATCCCCCGTTTGAGTAAGCGAATCTCACCTTCGGCAAAAGAAACCCTCTACTCACGAGCTGATGTCTACCTGGCCCACTCTATCACCACTTGGTTTTGCAGCCCAGGGCACGGCTCGAATTTGAACGTCTACACATTCCCCTATGCCTGCGGCCAGGGAAGATTTCAGGCCTGAGGAATTACGACGGCAACAGCAGCGAAACCTCTGAGGATTTGGTTGTATCACTCTGCAGGACCCTCTATTCCGTTCGAATTAACTTTGTGAATTCCGGGCAGGGTCCGAGGAACCATCTTGGGAGTCTCTTTCATGCCCTTAACCTCCTTGCTACCGTACCAGTGCAGCGCACCGGGACGTTTGGCTCATAAGAATAGCTCGTCGCAAAGCAGCGCGTGAACTAAGCTCTGCCGCAGCTGGTCCAAAAGCAGCTTCTGCACCCCCTTTAATATCGTATCTGATAGACATCACGTGTAACTGCCCAAATGCTGTATATAGGTCTTTGTACAGGTGCCGTCTTGGTCTGCTGAACCTACGGATAGTTTGTGGTAGGTTCATACCACTCAGGTTTGTTACTCATCAATCGCTGTGTATGCAACTTTCCGCAACACTTTCGCCGGCCAATCCGGGGCATTTTAAATCGAGACATATTTTTGTACCAATGTAAAAGGAGAAAGTAGCAGCTCTGCTTCGTCGTCTGAGCAAAGCGGTTTGGCGTTTCAGTCGTCTCTCTGGTGGTCTGCGAGCGACTTGATTCCATCACCCATTCTAAACTGCGTTCCATGGTTTCCTGTCCCGCAACAGCTTTCCTGATCGTCCTGGAAGTATCGGCCATGCCGACTCCGTAGGCACGAATATATCCAAGAGCCGTATGTAGCACCAGTTGGTTTCCGGCTTTAGATTCTGCCCAAGATCGTTGGTTGGTAGACATCTTCGTCTTCCTGGCGGGTGGGCAACGTACGCTAGCACGTTGAGCCCTCTCCCGGGTTAGTTTGCAACTCATATTGAAATCAGCCCTCGCCGGTTGGCTCTTCTTGACCTGCTCTGTACAGGACGAAGATGGGATTGGAGGTGTATAAGAAAAACGTTCATAACTGTACGCACGAAACAGGTTAAGATGTCGCATAATTGAGAGTGCAGATGGTTTTGAAAGACTCTTGCGGCCTGAAAAGGGTTCGACGTGAAGCGATACCTTCATTTACGGCTAATCAGCTGTGTAACATGGAATTCAAGGCGGTTGTCAGCGGCTGTTAAGCATTGGGAGAAGTGAAGCCTAAAAGGGAAACCCCCACGTACTCGGTCAGGGTTGGCGAGGAAGTTTGGTGGTTGAAGATGTCATGCTCTTCTAAGAACAGGCTCACTTATCTAATCAGTTGTCATGACGCCGTAGCAGCAGATAGTACACAAATCTTTTCTTGCTGTGAATGATATATCTATCTTATTGCGAGATGCCCAACTCTTTGTAAAAGGCTTCAGGACTAGGCTTGCGGCCCAGGAACTGCTCCAAAGTCAACATCTCCTCCTGGCTGCCGCCTTTCTCCAGGACGGTGTGTCTGTAGCGACGGCCTTCCTTTCCATTCATGGGGTCCGACTTGAACACGGAGTAGAACATGTCAGTCGAGTAGACCTCAGACGAAAGGTATCCGTAGTAACCGGCATCGTATCCTCCAATGAGATGGCCAAAGCAAGCCTGTCCGTTACCCCAGTCGCTGTGGATGTTAGTATGTACGGCTTCAGCAGTTCAGGAACAATTGTGACATACCTCTTCTCGCCCTGAGCTTCGGGGCCCTTGATGCCGGCAATCTGACCGCGAAGCTCGTTGTAAACTTGCGACAACTCCATCTTCTGGATATCCTCGTGGCTCTTGGGTGTGTGCACCGTCATGTCAAAAATACCAAAGTGGAGCTGACGCAGGTTGAAGAGAGCGGCGTTGACGTGCTTGGTGGAAATTTGCTTCTCGATGAGATCGTCCGGAATTTTCTCGCCAGTCTCGTAGTGGTTGGAGAGGGACTTGATCACGCTTGGAGTCCAGCACCAGTTCTCCAACATCTGAGATGGCGCCTCAACGAAGTCCCTGACAGTGCTAGTACCATGGAAACGGCTGTAGGTGCAACGACCAGCGAGGTCATGAATGCCGTGACCCAATTCATGGAAGAGTGTGACAACCTCGTCGTGCTTGAGGAGCGAAGGCTTCTTGGGCGTAGGCTTGCTGAAGTTGCAAACCAGGGCGGTGGCGGGGTATCTCCTTGTGCCGTTGGCTTGCAGGTAGCCAGGCTGAAGGTTGAAGTTGGCGGCGTGGCCATACTTGCCCTGGCGCGGGTGCAGGTCGAGATACAGGTAGCCGACGAAGCCATCTCCTTCGGAAGCATCATCCCAGACGCTGAAAATGATGACATCCTCGTGCCAGGCTATATCCTCGGCCTTGCCGGTCGGACTCAAGGCCTTGCGGTCCTCGGGCTTCAGCTCGACAAAGACAAAGCCAAGCAACTCCTCAAAAATCTCAAGCATCCCGGAAATGGTGGACGTGATAGGGAAGTACTCGGCAATCTTGTTCTCATCGATGCTGTACTCCTTCTCGATCATCAACCGATCGTAGAACTTGTGGTCCCAGAGGTAATAGTTGCCATCATTGGCCACGCCTCGGGCCTCTGTGTCAGCCTTCTTGAGCTCCAGCAGGTGCTCAACCTCCTTGGCACCACCCGCAGTCAGTTGAGAACGGAGGTCGCCCAAGAAGTCGTTGACAGTCTTGGTTGTCTTGGCCATCTTGTCCTCGATTCGCAGAGAAGCGTGGTCGGGGTATCCGAGAAGGCGAGCAGCCTCGTCACGGAGGACAATAGCTTCCTTGAACAACGGAACGTTCTGGTTGCACTTGTTTTCGTTCGCGATGAAGACCTTACGTCTCGTCTCGGGGTTCGTGGCGAACTTGAGGGTGGGGAAGAGATCGGGGTACTTGAAGGACAGCTTGACCTTGCCGTCGTTCTCGCCGGTGCCCTTTTCCAGGTTGTCAAGAACATCCGCGGGCACACCGTCAAGCTCTTCAGGGGTGAACCAAAGGCCACCGTTCTCCTCGTTGAGGTTCTTCTGAAACTCAATCTGGATCTGACTAAGACGCTTCTTGATTTCCTTGAAGCGGTCACGCTTGGGCCCGGCAGGCAGACCCAGGCCCATCTTGATATAGTTCTTGTAGTCCTTCTCAAGCAAGCGCAAGCTCTCAGGGTCCAACTTCTCGGAGTCTCTGCGCTTATGGATGGCATCAACAAGGTTGAAGACGTCCTCTCTCATGCTGACCTCGATTCCGAAGTCGTCCATGATGCTGTCGGCCTGGGAAGAAGCCTCGCGCAGGCTTGCGTCTCCCGAAACGTACTGGTAGAAGCCCAGGATCCTGGTGAAAAGACCGCTCTCATTCTCGTCATTGGCTATAGGTCGCATAACATTCTCAAACGTGGCCTTCTCGGCAGGGACCTCGGCAACAATCTTGTCGAGCAGAGTGCGGGTCTGGTCGCAGTAGTTCTTTGCATCGCCGACAATGGAGTCCTTAGTGCCCGTGAAGACGGGGGGCGCCTGTGGCGGCGACTTGTACTTGTCGGCAACCATGGTGCTGGTCATCAAAGGTCGATAAGTCGATGCCGCAGGTGTGGCAGCGAAGGGAACTCTGTTCGGTACGAATCGCAACTGGGCGAAGAGAGAAGTGATTCTCGGAACTGCTCGTGGAGCCGCCAGGATGAGAGATGTTACGAGGAAGACGATAAAGAAGGTAAAGGAGAGGAGGGGTATTCTCTTGGAGGACGCCACGGCTACTTTGGACAGGACGTGGTTCGAGCGGTAGGACTGTTGGTGTCGGGGCGGGGGCGGGGAGAGCGAGGGGGAAGGCGAGGCGAGGCGAGGAGCTGCAAGCTGCAAGCTGCGGATGGGTGCAGGTGGAGGTGCGATAGTGGGACTAGGGTGCCTACTCAGAGCAGGCACAAATAAGCTGTGAGCAAAGTACAAGACATAAAGCGCCAGAAGTGGAAAGGGGAAGGCCAGGTAGCGAGTTACCTACGCAATGAGTGGGCTGATAGTTTGTGACTTGCAGGAGCTCAGGGCAGGGAAGTATCAATGGGAACGGATAGAGCAGTTTTGTTAAAGTAAGGTAAGGTAGGTAAGATAAGCTACCTAGGTAAGGTAGGATGGAAGTCTTCGTATGTTGGTAGGAGTTAGGTTCTTGAGGGGGGCACAGTGCTCTGGCCCTTTTGGTTGAGGCTTCCATCGTCGCAGCGCCAGATTGGATCGAGCCAAGTTCAGACGAGCTCCCGGTGCTAAGACGCCCCGGGGCTACTGCGCCCCACGCTGAAGCCGGCAGGGTCTCAGTTATGGTGTGGTGTACTACGTGTGAGGTGCCTCGGCATGAAGGAGTCCTTCTGTCGAGTTTACTTGAGCGTGCGAATGTTCTTACGTGTTCAGTAGTCTGCAAACGCCCTGAATACTGAGTTCCTCATCCGATCTGGACCCTATCAGCGTGACACCACGTGAACTGTTGTGCAATGGAACTCACGGTGAGCAGATCGAATACTAGGTTGTACGTTACGATAGAGAGAAACATGACGTTTGGCTCCGGTGCAGGCCAGATCGCCCTCTGGAGGCGAGCTTACGTAACATGACCATTTGTACCAATTGACTTCAGATCCGCCAGCGGGGTTCCGTCGTTGCTGGGCAAACCAGCCAACCCCGGTCAGGATGGTGCCAACATCTTACTACATACTATGCAGGCAGAGAGGATTGTCATCAGCAAGGCACGTCACAGACATAGTAAATGGCCACTCAACACAGTAATGTACGGTAAAAGTTATCCAGAATTGTTTGGGGGTGGAAACCAATGGGTATTGTTTGCAATTTCCACGTCCTTCAATATGTGCAATCACACAAAGACACCCTCTCTCCCGCTTGCAAAACACGCCACGTTATCGGAGTAGTAGCCTGTTGGTATCAAATTTATTTCTTTCTATCTGGTATTGGTCTTATTCCAGACTGTGTAGCACAAGTAGTCCAGAGAGCAAAGCCTCTGCGATGCAGCTTCGGCTCCCGGATACCCAAATTCCCAACGCAACGTAACACAAAGTAAACGCCATCCCATCGTGCCAGCCATGCAAGTGTCTTTTCGTAAAGCTGTCCTCAATCCAGTCTCGCTCTCTCCTCATTTTGTTACATCTCCTCGTGCGTGACGGCACTGCTCGCTCGAGTCTCACTGAAACAACCGTCCGTCTCGAGATATGGAAGGGGTGGCGTCGTTTAGTTGGCAAGGATAGTCCGGACCAGCTCTGCCATTGCCGTTCGTCAGCATGATCGTTCTTCTTGTTGCGGACAATCGGGGGAGGGGGAGATGCAACAGCAAAACTCACCGGTGTAGTTAACCTGGCCGGAGCTGGTGTCAACGGCCTTGAGCAGCTCGTCGACTTCCTCGTCGGTCATTTTCTCGCCGAGGTTGGTCAGGATGTACTTGAGCTGGCCGACGCCGATGAATCCCGTCATATCCTTATCAAAAACCTGGAAACCGCGGCAATACTCCTCGGGTTCGCCGGGGTCACGGAAGCCGCCGGGGCGGTTAAGAATGCGCTGGAAGGTCTCGAAGTCAACTGCAATGAAAAACGTCAGTCGTTAGCACTGAGTCTACATTTCATCGCTTCACGGGGCATGCGAGCATCGACGGATAGCAGATGGGTAGAACTCACAGTCACCGCCGACGTTCTTCTCAAGGTCACGAATCTCGGTGAGGGTGGGGTTCTGGCCGCAGGCGCGGAGCAAGTCGCCCAAGCTATCGAGGGCGACGCGACCGTTGCCGCGCTTGTCGAAGAGGGAGAAAGCCTCCTTGTAGTTGGTCGAAGCCTGAGCGTCGTACTGGTTAGAAGACATGATGACTTTGTGATGTGTGCGTGTGGTTTTGCGCAAAGAAGAAGACGAGAAACACGGCGGCTCGCAAATGCAGTTCCTCGTGTGCGATTAAAGATTATTTTGTGAAGTTATTTGGTGTCGCAAAGGTGAGGGAAATCGTGAGGTGCGCTCAGATTCGTAAAATGGGTAGTGGGTTGAAAGATGGAAGTAGCGAAATTGGGGGAAGGAATGTCGTGGTGATACGGCTGGAAATGTTGCGCGGTGCGTGATGAGGTTTCATCAGTTGCAATGAGGTGATTTGCTGCCGCTGCTGATCGGGAAGTTCCTGGCCCCTTTTTCGCAGTAGCCTTGCGGATCGGACTGGACGGGGTGCTTGGGCTATTCCTGTTGGCGGGTGGATGGTCGCTGTTGCAGTTGCTATTGCCGTGTGTTCCAAGTTCCATTTCCAGCGTCCAGCGTTCTTTCAGTGTTCCTTCCTTGATGTGTTACAAGGTTCGCCGCTGAACCAACCAGGCGCTAAGGCAGGTCTTTTTTTTCGTGCATCCATCATCTTTCAAAGAAAAGGGGGAAAGGGTCGTCGCTGAATGGCTGATTTCCTCCTTTGTTTACATTCCGTTCGGGGGACCGAGGGGGCGGGGAAACAAAACAAAAAAGCAAGGCAGGAAAAGGGGGGTAACAGAAAGGACAGGAGGGATGGACGCTGCAGTAAAACTCACCATTTTGGTCTGTTGTGTAAGGTATTGGTACTGCCGTGTACGTGTAGCAAGAAAGAGAGCAGAGGAAGGACAGGAAAGCGGTCTTCCTCTTGGAGGCAAGATTGGTATGGACAGGGGCGGAGACGGATTGAGAATTGGCGATGTTGTTTCTTGGAGGTTGCTGGTTGACGCACGACGGAAACACTTTATGCTCTTGTCTTGTCTTTTCTAATCATAATTCAACTGCCTTCTATGCAGTACCCTTTTTTTTTATTCAATGTAGGTATCCGACTTATTCAATTCAAGTCAAGGGGCCATGGGCATTCCCAGTCACTGTTATTCATGCGGATTTGCTAGGCGGTGTGCGGGCTATGGTCGTGCTGAGTGTGCACTAATATTGAGAGACCACCCTGGACACGCTATTTTCCACATACTGGATAAGGTGGGAACTGAGGAGGAAGCGGTCTAACTTTGCCAGACTGCCCGACTCCCTAGGCAGGTCGGGTACCTACTTTAAGGTACCCTGCCTGAGGTAAGGCAAAGACACAGGGAGTTCCCCAACATCCAACTGGCCAAATCTCCTGAAACCTGACGGGGCAACGACGCTGGTTGGGTGGGTCGGTCGTCATAGGAGGCTGGCGGAAGAAGCCGAGATTCTATCGGCCAATCAGATAACCTGACCACGCTGACAGCCCCTCGCTGGCACCGCTGGCAAGGGACGGTGATAACGTTACCAAGCCATGGCTTCTGGGCTATCGCCTACTAGGTATGTAAGGTAGTTTGCATAGCACTACGGATACTGGGTGTCTATTGCATCAATGTTTACGGATACCAATCCAGCATCCCTATTATGTACATATCTTCATCATACGGATAGTGTATGCTAGATCTCGCCTGTGGTCGCCTGCATAACAGGTTCTCATTTCCTCTTGGCCAGGATGATCGTCGTACCCCAGACCGCCTCGACCTCAAAGTCCCGCCACTCATCGCCCTTGGCCTTCCATTCGGGCACTACCTCCAGCAACCTGTCAAACAACAGATCCGCAATATCTCCCGATCCCCCCTCGGCCCGGCTCGTGATCTCGGGGTGCGCATCTCTCCAGCCCCGGTACGCGCTGAACGTTCGCACATAACCCTCAAACTCGCCCAGCGTGAGCCTCTTTCGCTGCCACACCGCCTGGGGGTCCACCTCCGCCCCGATTTGCGCTGTCTTCCTGTCCGGGTCGTACACGATGCGCTTGATCCCCTCCCACTCCGCCTCGGGCGGCACCACGATGGACAGATTGTCCCGCAGTATCTGCCGCCCGGGCTCCCAGTACTTCCCCATGGTCTCGAATCCGGACTCGCGCACCGCCTCGCCCTCGCCATAGCAAAAGTGTTGAAAGATCTCATTGACCTCGGGGTAGCCGACCAAAATATTGTCTTTGTATCCCCAGAACGCCAGTGTGCCGCCGCTCTTGACGACGCGCGCCAGCTCCGGCCAGACCTTGGAATAATCGAACCAGTGCGCAGCCTGGCCCGCGACGACGAGGTCGATTGAATCGTCTTCTACGAAGGACAAGTCCTCGGATGTCGCCTGTTTGAACGTAATCTTGTGGTCCTGCGTCGACTCGATTGCTTGCTTGACCATACCGGCGCTGGGGTCGATGGCGATAACTCGCCCGAAGTTGGGGCTGAGTTCTCGTGAGATGAGCCCGTGACCGCAACCCAGGTCCAGGAGAGTGCCGTTCTTGGATGCCGGGTTATGATATGCCAGGATTGTCTTGAACAGCGATGATGGGTATGCCGGGCGGAAAGCCGCATACCCGGCTGCTGAGAAGGTCGATCGTCTATGATGTGCAAGTCAGCTTCTGAGAATCGTGTGACAATATGTCTGTGAGAAGGACTCCACCGTACGCAAACACAGACATTGTGATGTATGAATTGTACGATGCTGATGTTGCTAAGGTGGTGATACCCAGTAATGATTCCGGAACGAGTGTCCTGAAGAATCTGCTTTCGATGATGGCCGCTGCATTGAGCTGTCGACTGGCCGACTATATTGAATTTATTCTCATATTTCGGATCCTTCCGATAATGCTTGACGGATCACGGCACGGCCTATGTGGGATAGTCTAATGCCTGGTTGTCAATTGCGGCCCGCCTGGTTCCATCGCATCATCGGCGACAAGCCGTACCTGGAAGTGGGTTGCTGTTCTCGGCCAGGTCAGGTCGGGCGCCCCACATTGACGTGCTCGGAACTCCTCATGGCAGATTCGAAGCTCCGAGTCTCGACCCCCTCATCTCCGTCTCCCTCGGTCTTCCTTCCTCTCCATATCCGCATCTCCTACACCCCATCGACTCTTCGAACTATACCGATACTAGTGCCCGACATGACGACCGAAGCCTCAGCCCGCCTCTTCTTCTCCTCAAAGTTCTTCGCCGTCGTAGGCGCGAGCTCTAACCCGGCCAAGTTCGGCCACAAGAGTGCGTATTATGAAATGGCTGTCTACCTCGACGTATCTGCGTCACTCCCAACTCTGTCGTGTTCCTTCTTTCTTCTTCACCCAGTTGCGTCCGTCTTCGAGATGCCCGTGCTTTTCATCGCCCATTGCTCCGCCTCAATCGACAGACTTTCGTGTATCAATAGCCGCTCACTAACAGACCGCAGTCTTCGCCTGGTACCTCAACCACTCCATCCCCGCAACCCCCATCAATCCAACCGCAAGCACCGTCAGCGTTCTTGGCAAGGACTACCCAGCCCTCCCTAACCTCTCAGCCCTGCCCAACCCAAGAGAGACCTCCGTCTCTATCATCACCCCTCCCGCCGCCACCTTCAAGGTCCTGCAGGAGGCAAAGGATCTGGGCATCCCCGCCGTCTGGCTGCAGCCCGGAACCTTTGACGACGCCGTGCTGGAGTACGCGCGGGGCGATGGCGGCTTCGAGGCCGTCGTCGCCGGCTTCGGCGGAGGCACCCGCGGCGGAGAGGGATGGTGCGTCCTCGTTGACGGAGACAAGGCGCTCAAGGATGCGGGCAAGTTGTAAGGATCCGGTGCCCAGTTATGCATGGGCCGTCACGAGACTAGTGAAAGCGTTTTGGTGTTTGGAATGTCGTAACGAGATGCAATGACTATTGCTCTTTCACAGCTTCTGCCAATGACCACTCCCAAAACATGATCTTCGTCTAGACTAGACGGAAGGTTTCCCACGCTCCATGGATTGCCCATCGTGAGGAAGGTGTCGAAACCGAAATAGCTCCGTGTCCTGACGCATTTAGAGTTGTGACAGGCTCTCCTCGTGTGGTTTGGCTCGCTTTTCTGCCCTCGACACTACCACCCCCTGAACACTTCTCCGCATTCATGGCAGATCGAATGGCCTGGGGGATGTTGTGGTTATTCCCCGACACGTATCGAGTCAAGTAGCCGTAGCAGGGCACTTGGTTGTCCACCATCGGTCGTTTAAAAGACCGGAACCGAGCCTCACGCGATCATGCGTGACCACCGAGCCATGCCGTGATCCTGGGGAGAACGAGCGGCTGGTTTCTCCTCACTTCACTTCATTTCCTCGCTTTCACGCTGCCCACAACATGCCAACATCGGTTGGCCTGATCTCAACGTCTCATATCCCAACCCCAGCCCCTGTTCATCCTCGCTGCAGTCGTGCGACCAGCCAGAATCTAGACAAGACGACAAGAAGCATATGCCATGCACTACACACATATCATCCGCTACCCCGACCTCTGCTCCCCTTGACCCGTCCCGCCAGAGCTTTCTCCACACTTTAGTCTCCCCGCACAAGCTGAAGCTTTGCTGGTCAAACAGACCAATCCCGGTCTCCCATTTCAGGGTCCGCGTCGAGCTGACACCGACGACCCAACTTACACCTGATATTCCTCTGTGTCCAAATTCCAAAATACTGGAGACGAAGAAAGGGTGAGAACAACTTGCGCTCCCTAGGTATTCCGGACCCTTTGCCGTCCATCTTCACCAATACAAGATATCTACCGCGTCTGCCACGAACAGCGCCCTGTTGCCCCAAGGTCCAGGCCGGCCCCCTACATCATTCATTATTATGGAATCTGGTCCAAGTGAGCCTCGAGTTTCACGGTATAGACTAAGAATCCATTGACTCGCCCAGTATCTCAACCTGGCAGTTTCTCAAACTGGAACAGTGAGAGGAGACTTCTTCGCACGCATCCCTCATACGCATGCTCCCCTCACACAACCCTGCTCTTAGCAGGCCTCCAAACCCGAGCCGCAGAAACTCCAAACGTGCCCCATCTCTTCCTCATCCTTTCTCCCAGTAGACCTCGCCCTCGACGAATTATTCCTCGTAGATTTCTACGTTCAAACTCAAATCCCTTGTCCCGGATCAAACCTCGCAGGACCATCCTTTGCGCCGAGCCCCTGACCCCCAGTTGCCCTTCTGAGAAGCTCTGTTTGGTTCATTGACTGGCCGATCCGTGTCTTTCCTTTCCTAGCATCCAACCCACTCTATCCGACCGTGCTGGTCTACCAGCAGGACCATGCCAAGATCAACCGGAACATCCATCGCGGTCAGCTCTTCCATGTCTAGAAGCCAGAAACGGAGGGGTGTGAGGCCATGAAAGACAAACCTAGTCGTAGCCAGCCAACTCTTAACCTTCATAATGGTATCCATCCGGCAATTCGCACTTGCTTTACTCTCCGGTCGCTTTCGTTCGTCCAAACCGTTCCCTCACCACATCACCAACGTTGAAGTTCACTAGAGCATCAAGAGAGGGCGTCAAGATGGACAAAGAACAGATCCACGAAATACGCTCCCACTCGCATCACAGCAGCCACCGCCGCCCAGACTACCGTCCAGACTACCGCTCAGATTACCGCTCAGACTACCGATCCCAGGACTACAGCCCCGAAGTCAGCCCCGACCGCCGACCGAGCCACCATCGGGCCCCCCGCGCACCACCCGCGCCGCCGCCCAACTTGTACGACTACCCGGACGAGTACCTCGGCCCGCAAATGTCCCGCGACGACGCTCTCAAGAGGATGAGGACGGCCGGCTCCATATCCATGTCTCCGGAGCTCTTCGAGAAGCTGTACCTCTCGCCGATGAACAACGTCAAAGGGGATCTCCGCAAGACATTCGGAAACCCGACGCCCATGTATGTGAGACGCGGTCCCCTTCAGGTCTCTGTGCTGTCTGGCTGACATAAACCAGTGCCATTGTAGGATTTCTCATCTCACTCACCCCGTTGTCCTGTGATTTGATGGGGTGGAGGGGGGCTGGCGGGAGCGGCGCGGCGGGCATGTAAGTCCAACAACCATCCCAGTATGCCATTTACCCGCGGTACAACGCTAACAAGATATCCTCTCAGCGGCGCGTATTTCTTCTTCGGGGGCCTCTTGATGTTCATCGGTGGTTTCCTGGAATGGGTCTTGGGCAATACCTTCCCGTCTGTTGTATTTCTGACCTTCTCCGCGTTCTGGCTCACTTTCGGCGCGAGCCTCAACCCTTCCTTTGCCGCATTCTCGTCGTACGCGCCCGCGGGGACGGCGGGTGCCGAAGGGCTCAAGACCAAAGGGTTCAACGCCAGTTTTGGTAAGTATCCCTTTCACGTCTGGCTGCTCACCCCGCCAAAGCAACCCGGTGGGGGCCAGTGGGGGAAAGAAAAAGGGAAAGAGGAAAAGACGAAGGCTGAATTCAAGATTTGCAGGTTTCATCATGCTCGCCATGGCCATGATCAGCATTGTGTTTCTGGTGTGCTCGCTCCGGACAAACGTCGTTTTCTTCATCATCTTCTTGACGCTCGCGGCCGCGTTTGCGCTAATCACGGCGGCCTATTGGTTTTTGGCGATGGATTACGCCGATAATGCCATCTTTGCCGCTCAACTCCTTGAGGTGAGTCCCTCCTCGTCTGTCGACTCGTAGTGGCGCGCGCGGATGACTGACTTGACGATGGTAGGCCGCCGGTGCTTGTACGTTTGTGACGTGTATGGCTGGGTGGTGGCTCATCTTCGCCATCTTGCTGGCGTCGTTGGACTTTCCGTTTGGGCTTCCGGTCGGGGATCTGAGCAGCTTGGTTCCTAGCAAGACTGAGTTGAGTCGGGTGTAGCGGAGCTTTTAATGAGGGTGCGTGTCGATCGTTGTCCTGTTTCGATGNGGGGGGGGGGGGGGGGGGTGTAACAAAATGGAACACCAACCAAGCGTCATTCGTCATATTAAGTAGTAATGTGAACGCTTAACAAAACATCGCCGGGTATGTTTCGAAACAGCACTAACAGCGTGGGGTGCATGGTTTGATCTAAGTTCAATGCCTTTACTCAGAATACTTGACAAGCTCAATGGATTCTCGGCTTCATTCTTCCCCTCCCAAGCCTGGACACACTCAGAACACGCCGTTAATTGAGTACCATCTTCTCCGACTAGCTACGATCTAGTAGCCAGTCTTCGTTCCGCCGGCTGAGCATATCAACAGCCGTATCATGGTATTGCAACATTGCGTTTTTTGTTCAATCAGTCTATCAAAAACGGGCGCGGTGCACGATGTTCCTATTGTCAGATATTAGCACAATTCGCCTTTCGAACGTTTCTCGTGATGTTTACCTTTCAGAAGTCTGGACCTTTCAGCTCCCTCCAAAACGATCGAGGAGTTTGAGTAAGAATATCAACAGCAAAGCTTGGCACGTCTTCGAACAAGCCCGCTTTCACCGTAGGTTTAAGCAACCAGTAGTAGTCGGTGATCCAATACCGGACAATGAGCAGTCGAAGTGAATCCTTGGGTACGGTTCTCGGGTAAACAAAGCGAACAACGGAAAACAGGGCCTTTTCCAACTCGTTTGTTCCAGGGCAGTAAACCAGGCTCTCGCGGAATCGATACAGACAGAGTTCCTTCAGATCTTTAACGTCGTATTTCTCGGCAAGGACATAGAGTTTTGCATGCGTCATGAACACTGGTTCCAAACCGGTGCGTGATCGCTGTTTGATATCGTCCAACCAGCAATTCGTCGAGGCTCCTTCTCTGATTACCACTTCTTTAGCCTTTGGAGTCTTTGACTCACCGGGTCCGGAAAAATGCTTTTCAGCAAATCTATACTCGGCACCCCGGTGAATTGGATCGCTCAGGTATCCGTGTAAAGAGTCATTGCTCTCGTCAGTCTCATCCTCATCATTAGCAGCGGGGTTGTCTTCATAATCGGGATCGGAATACATCTCGCTCTCATCAGAACCAGGGTTGGTGATGTCTCCCACAGGGACATCTTTGTCCTCGTCATTCGTTGCGTAGTTGCTGTCGTCGTTCTTCTTTTCGGAGAGCTTTGGAACCGAATAATCATGGGAGTAGGCGTACTCCATGAGGTGGAGGAAGGTTTCCGGCTCGACGTCGTCCCAAATCACACTTCCTTCAACAGACTCTTGGAAGCCGCCGGTCAATAAGGCGCGCAGAGCCGGGGACAGAACGGCTAGGCTTGATTCGTGGACAGAATACTCAACCTTTTCAGGACCGACAACAAACCGGATGCTTCTCGACTTGAGTATTCTTCAAATTTTCAGTGAGGAATTGTGAGTTCAAACATGGGTTACGTACTCATCCATATCATCGACTTCCTTGCGCTTGCGAGACATGACTGCAGGTGTTGGCGAGCTCGTTGAACCCGTAGAGGGGAAGCGTCTATTGCGGCAATGAGAGGGACGGCGATGGATAAACAAAGGGAAGCAAAAAGAGACGAAGAATAAGATACAGGAGTTTTCAGTAATAGCTGGAGGCAGAGCAATTCGTGCCAAAGCGTTTGCTGGTGTCGGTTGCAACGCTGCGTGTGTGGAAATGGCTGAGGGCTAAAATGGGAAGGTCCTTATACCTCAGTCAAGTGGGAAAAAAACCGTTTTCGAAAATAGATCTTCTGGTTCCTTCCTTCGACCCTTTCAAACTTGTAAAGAGTCTGCACATTAAACTAGGCGTAATACTACGCATAATTCTCCCAGATTGCAACAGGTGATATGCCACCACTAACTTGCTGGTCCCTTTGTGACCACAGCACGTGCCTGAGGATTCACTTAATGCTTACAGTGATTGAACATGTTTCAACCTTTGTACTCTAGGCTCTATGAGTTGGTCTCTTCGCTATAAGTAAACCCTTACTCCATAGAATATTCGTCATGTAATTCCTCAAGACACTGATGGCTCTTAGACTGTTGGTCTTAGCCACGCAGGTCGCTTCCTGCACGAATCGCACTAGCCACATTTCGATGTGGAATGCTGTACAAGCCACACCCCGCCGGACCCACCAGCTAGCAACGGAAACAGAAGCTGAATGTAAACAAACGCGATCCTAACAACCAATACGGTTGGGGCTCTGCTCAATGCACTTCCGCCTTTGCTTTTTTATCATCGACTCTGTTAGCACCCTCTCGCATTCGACAACTTCAACGACAATCCCTCACACGACCTGTCACCCTACGATCGATCCCCTCCCCTTTTCTCGACCCGACACGACCCGACCCGAATCCAGCTCGATATTTCCCAATCCAATGCATTTTACTCGCGACTGATCTTTGCTCCCTGCGATCGACGCGTGCACCTCCTTGCGCAGCCTTTTCGCGCCACGGATCGCGACCAGCTACCTGTACGAAAAAACTGAGTGTCCCAGAAATTATTTCTCGATCAGCGCCCGTCATGACGGACAATTTGGCCTTCGAAGGTCTGGTACCGAACGAGTTCTTCACGTTCGAGGGTCGCCTAGGTTCTTTCAACCAAGTCTACCCTGCGCCGAAGCGGCGCCAATCTGGCGCAACCAAGGGGGGATCCAAGACCTTGACCTGGCCGCACGCAAAATACCTCTTGCCAGAAGACGTATGTTCCCTGCACTAAACATATCTGAGAGTGAACGCGAATGCTGACTTGATGCAGCTCGCGAAAGCAGGATTCGTCTGGCGCCCATTTCCAGACCACCCCGACAATGTGGCATGTTTCTTGTGCAATAAGTCCCTCGACGGCTGGGAAGAGGGCGATAACGCCCTTGAGGAGCATTACAAGCATTCGCCAGAGTGTGGATGGGCCATCGTTGCAGGGATTGAGGCGAACGTCAATCATTTGGCTTCTGAAGACCCTTTGAGCTCTCGCATGGTTGCAGCAAGGAAGGCAACGTTTGACGGACGATGGCCCCATGAGGGAAAGCGAGGCTGGAAATGCAAGATTAAGCAGGTCAGTCGCATTGAACCATCTTTGCCTTCCCTGCTAACACTTGCCTAGCTTGCTGAGGCTGGATGGAAGTACACCCCTTCCCTGGAGTACAACGACATGGCCACCTGCACCTACTGCGAGCTCGCCTTGGACGGGTGGGAACAAGGCGATAAGCCAATGTCAGTTTCCCATCGCATCCTTGAGGATTCGACTAATATCCACCAGGGATGAGCACCGCAATCGATCACCGGACTGCCCTTACTTCGTCCTGGTCAATCAGTACAGTGCTACGAGAAAGACCAAGGGCAAGGCAGCTAGAGGCTCCAAGACAGCGTCGAGATTATCCGTGCAGTCTGTTGCTACTGCGACTTCAGATATTACGACATTGACGGACACGCCGGCTGAGCACGACGACAGCGTGTTGACTACCACCTCGACGATGGCCGGCAAAAAAGCTGCCCGTGCCAAGAAGACGACGACGACCAAGACGACCGCAAAGGGCAGAAAAACAAAGTCTAAGAAAGACGAACCTGTCGAGATTGAGAACGAAACAGTGCCAGACGAGGAATTGCCACCACTGAAGCCTACGCGAGGGCGCAAACGACTGAGCGAGGAAGTGGATGACTCTGCACTCACGGTTTCTGAGGCGCCGGCCCCGAAGAAGCGTACGGCCCGTGGTCGCACCAAGGCTGTTGTTGACAGCTCCGCCATCGAACAATCACAACAGGACATTAGCATCGCGGATGCACCACCACCTGTCAAAGTACCCAAAGGCCGCAAGACAGCGCGCGCCTCGGGAACCAAGGGAACGCGCAAGGCTTCGGGGACGTCACAGAAGTCGACAGCCTCGACGGCATCTTTGCGCACCGCGCCCGGGGCTTTCCCTGATGATGAAGACGAGATTCAACGCCAGCTCGAAGCAGACCTCGAGCGCCCACTTACGGATGATGAAGATATCATGCAGGATTCTGAATCCGAGCGGAAAAAGGCACCAGCCTCCAACACCAGGACCAAAAAGAGTCGCGCCCGCCAAGATAGCACTGCCAGCTCAGAACCGACAGAAAATCACGAAATGTTCGATGCCAAGCCTTATGTGGCAGATGAGGAAGCTCTCGACGAGGAACTCAAGCAACTGGAGGCTGAGATGACCATTGATGAGCCTGAACTGCTCGAAGTGCCAAAGAAGGCCCGCAAGACAGGCGGGACACGAAAAGTGTCTAAGCAAACGAAAACTTCGAAAGCCACGGCCGCGGAAGCCGCTTTCGCCGAAGGTGAACTTCCCACAGCGGCTAAGTCTTCCCTACCCGAGAAGCCTGCTGCGGTAGAAGAAGACGAAATAAGTAGTGCGACAGTGACCACAACGCCGAAGCCCGCACGCGCAAGTACGGGGAGAAAGCGCGGTCGTCCCTCCAAGCAATCCCTGGCCTCGCGCGCTTCTATGGAGCATGCTGGCGTGGTTGACGAGGTAGCTATCGTTGAGCCCAAGATCGCGACGGCTGAGCCAGAAGCCAAAGACGAAGACACAGCTGAGGCTGATGTCGTGGCTGCACCCCAGGCAGAGGTCGAGACGGAGGTCGATGAGATCTCGGCCCGCCAGTCGTTTGCTTCGGCCCGTCAAACGCCAGCACCTGTCGAGCCGGAAATGGAAGATGAAGGCGAGCCAGAAGATGTCCCGGAGGATAGGCTCGAAGAAGATTTTCAAGCTGAAGTTGAGTCAGAAGCTGAGCAAGAAGTTGAGCAGGAAGCGGAAACTGAGGAGGAACAAGAAGTCGAGGCACAGCCAGAGGCGGAAAGCCCCAAGCCAACACAGCAACCCGCAGTCAAGGAAAGCCCCCGGCTGCCTCCCTCATCCCCTGTCGTCACATCTGTTCGCCGTAGCCTCCGAAACAAACCGGGGACACCTCGTATTTCGCCAGCTCAGTCCGCTCGTCAACCCGCTGTCTCGCCCTCCCCATCTCCTCAGTCATCGGATGCCGAGAACCAGCCTCCTTCATCGAAACCTTCCACAGGCAAGAAGCGCGTAACACACGCACCTGTTGAATCGACACCTGCACGTTCAAGCTCACCAACCAAGCGCAAGGCCCTAGCAAGCCTTCAGAGCACGACACCATGGAGCCCAGTCGATGTCGATCTGATTTTCGGGTCTCCTGAAAAGTCGGATAAGAGGAATCCTGTCGACCGACTGCTGCACAAAGGTTCGGAGCTGACCAGCCCTGAGAAGCGAATGACGGTGGAGGAATGGATCTTGCACAATGCGGACCAAGCTGAGGCGAAGCTGCGACAAGAGTGTGAGGCCATGGTCAGCAAGTTTGAAAGCGAGGGCACGAAGGCCATGAACGTTTTGGAGGGGTTGATAGTGGATTGAGAATGTTGAACATAACATAGAGCTGTCGGGTGGAGCTTGGTCTAGAGACTTAATGATTGGTTTATGATCATGATGTGACAACAGGCATAAAGTGTATCTATGCGCTGTCTCGGGTCGACTTTTGGGGGAGTTGGTTTTACGCAGGCTGAACACAGCACGGGTTCCAAACGGGAGGCTGCTTGGCCAGCTGATCAGGATTGCCTGTGGGAGCATTCACACAACTGGGCGAGAATGGACGGAGTTATCATGGTGTCGGATCACGACAATTCAATTGCCGTTATTTATTATTGATTTCTATAAATAATGAGGGTGCTTGTTCTATGTGTCATTAAAAGAAGTCCCCCTCAAAGTATGCAAAATGGTCCTTTTTATGTTTCCCATGATCGTTTCGTATAATAAATCGTTGAAAAATCCCAGGTGGTATCGTTCCGGCATGTAACATTTGTCATTCCTTCCTCACTTCACCAACTCTCTCTTTCTCTTTCGTGCGTTCTAAGGATGGTAGCTCATGCAGAAAAGAAGAGGAGCACCTTAGACGCAGTGGAGAGCACCGTCGGCGTGGGTGTGGCACTCTTGGGGAGCGCTGGAGGTGGTGGCGGCGGGAGTGGAAGCGGTGGTGGAGGGAGTGGGCTCGTCGTGGTGCTCCTCCTCCTCAAGCTCGCCAGGGCATCCGACACCTGGGGCAGCGATGTCGTAGGCCCAGACGTCGATGGCAAAGTACTGCAGGGCGTCGCTGTCAACGACGGAGAGGGAGGCGTTGTTCTTGGCAAGGTCGAGAGCCTCAGCGTAGTCCTCGGCGTAGTGCTCGACGACGCCTTCGGAGATGAGAGGAACGTGGAAGGCGCGGTGGAGGAGATCGGTGGCCCAGAAGGTGTTGAGCTTGGAGTTGGCGACGTTGTAGCCGAGACCGCAGACGGAGGAAAGGGGGCGGCGGATCTCGAAGGAGAGGGGGCAGATGACGGTCTCCTGGGTGGCGTTGGAGCCGCGCCAGTGGCCGGCCCAGCCCTCCTGGGTGGCGCAGTTGCGGTCCGGGTCGTCGCAACGGAAGGTCATGCCGGTCTTGTCGGCGTTGACGACGCGGTCGTACCAGCCGATGGGAGTGGCGGTGGAGGCGTTGCCGAAGTACTTACGGACGTGCTCGGAGGAGTTGCCGAAGCGGAGGATGTGGTCGCGGGCGTGGGCGGCGAGCTGCTGCGTCTCGGCGAGGGCGACCTCGAGCTGGTTGCGGAGGGTCGAGTTGCAGGACTGATGGATGGGGAAGGTCTTCTGCCAGCCCTTGGACCAGTCGTAGGGGGCCTGAGGGGTCGGGGCCGAGGCCGCGGGGACGGAGACGGTCTCACTGGGCTCGGCGGCCTGACGGCGGGCGAGGGGGGTCGCGTCCGCGAGGGAAGTGAGCAGCAGAGCTGCGGTGGCAAGGCTGTACATCATCTTGAATGAGGTTTGAAGTGGTGTTTTGAGGAAGGAATTCAAGTGAAGGTTGGCTTGAGATGTAACGGCTGCGTTTGCTTAAAGTGGAAGCTTGGAGCTTGGCTTGATCGCTTCTGGATTTTGAGAGTGCGAGGGTGTGTAAAGCTATTTTATAGACGCCGGATGCATGTGTGAGGAAACATTTTTTTTGCTATCCTCGGTCCCATGGCCCCGGGTCTTTGGAATCCAATGGAGGAACTCAATGCGCTGCTGTCGAGCCAAGACCTACTAGCCATGGGCTGCTTGCGTGGGTTCGGTCGCTGGTCGTCATGTCCGAAGACAGGCAAATCCTGACATCCCATGCTCTGGAGCTCTTGGGATGTATGTGTGTTGACCAGGTATGTTACATGCCTCGCCGCTTTCTGTGGTGATATCCAGCCCAAAATGTGCTAAACTTTTCGTCGTTGGCTGTTGTCTCATGCCATCGGTTCCTCCTATCTCTCATGTGCTTTTCGGGGCTCGAACGGCATCTTTGTTGGAAAACCCGCCCAAAACTCGCACCGGTGGAGTCCTCGTAGTCTCGTGTCGGCCACGACTGCTCCTTAGCAAGCTCTCGATGCCTGCGAAGTGTGTTAGTCGGATGTGCCAAGACGCGGGCAGCTCAATGCCAAGATCAAGATCACCTTGATGCTCGTAGAAGCCATTGGCCAATGGGCCGAACAGCGAATAATAAGCAATTGAATAAAGACACGACTCCACGGCCAAGAAGTGCTAAGTCTTGTTGGATCGAGTGTCCGGCGACGTTGGGGGACTTTTTCTTGCAAGCTGGACCGCCTTAGAGGCTGAGTCGCCGGCAGGCCCTCCGGGTTCTCAAACCCCACTCGGAGCGGAGGTGGGCACCTTGATGGACTCCAAAGGAACCGGGGTCCGGACCTTTTCTCCACTATTTGTTTTTGTACTCTTTTCATTTCTCTGTTTCTTCCTCCTCCACCCAGTATCACCCCGGACTTTTTGCCGCCTTCACGAGCTGATTTGCGCTCCTTCAAGTCCTGGGATGGCTGGGGAGAAGATGACTCTGGGTGACGAGTGACAAGGGGTAGTGCGCTTACCCCTCCCCCGTCGTCTGTCAATCATCGTCTCTTCTCTCACCATAGTGTTTGCCTCCCACATGCAAATAGAGACATGGGTATACCGGGACACCAGAAGCATCCGCGGGGATCCCGATTCCAGCAAACTGAGATTTCAAGCCTCAACCGCTTGGTAATCCTGACGTCCGAGTGGCCCTTAAGGATCAAGTCTTGTTACCCTCGCCCTAATGCAACATTATTGCGTAAAGCAAGCGTTGAATACCTGCAGGACCTTGTTTCCAGCGCCCGGGGGTGGGGGGGTGAGGAATTGCTGCTGCTGATGTTGGCCTGGAAGTGCCAGCAGACTTCGCCCTCCAGATAATATGGTTCCAGCCTGTCCTTGCCTGAGGGATTTATGAATGTCACGGGCAGGGTATGGCACAAGGCCGTACAGTTGCTGGAGGTGCCACCGGGTCAGCTTTGCCCGACATATTCACCGAGGACTGCCCCTCGCTACTCGGGTAACGCAATGTAATTTGCTTTCTTGCCTGCTTCCGGTTCGGTAAAGAGTCCTACAGATCCTGCGCCCACACTTTTAGCCAGCCCGAAAGACCCTCCTTCCTTCGCGTCTTTGTACGGAGCCATGAAGGTGCCCGTCACTTCTCCGAAGAAAACCTGTTCCAAAGTTGTATTGTCAGCTGATAAATTGCTCTTCGATCAGTTTGGCATAATGTCCGAGCTTTTGTCATTCGCGGTGATTTCGCCGATCTGCTAGTCTTCGACCTTACCGTGTTCATCGGCATTATGGCCGTAAAGCTTGTGAACCTTTTTTTTTTTTTTTAAAAAAAAAATCTTCCCGCAACGGCGAGTGCTGTCTTGAAGAGTCCATCCTTTGCTGAGTCCCGGTCGTAAAACGAAGTTCTTTCCAAGAGGGAATGGCTATGGCATCTCGGCTGCTCGAATTTATGCCCAGAACCAATGGCTTGTTTGTGCTCCAAATGTCTGCTTTAACTAGACGATCAGCAAGCTATTGACTATGCCTAGAAGCAATGTAATGAATATATGAAGTTCTTTGATAAGACATCAGCATCACACTTTTGAGTTTGAAGCGCTTTCAGTCAGTGGACAAGAAAGTTTCCACTATAACCTTGCCTGCTTGATCCAACCGGGTCATCTTCATTGCATGCCCTTTGGTTCTTTTTCGGATGTCCACGCTGTTTATTGTCTAAGTACCGACCTTAAATTAGGTCGGTGGCCCAAGCATTCCGGGATACGGATTTGATGACAGGTCTCGATCGACTCTTCACTCCCGACGCACAACATTGGTTACTTCTGTCATGTTATGATTCGGAGCAGAGAAAAAGCAGAGCTCGATGTTTTCTACCAAAACACCACGTTTAAGCATCTTTGCGGAATGAATAATGGTCTACTGCATGTTCTGTATAAGATTGTAAAACTAAAAGTGGCCGAAATATATTCTCACAAATGATGGGTTTCAAGGCAACGTTAGGTTTGAATTGTCCATACTAAACACTCAGCATACCGCAAACGCATCGGTACCTTCGAAAAAACATACATCGGAGACGCGATCATGAGCACCTACCCCAGAATGCAAGCATGGCCATCTCTCTCCTTGTCAAGAGTGCCGTTGGCCCAGTCTTCATGGACTGTACTAATCTCCAGCCCTCAGACTCTGTCTCCCACCCCATCAAAAGGGTGTTCCGTTGCGCGCTGGCGTTCATGCCTTTTAAGCCTCTCTCGTTCTCTGCTGCCAAAAAGAGCGCAATGCGGCGTTCGTAGACGTCAAGTATATTTCTTCTCAAGAGGCTGTCAAGCGTGCTGTCCCCGAAGTGGGGAGTTCCGTGACCCTGTCGGAGAGAAGTCCGGAGACGCTGCCCAACAGTTGGGTGGCAGCAATCAGATGTTTGGAATCGTTATTTGTTGTTCGCTAGCATTACACAAAATCGCGTGTAATTTTATCGTCATCACTCTAACTGCCTTGTTTGTGGTAGCAGAGACGGGTGTCCGTGCTGGTTTGGTAATTGGGTGGCCTTCATTCGATTTAAGCATGTTCTTACATTTGGCAACGAAGATAACCTTTTTTTTTTTTAATACGAACGACAGCCTTCAGAATAATCTTTGAGACTAAACTGTTCGGACACGAGTGTGTATGTTCTGCATCCAGATTACCGAGAGAAAGGTAAAGAGAGCCTGGTTTATGGTATGAATTCGAACTTTCGAGCATTGTTTCTTGACCAATCCATGTCAATGTGCGTAGCACTAGCGACCTCGTGTAATTATGCTCAAGACTCTGTCATTCAAACTCAGCTTTCCTCGAGTAACGGCCACGTATAAACTCAAAGCCAAACACCTGTACCTGATGGTGCATTTTGAGGTCAGTGGCTAGAGGCCCAAAAAATGTCAAGAGTTGACCGATCCAATGGCGAGGCTCTAGGAGGGTAACTATGGATTAGACGGCTGTGAGAGCTGAAATTTCCTACGAATTTGCCAAGTAGTCTGCTGAGAAGAGTACGCTAGCGAAACCTTTGAACAATAGGCTGAAGTGATCGACAAAGAGTGTTTGCTTCAAATCTTGTCCGTACGAGCATGACTGAACAGTCACCAAACATTAAGACCCTTGCATGATCAGTGATTTTCGGGCAAAGACAACTTATATAGCCACTATCAAGGTGATGGGCGCGATGTCTGACCCTCCTTGAGTTTGCCTTTGCGCTTACAATATTCCTGAACGGGACTTTATTGGAATTTTCAATCAAAACATGGTATAGCAGCGGGCGACATCCACATCACGCACTCACTATGGGATCTTTCAACGAGAAATGCTACATGATCAACGGAACGGAGAACACCAAAGCCAGGGCCTGCCAGAGAGCCACAGATGCGGACGTCGCCGCCCCATGCTGCCTCGAATCCCACTACTGCTTCAGCAGCGGTCTTTGCTACGACCCTATGGCCTTGGTCACGTACAGCGGCGATTGCACTGACCCAAAGTTCAAAGGGAAGGGGTGTCCCACGTACTGCGTCGAAGAGAAGAAGAAAAGTAAGTCATTTATGGTTTTCCAATTTGTCACAGTAATATGAACTGCGAGAAACGTCGACTAATCAGAACGTGCGCTACAGACCCCGGAGCCCGCGCGGTCATCTTCCCATGTGCTCCAGGAAGAGGCAGTTGTACGAAGCCTGGTACCTCGTGCTTCGAATTTCGGCCCGGGAGATTGATACTCAACGAGGTCCTCGACAACGACATAGACGTTGGCGACGTAACAATAGTACAGTCGAGTGTCCTGTCCACAGTCACGATGCCCGCTTCGACAGCAACGGGGGTGGCAACCGAAGTAAGCATCACAGTCACGGTTGCGTGCTCCGAAAGCCCAACTTCCTGTATGTCATCCTCGACTGGAAGCGTCGCGTCTTCGAATGGCGTATCTGCGGGCCTTGCCACAGGGATTGGAGTCGGTGTTGGGGTACCCCTCGCGGTCGCGGTTGGAGCGCTCACGGCTATGTTTCTGCGAGAGAAGAAGAGGAGGATCAGGGTCGCGGGGTTTGTGGCTGCTTCTAGTCATATGACTGAGATGCCGGGCTCCCCTAGGCTTCCAGCCTCAGCGGCGCCACTATTGCCAGCATCAATCGATGCGCAAGTGGTGTCGCCAGTATCACCCATATCGCCCTTGTCACCATCTTCGCAGACATGCCCCTTGGATCAGCACGTTGTGCGTCATGAGCTTTCTTCCTAATTCTTGGGAGGCTGAAAAAGAAACAAATCGAGTACAAATAACGTTGGAGATTGCGCTAGTGCTCACAGGATAACGGCTCTGAGATTTTAGAACAGTTTGAAAAGGAAAAGTAAATGTGCAAGGTCGTCTTTGGATGTGGATAGTAGTTAGGCGTTAATTCGAAGCATTCACACATGATCCTTGCTACCTTAAGAATACAAATGCGTCGCAATGCTGCTGTAAACGATAAGCTCGATAACATCAAAATGGTCATTGAGTTGACCACTACGATGACTAAGTTGTGAACGTGATGCCAACCAGAGAGTTAACGACAAAGTCTGCATATACTAGCTCTGACAAACTTCCCAGCATACAGCGAACCGCATTGCACTTGAATCTTTATTCTTATTCTAGGGTACAAGCTGTATGCTCTCCAATCGTCCCGGCAGCCCCTAGTCATTAGTTTCGCCATTTTAACGACACCCCAAAACCGATAATTTGTCTTTAACCGGGGATTCCAAGAATGAGTATCATATCCCACTCTCACATCATGATTCTGAATGTTGTGGAGATTGTACGAGTTGTTGGAGACTTTTTGAACCTCGAGAAAGCTACCGGCCAACACACTTTGTCCGTGGTATCTTGGAGCTTCATATGAGTGACATAGCAAAGGGTTTTTGCTCTGGACAAGGGCAGTAAATTGGCAGTCGGATACTAAGCAACGTGCACAGCCATGGGCATTGATGCCAAGAGGGTGAAGGAAAGCTTTAAATGCCTCGCGAAAATACTTAGATATAGCGTCACGTCAGTAAGAGCGTTTCAAATTATTAGGTATGTGTGAGAGTTGGCATAGATGATATTTGGAGATAGAGTTCCGTGGCCGCCGACATATGGAAGCACTGGTGAAACCCAATGTAACTAATTTTGTATTAATAAAGATTACTGGTCTTCAGAGTACCGGTCGACGTAACCCCTACAAAAGTTCACCATTCACACTTTAAATTACACCGAGAGGGCCCTTACTTAGTTCCGTACGTATTCACGAATGTTTTTATAAAAGAAGACCTGCTGTAATCATGTTCCAAGTATAATTCTAACACACTCTTTAACCTATGGATGCCGCTATACGACACACCCCAGTATGCAATATGCAATTTGGCATACCCTTATACCCTTTGTGACAGGCACTGCG
>MPGH01000269.1:0-73243 GCA_001937105.1 Colletotrichum chlorophyti | reverse complement strand
AATCCCACTATGCCTCTCCCCCAGCTGCAGCGCCTGCTCCGCGCCTTGTGGCCTCCTCGGCGGTCTTTGGGTTGTTGTCGACGATGATTCCCACGCCGGCGCCTTTTCCGTTCTCGCCCTCGCCAGTGCCGAGTTGGATGTCAGGGCCCTTAGTAAGGGCGGCCTCGGCGAAGGTAAGGGCGCGATCGAAACCGTCGAGTTGCCTCTTGCCCACCTTCTTGGTTCCCCCTCCGTTGAGCGCATTGGTATCGCGCTTCAGACCTCCGGCGGCGATGGCTGCCGCAGCAGCGGCCTCACCACCACCGGCTCCCTTGCCGTTTTTCTTGCCCCCCTCTGCTGCTCCTCCTTCCTCGCCCCCGCCAAATGTGAGCGCACCATCACCGACTACCAAGGCAGGTGAGTATGCGCCGAGGTTGATGTTCAACGGCGCAGGGGCGGCATTGATCCCCACGGCCAGAAGAGCCAGGGTTATCAGAGTGCTTGAGATCCGCATGGCGAAGGATTTCTATGGTGTGCTGGGAAAACTGATTTGGGTATCTTGTCGGCGCAGCCGTTGGTCCCTCGTCTAATGGAGGATTAGGTCGTGTTGAATGAAGTGGGCTCCGTCGAGGAGAGGTCAATGACGAACAGACAGCACAGCTGAAGTACGTAAACAGTAAAATAAAAGATTGGTAAAGCAGGTAAAAGCAAACACACGCTTCAACGAGTGGCAAGGCAAGCGGGAGGGAGGAGCATAATGAATGGATGTCTCCACGCCGTGCCAAGGTGAGATTCAAATAGCCGATGACATGATGTGATGTGTAGGAGAGAAAAAGAGCGCAGGGTCGTGGAGTCGTCTAAGGAGTACAAAGATTTCCATCACCAAACCGCACCAACCCGGGGCTGCGACGCCGTCATGCGTGTCAAAACTACCGCTGCCGCTGCCAAGGCCTAGAGGCTCTGTCCAAAATAGAAGCGGCCTGCAGGGCGCCACTGGGGGGTGAGGAACAGATGATGGGTTCCGGGCAGCCTCAACACCTGAACACTCGGACTGTGGGCGAATCGAAGCAAACCAACCGTCAAGGAGACAAGGGGGGCCTTGTGTTGGTCGGTAGATCTAGCGAAAATCGGGTGAAGGTGGACATGTGCGTCTGAGCGGAGATGAAACGGTTCGAGTCCCAAGACTGCCATCGACGGGGACGCCCCGAAACGGTGAGACGGCTTGGCAACAGGTCTACATGTGTTCCGTGGTCTTCGCGATGTAGACAGCAAATGCCGCGATTCTTTTCGGTCGTCTTTTGGATGCTGCGAGGTAAAGATAGATGAAGCCTATGTTTGAAGTGGATGCACAAGGGGCACCATCCGAGGAGAGGATCCGCGACCTGGCACAGGCTATCATCAATAGGCCGTTCTGTTATTTACAATGTAGAACAGATATCTATGTATAGAGTTCATTTGATAGCTTGCGAGAGGCATATTCCGCATCATTGGCGATACTTGGCCAAGGCTTGCTTATTCCAAGGTGCGTTTCTCGCAAATTCATGGCGTGCGACCTCGCCAGACTATGGATCAGACTACCAAGGCCAGCTCCCAAGACCTCCAAGAGATCTGTCGCTGTGACAAGATCAAGGCGCCAAAATTCAATGGTAGTGTACCCTACAAGAGCATGCTTACCCCAGATCCCAGACTTGTTTCCTGGCTTAGGAGAGTTGATTGGACCGAGCAATGTTTGTTGTCCATCCATGTCAAGAAGGAAACTTAGCGGCACGTCGAAATGGGCCGACGAAGTCAACACATCTAATTTCTATACCTACACGCATTCTCATGTGACCTCAGGTAAGAGTTCAAAGACCACAGCGCTGATCCGACAAAAACGTACCTAATTCGTCATGAAAATAATATCCCTGAACCTAAGAAAAATTAAGATTTTGCCCCTTCCCAAAAGCTGGGAGAACTGTAATCCCATCTTTGACAGAACACTTGTTTATCGCGTAAAGGACATTACTATGAGAAGGTCGCATCGGGACATGCTACTCCAGGCCGGTGCAAAGGTGTGCCACAGCCATCCCTTGTGACCGTGGCCCAGGAGGTGTCATCGACGTTAAACAAGTTTGCAGTGTCGAGTCCCAGCTCTATAGGCTGAAACTGCTGCGTCAAATCTGTTCTGGACGCAACTTCCTGAGTCGCCAAGGGGGGGAGCTCGACTTGACTCAGCTGTGAGAGGCGCTTGAGCTCTTCGGCTGACTGCCTGGCTGTGGGAGCCCTGCTTCATGCTACGTCGCGTGTGATCTGAGGGCCCAATCATTGCCGCCGTCATCACATAAATGCCCCATCATAAGGTCGCCACATTTGCACCACTTGGTAGACAGTTTCAGAGCTACCGATTTCACCAAGTACATGTTGTGCTGAGTGAGTTTGCCGAGTGCCTCTCAGCTTCCTGCCAGTCTGCGTGCGAACCGTTTCATGGCAGTGATTTGTGATAAAAATGGAAGATGGTATTTGTGACCTTTTATAACGGTGAGCCAAACACACAGTTGAAACTAGATACGCTATAACATAACGCTGATAATGAATTGATCTCCTATAGAAAAGCGCGCCTCTGGCACTCTCTTCTTCTCATAGGTTCCGTCTGCCAAGAACGGGTGAAGTCTTCCGATCGATCTGAGCACTTATTGATACAGTGAAGGAGGCCGCGTTTCATAGTCAGTGACTCGTCGAGGATCGCGGAACCCCCAATTGCCTTATTCGATCAACAAACTCGGCCAATTCTCCCATGGTATAGTACGTGAAAGAAAAGATTCGTGGGCCTACCATTGTTGCTCATGCTTCGTGATGACTCTCAACTTCAGGGCTCGGACCGTTTGATACTCATGTCACCAAGCGGGCATACCCGACGATGAGTCAGGTAAGTGGAGTTGGCGAGTCCTCCACTCTGCTACCAAAATCAGTTGCACTCTCTCCAATGTTGCTTAGAGCCTCAACAGCCCGAGGGTCGTAGGCAGTGCTTGTTAACCAAAACGACGCAAAATAAGCAGAGCCTGGTTGAGTACATAATCACATGAACTATTTTGGTTGGGTGGGCCCAATATTTTGCAATCATCCTTTCTCCTTAATTCTCCTTTCGTCTTTGACCCGAAATATCCCCTTCCTTCGCGCGCGCAACATCCTTTAGAATCTTTTTGGCCCTGGAAGATCTCTTGAACGAAACTTGGCCACCGTCATTTCGCCGTTTGGGAAGCTTCAACAGCCAAAAACGGCACGCGTGTCTTAGGCACTCCTCAGGGACAACCAAACTCAGCCTCGACGTCTGTCAGGCATCTCGGCTTTACCCACAGTCATGACGTCGCGGCTGCTGGGCAGCACCCAAGCGTACTTTTTCATGATCTCGGGATTGCAAGCCGTGTCTCGTAACCCATCCATCAATTTCTGCAGCTCAGGGACCGGCATGGCGACCGCATATTCGCCCACATGCTGTCGGTGGTCAGCAGACGGTTCCCACACTGCCTGCGCCGTGTCGTCGTTGAGAATGACACGGATGAGCTTCCGGCTCAACCGCTCGACGCGCAGCATGCGGCATCTCGCGCAACAAAAGGGCAAGCCACCGCCCTCCGGCGTCGTGCGGGGGAACACGGCCATTTCGGTCATGTTCTTGGGCATGGGGTAGCCGACGTTGCCGGGGTTCGGGCAACTCTGGGCGCCACAGTGCTCGTACTTGCCGATGCGAGTCGCACAGAAAGGGCACTGGGGCGAACGGGCATTGGGGTTGTCGACGGGGCCGTCCCGGTTGGCGGCGACGCGGGTGATGCACGGCTCGCACATCATGTGACCGCAATGGAGGATCTTGCACTGGTTGCGGGAGCTGGTCGCCTGCGCTCTCATTGACACGGCGCACAATGGGCAGCTGAGTGTGAGGTTACGCAGGGCGGCATCGCTGTTCAGGGTGGGACGAATATCGGGCCAGTACACCGCACCTTCGGGGGCGGCGTTCGTCGTCGCTGCGGAGAAGACTGAGCCGGGAGCGCCCCTGGAAATAGCGGTGCCAGCGCGGGAGCTTGCGTATGCCGAGGGCGTGCGGGAGCTTCTTTGAGATGCCCCTGAGCGCGAACTGACCCGAGAACCCCGGTCGTCTAGATACGTGACATCGGAACTCCCGTAAGCCGAAGGCGTGCAGGAGCCTCCGTAAGAGGACCCCACGCGGGAGCCTGAGCGAGAACCTGAACGAGAGACTGACCCTCCAGAGCTACTGTTATCCCGGTGAGTAACATTGGAGCTACTGTAAGTTGAGGGCGAACGAGAGCCTCTTTGAGAAGAACCCGAGAGCGACTCTCGGTTGGAGCCCCTCTGAAGGAGTGAGCCAGAGTAGGGCTCGCGTCCAGCGCGAGGAGGGTTCATTTGGGAGGCCGAGTCTTCGGGATAGACTGTGTCAGCGTAGGCCAGGTTGGAACCCTCGTGGGAAGAGGGTGCGCGAGAGCCCGCCTGAGAAGAACCTATGTGGGGAGGGCCATCCAAAAACGTAGTATCCGAGAGCGGGTACTGAGATGGTGCCCGGTTGCCCGAGTACGGCGAGCCTTGGTCCAGGTAAGTAGCGTCTGAACCTCCGAAGGCCGAAGGAGCACGGGAGCTCCCGTAGGCTGAGCCTGGTCTCTCATAAGGAGAGCCTTCATCCAAGATGGCAGTGATATCCGAGCTTCCCGTTGAGATAGTCGATCCTGCTCGGGAGCCTGGGCGGCTGCCGGTGCTGTTGAGACTCAAGTCACGAAGTCTGTCGGCCATCTTGACGAATTGACGAGTTTAGAGGTAACAGAGAAAGGCTGCGTGGGTGTGCGAAGTCAGGTTTTGTCGAGGAGACAAATGTAGTATTTAAGCAGGAAAATATTCGATCCTTGAAGGTTCTGAGATGAAAGGCCAGGCAGAGTCACGATGTGCAAAACGGGTTGCTTATGAGTTCCCTCGACGTCGAGAAGCATCAGCTTTGTTCCAGTACTCAACTCGTATCTTACTGCGTGTATGATGGTCTTTGTTGCAAGTCGACGACGCATACAGTTGCCTCTACATATTCAAAGAACATTCATGCACCATGGAAGCGGTTGTCATTGTCGATTGCTCAAGTACGTCCTTCTCAAAGATAAATCGACTGAGTCCAAGCAAGGCAGCCACTCGATGCTTTGGGCGTCGCTACTTTTAGGATTGAAACTTGGGCTTTGGGAAAGTTCCTGGTCATGGACTGGCCTGCTGCTGATTAATTTGATTTCAATGTCGATTACCTGTCATTCATCATCTAAATTGACTTCTTCTCTTTGTCGCTAGTTGAGGGAACTGACCTCGGCATCCTCGGATTTCTATCTATGCGCTCACCTTCATGATTCGATGTCAAGGTGTTAGTCCCTCCCTTTCGAACAGGCTCTTCAGAACTCTTCGCACCGAAGACAGGGTTTATGAAAGACGTAACAAGGCGTTCTTGGTTCCTTGTAGCCCCTAGTTCGAGGGACGTTCTCCATGCTGCCAAGTCTTGGGAGAGAAAACTGGCGGGTCACTTTCCGCATCCGGTCGGGCATTTCATGCCAGGCACTAGAAATGCAGCATGCCCATCTTTCTTCCTTTACCCGGGAAATGCAAGCACCCGTCAAATCAAGTCAAATCAAGGTAGGTTGCCAAACTGCTTAGCTTCGCGGCAAGACCTTCCATCATCCGATTTTAGCCAGCCCAGAAACGTTACGCGTCAGCCTCGAATAAGACGAGAGGTCCGTACCCCAGGACAAGCAAGTTATACTGCATAGCGAATGCCTGGTTTTTGATCGACTTGGTCCCCCTTACATCACCAGCCAAGAAACAACCGTGTTACGACTGTGGAACCCGCCGAGCCGTTGGCGCGGTGGACCTCTAAGCGGGAATTATGTTATGAAAACTCAAAATCCAAGGAAACGTCGCCGTCATCGACGACAAGCCCGCCTACTCCCAGCTCGCCGCTTCAGCCCTACCGCGCATGCTCGGCTCACGGAGGCGCGGCGGCGTTGTCTGTCTGAGGTCCAAAAGAAAAAAAAAAGAAAGAAAAAAAAAATCCGGCTGGGGCCGGAAGCTGGACTGACGTCAATCCCCAGATTATGGTTCCCGCAAAAGCTTGGTACACCACGAATGGAATTTGTTAGAGATTGAAAGATGTCTTCTCTTGGCTCATGTAAGATCCTTTCCAATGTATTTGCCTTTCAAACGCGTCACACTCGTAGCACAGGCTGGGGGGAAAGGACTGAAAAAGCTGTCGGTAGTAAGGGAGGGGTCTTCCTCTTTAAAGTGATACCATTCGCCTTGTTCCTGACAATCATTCATTACCTCGCTACTCCTACTACTACCCTTCCTTTTCTTTGATACCCCCTTTTAGATAACCGTTAGTCAATCGGATCATTTAACATTCGTCACACCTAATCTCTTACCAAACGCCAACCTCGCAAGATCCTCAAACAATCGACATGTCGCAAAAGGTTCAGAAGTATCCCGCCCCCGGTTCTCCACAGGTGCGGATGATGGTGCTCGAGACTGATGAGCCTCATCCCGACACCCACAAGACCAAGGGAAGCTTCGGAGAGATCCTGCACAGTCACTTCCAGCACGCCGGCGCATCCCATGATCCCCCACTGGGCATCGACACCGACCAGGTTTTTGTGGTGGAGGACAAAGGAGGCAGAGTACCCAAGTTCGAGGAGTTCGATAGCTACCAGGGTGTCTTGCTCACGGGGAGCATGTACGACGCGCATGGCGACAACGAATGGATCACGAAACTACTTGATGTTCTCAAAGGTACGTCAGCATTAAGTCACCTCTGAGTGCGCTAATAGCCGAGGATCTCGAAAACTGACTCAGGTAATAAACCTCAGAACTCTGGCAGCGCCGGCCCGATCTCCACCTTAGCGGCGTCTGCTTCGGCCACCAGTTGCTCTGCCGCATGCTCGGCGCCGAAGTCGCCCCCTCGGCGTCCCAGGACTGGGAGCTGGGCCACTCCAGGATCGACTTGTCACCGGTCGGCAAACAGCTTTTCCGCACGGATGACGATCACATCTTCCTGCACCAGATGCACCAGGACCACGTCGTCGCTCCGCCGTCGCATGAAACTTCCAACGGCCTTCTCAAACCAGACACCAAGGTTGACGTTTGGGGACACAGCGAACACACCCAAGTCCAGGGTATCTACGTCAAGGGCAGGCTGTTCACGACGCAAGCTCACTTAGCCTTTGACGAGGAGATGGTGAAGAGACAGATTCAGATGAGGGTTGACAGCGGCGGCATCAAGGATCTGGAGCACGCGGACCAGGCAGCTGAGACGGCCGACCTGGAGCATGATGGAGATTTAGTGGCTGCTGCCATTTTGAGATTCTTCCACGGCGATGACGATAACATTGAGTAGATCCCGAGCTTTCATGAGTGGGTTTACGGGCGTTAATAAATAATTTAAAGTGATAATTCAGTCATACTTACAAGACAGTCCAACTTTTGTTTACAAAGTACTGCAGCTCGTTCCAGACCAATAGCACCTGATGGCAGGTCGTTATAGTCAAGAGATTTTCTTCCACGGGAGAGTAAAAAGATGCCTGGTAATTCAAGGTACATATGACTGGGGTATCGACTTGCTCCAACTGTGAGCCGATTTACCGTAGACTATTAAATAACCCAAGAATTGTACTGTCTTGGAGCGTTTGGGTATGTCAAAGCTCTATATTGAAGCCTTCGAGCGAAAAATGAAATAAAGAAAAGAAGAAGGGGGGGCGGGGAGGTGGCGTATCTAAATCGCTACAAGGCCAGAACAGCTGGATCTTGACATCAAGACATGCCCGGTTTAGTCCCCCGTAACTCGTAGTGCAATCGTTTGCTGGCGTGCCGTTCAAACCGTACGCGAGGGTTTTGTCCCAGTGACAAAGGCCCTGTCCCCGAGTCAGTTTCTTGGTTATGCTCGCCGGTCACGCTTCGAAACTTACGTGTACGTGTATAGGTGAATGTCATCCGACTTCAGCTCCTGGCGGACCAGGGCCAGGAGCACTTGCACCTCTTCGTTCCTCCAGTTCCCAGCCCGAGTAAAGAGGGCAAGCGTGTAGGCCTCCAAAGCCATCTCCAGGAACTGGACTCTGAACCAGCGTCCAATCTCCTTCAGCTCCTTGTCCCTAGGCCAGGTGCCCATGGGGACAATCCTCTGAATCAAGTTGACGTTCTCGAAGCCCTCGGCCCTCAACATGTCCGGAAGAGCTGGGGCAATGTCGAATCCCAAAGGTGCGCTGAGCCGCCTGAATTCGCTCAGCCACTTCCAAGTCGCCGAATCCTCCTTGAGGGAATCATCATCGCAAAAGAAGTTGGCTCGACCCTCGGATATCTCGATGCTTCCGCCGGGCTGGCAGTGTTCATAGCATTGGTGGATGAGAGCCGGCCAGTCTTTGACGGCACCGGCGAGAGTGCGAGCATGGATGAAGTCGAAGTGATTCTTTGGGAACGTCCACTCCAGCGTGGCGTCGTCAATCTCGAATCGAACATTTGGCGGCACCCTGTAGTGATGATGTGAGAAATGGACGTTGGACACTGAACGGGCCCACGTACCAACTCGGCTGGATCGGGCTGAGGTCTGTGCCGGTGACTTCAGCGGAGGGAAACAAGTCGCCTATCTCGATAGCCTTTAAATGTCTGTCAGAAGTTGCACGTCAAGCACCTCGGGCCGATCTGTTCTTACCCATATCCCTGTGCCGGTGCCAATGTCTAAAATGTTTTGTGGGTTGTCCAGATGAGTAGCACAGAGCTCACCCCTCAGAGTAAGCAAGAAGACGTGATGCGTCATGTCAAGGCGGTCCTGCTCGGTCTCATCGTTTGGCAAAAGGTATTGCCCGGCACGGTATGCGTGATAGCGACGCCCGTTCTCATATTCGTAGTTGAAAATGGAAGAGGTCGCACTAGCCGTGTCGGAGACATCACTGGCGTAATTAGAAGCCGTGTCGCTGCCGAGGTCGGCCTGTAGCACGGTAACGAATTAGCGGCCTGGCGTGCGGTCATCGATGCCGCGGGCAGCCTACTACGTCTTCGGCCTCTACTAGAGGATGCGGTTCTTGCGTTTCTACCGCACGCTCAACCGGCGCGGGTGACCCGTGCGGGGACGTCCGTGCCGGTTGCGACGGCGAACGTGGTGGTGAGCGTGCCGACCGGTTGGATTTCACGGATTTATCTGACTTTGTGGATTTGGGTGAGCCACCGGCATCGGCGGGCCGTGACGGCTCATCCGTGGACACCATGATCGGATGAGGCGGACGCGGCGCCGGATGTTTGAAGGCTTCCCTAGTGAAAGAGGGCTAAAAAGCTTTCACGCTGTTGGTCCCAACTGTGGTCGACAAGTAGATTAATCAGCGGATCGCGGGCAGGCGGGCGGTGTGCAAGTGGCAGGGCTTCTACACAAAAGAATGACGAGAAGGAGGAACAGGGCACGGGCATGGAGGACAGAGGTGACATCGCTAGGGTTTTCTGTTGTCTGATGATTTCTGCACCAGGGAGGGGCGGGGAGGATCATACCATGGGGGTGGGCTCGCCATGTGGCGCCAGGGAACTCTCTGAGTTGAAGACTAAGCGTGATATCTGTGATGACACATGCTGACAGCGGGGAAAACCTGGGCAGCTTCTTGATGCTCCCTGTGCGTGCTTGGGGCAAATCCAGCATCTTGGACGCTCTTCAGTCCGCCCCTGGGGGCCGACTGACTGATGAAAACGTTTGGGGTTCTTCAGCGGGACTTCGCTCCCATGAGTTCGTCAGCTTCGACCAATACGACCACCGCGAATGTCCCGTAGGGTTTCGTTCTGATCCACGCGGAACCCTGCTAGCGGTCTAAGGCTTAGAGAAATCAGGGAAGGCGTATCGATAGCGTTTGGGGGCTGCATTAATAACAAACACTTCACCGCTTAATCTTCCCTCATCTTAGTGAAACAACAGAGGGGCGAGAGACGCGCAATTCCGCAATCAGGTGGGCGATGGGTTCGCCAACATCGACTTCTCCGATGCTGCGCGACAGGAAAACCCAAAAGCTCCTTCGCCCTTGTCTTTAAGTCCAGAATATCTGCATAATAATCATCTGGGTTGGAGATACGCAGGCCAAGCTGCGCAAAGTAGTCTCCGCGTGTCGATGGCCTGGACCACTGCTCTTCTGCTCCTCGGTGGAGCAGCTTCCCTGCTGTTCGTGGTCGTCGGCGCCATTCGAAGAGTCTACTTCAGTCCCTTGGCCAACTTCCCGGGATCGAAACTCGCAGCGCTGACGCTATGGAACGAATTCTACTGGGACGTCATCAAGCGCGGAACATTCATCTGGCGCATTGAAGAAATGCATGAGAAATACGGTCAGATTCAAGCCGTCAGGTGAACCATGGCGTTGGAATCTCGAGCTGACATGGACGGCCCCATACGCAGGACCCATTGTCCGTATCAACCCCTACGAACTGCACATCATCGATCCCGACTTCTACGACGAGCTCTATTCGTCGTCCAATAAGAAATCGGACAAGTATCGATGGTGGACCAACCTGGCAGGCGCTGACGGCAGCGCGTTTTCGACTGTGCCGCACGATCTGCATCGGCTGCGCCGCGCGGCCCTGAGCCCTTTTTTCTCGGTGCGCTCCGTCACCCAGCTGGAGCCACTGATCAGGTCAAAGGTGGAGAAGCTCTCGGCGAGGTTCGGTGAGCTTGTCAGGACGGGGGAGGTTGTGCGCTTGGATGCGGCCTTCATGGCCCTGACGATGGACATCATCTGCGACTACTCATTCGCCCACGATCGCAGGTATCTGGACGAGGCCGATTTCAAGCTCCAATGGAAGCGGACCATCCTAGGCGCTTTCGAAGGCGGTGCCCTCGGACGGCAGTTCCCATGGATGCTTCCGATTATGAAGCAACTTCCCCTGTCTCTGGTATCCGCGATGAACCCGTCCGTCGGCTATCTCCTTGCTTGGTACGATGGTGTTAAGCAGCAAGTCCAGCCCATTTTGGAGGGCACGGACGAAACCTCCAAGCAGGGGACGCCATCAAGGACAATCTTTCACACGCTTCGCGACAGTGACCTGCCAGCCGAGGAAAAGACTCTGCGGCGACTGTGCGACGAAGCAGAGATCCTGACGGGCGCTGGCTCCGAGACAACGGCCTCGACCCTCACGCGGCTGCTCTTTTACCTCAAACACGTGCCCGACACGCTGAGAAAACTCCGAGATGAGCTCGACCAAGCCATGCCAAGCGCCTTGGAGACCCTCCCGTGGAACGAGCTGCAGGAGCTTCCGTATCTTGTGGGTTCCATGTTCGCATCTGCCAAGTATCTTCGCATCGTCTAATTGAACGTGTTCTCACAGAGCGCCGTCATTCGAGAAGGCTTGCGGCTGTCATACGGTGTCACTACTCGGCTGCCACGGGTGGCCCATCAAGACATCCAATACCGGGGATACACCATTCCGGCTGGGGTACGTGAGGACATCAACTGAAGCGTGAATTTCCAGCGTCAGATCATTGTTAACGAGTGGGACAGACGCCGGTATCGGAAACTCCCTATTTCGTGCTGATGCATCCCTCTGTTTTCCCCGAGCCCCGAGCATTCCGGCCAGAACGCTGGATCGAGGCGGGAAAAAAGGGCAAAAGACTAGATCAATATCTCGTGTCCTTCGGCAAAGGCAGCCGACAATGCCTTGGCATCAAGTAAGCCTGCCATCTTGTTTGAGCATGCAACTCGCAGATCCCTCTGACGCAGTGCGTGCGACCTTTAGCCTCGCCTACGCAGAGATGTTTCTTGCCCTGGCAACAATCGTCCAAAGATTCGACTGGGAAATGTTTGAGACCACGCTCGACGACGTCGTTTGCAAACACGACTTCTTCATCGCGGTGCCTGACCTGCGAAGCAAAGGCGTTCGAGCCAAGCTGTCTCGCCGGAACAATGGCCAAAAGGCATGATGGCTGGGCCCGTGAACCCAACAGTCTGGACCCTTGGCCCCCCCGGATGAAGCTGATAAGCTCTCGCTAGCAGGAGGCATACCGTCGGAACAAGGAAGCGGAAAATACGCCCTTGAACCAAACGCTCGCCTCTCCGGCCACTTGCATTATCCGTACCCCTTCCTCTGCATCATTTAGGGTTAATGTTAATTTACCCCGCGCGGCCGGGGATAATTTATGCGGGGTTCGCGCGATTAGGATTCAGCCGCAGGCGGAATTTAGCACGCTCATCAACGGGCGAAAGGGAGCGGATCGCCATTCAGGGTAGATGAACGTTGTTGGCCACCCCGGCTCCGCGATATCTTCCACCGATGCCCGAGGAACCATACAGGACCCCACAAATCTTCCACGTATTGCCGCCTTTGAAATGTGACTTGGTGATGCTAATGTTTTCGTCTCCGGTGGGATATCTCCTAACCCTGTTGGCCTCGATTGCCTCGTTTATGTCCAGACCTTTGAGTATATGAAGTGGGATGAATCAGGAGAAAGAGGAGGGTTCCCTGGCCATGTGTACCGAGTAGTCTGATCTTTGGCAGGGCTCGTTCATCCCAGCGTTTCGAGTCCTTGACAATGCGGTCCATCTCTTTCAGCTTTCTGGCCGCGGCCGCTGCCTTTGTCACTTCGGCATCGGCTGACATCCCGGAGCGGCCACACATCGTGCCAGCGCCCTTTAACACGGGACGGGACATGCCGTTCTCACCTCCGAGGGACAAGGATCGATACTGCTACGTCAAGCCTGGGTGCAGTGAGAAGCGCGACGATGCGCCTAGGATTCTCAAGGCCTTCAAGGAATGCAATGACGGCGGTACCGTCGTGTTCGACAGGTCGTACCTCATCGGTTCCCCCCTCGACCTCACCTTCTTGAAGCACATCGACGTCGTCATCACCGGTGAAATCCACTTCAACGATGACCCTTACTACTGGGCGGACAACAGTTTCAAGTTCGCGTTCCAGAACCAGTCCGTCTTCTGGAAGCTCGGTGGCGAGGACATCAACATCTACGGAGACTTGGGCAACGACAAGTCTGTCATTGACGGCCGCGGTCAGGTGTACTGGGAAGAGATTCAGACAAACAAGAGTGTCAGTTCCGCACCGCTGCCTCAATAACGACGTCGCATCGAACGATGAACTAACTGTGTTCCCAGCTTCTGAGGCCCATGCTGTTCTCTTTTGACGGAGCGAAGGGGGCTACCATGTCTCACCTCCGCATGCGCAACCCACCCAACGTTAGTGTTATAGACCCCCACTGTTGTTGTTATATGACTGACCGAATGTTCTAGTGGTTCAACCTCATTGCCAACAGCACCGATGTCATCATCAGCAACATGGATCTGAGGGCGCAGGTATGATAAGCGCGTTTTTCTTTTTTTGGGAGACTTGGGTTCTGACATCCGCATAGAGCAAGAACGGCGTCAAGATTGCCAACTCCGACGGTTGGGACACTTACCGCTCGGATCGCGTGGTCATCCAGGACTCGTACATCATCAACACCGATGGTAAGACGCACGCATTACCGTATAGGCTAGACATGACTCACAAAACCTTTTAATAGATTGCGTCTCTTTCAAGCCCAATAGCACCAACATCGTCGTTCAGAACCTGGACTGCACCGGCTCCCACGGCATGAGTGTCGGCTCTCTGGGCCAGTACAAGGGCGAGGTCGACATTGTCGAAAACCTCTACATCTACAACACCACGATGGCAGATGCTTCGGACGCCGCAAGGATCAAGGTCTGGCCAGGGATCGAAACCGCTTTCCAGACCCTGCTGAATGGTGGTGGTGGTCTTGGTCGCGTGAGGAACGTGACCTACGACACTTTCAAGAACATCAACAACGACCGGGCCATCACCATCACCCAGTGCTACGGCCAGAAGAACCAGACACTCTGCGAGGAGTTCCCTGTAAGTTCTGCGCAGCTCGGATTCACAGAAACGCCTATTAACATTTCGCCCAACAGGCCAACTTGACAATCTCAGACATCACTCTCAAGAACATCTACGGAACGGTGTCGAAGAAGCTGGACCCTCAGGCAGGCACGCTAGTCTGCAGTGCTCCCGACGTAAGTAAAGCCTCGAGGGATTTTATACTGGATGCGTTGGATCATAAACCATATGGCTGACAAACCATCCCAAACATACAGCGCTGCAGCAACATCCGGGCTGAAAACGTTACAGTCACCGTACCCAGCGGAAAGGCCCCTGTGTACGAATGCAAGAACCTTGACAGAGGCCTCCTCCAATTCAACTGCACCTCCAGTACTGACGGAGATCGCGACACTACCAACGGTTAGAGGAAGGGGGGCAAATGTAATAATCCCAGACAGACCAGTCAAATAGATGGGTTCAATTGTCAACGGAGGAAAATTTATTGCCTTGGGAAAAAGCCAACTTGAGAATTCAGTAAAAGAGCCAAAGAGCGTCTAACTAAACTGAATACCGGGGAAGCCAACCGCTTTTACTCTACAAGATGAGCATTGCCGCAGCGCAAATATAAATCTCCCCTTCGCTTGTCGTGAGGGACACCCCCTTAAGTTCGTCGTACGCGTTCAAGTATGTATGCCTAGAGAGACTGTTGTCTTTGTAAATAAGCGAAAAGAATTCGTCCTCTTCCTCATCGGAATTTCAGGAGGTTCACGCTTCTGCCGCTTCATTCAACTCTGAAAATCATGATGCTTTTGTGCACGTCAAACTAGCCACTCTACCCTTGACCATAGTCCATGAGAATTCTTACATGTTGTAGGTGTCGAGGGCGTGATTATAACGATCGTAGACACTGGGGTTACCATGCTTGTCTAAACGTTGAGGGTGGATGTGATGTTGTTTCGGATTGCAGGCGCGTACCTTATGACGCTGTTGGTGATGACAGTAGGGTTGGCGGTGAGTGCATGTTTGACTATGACCCGGTGAACTGCAATGGACATAAAACGCATGTTTCTTGTGTCATAGATTACTCCTACGAATGTTTTTCGGATTCTTTCATTTTGCCCGATACTCACCTGACGATCTATAAAGGCCTTGGATGTGGACGATGCAGCATAGGAGACAACGTTGCTGACGGCTCTATCCACATTTGCGAGGACAGAAGTAATATTCTCTCGGAATTCACTACCCTGAAAGTACTCTTTCTGAGCTCGCCTCAATATTCTTCGCTGAGGATTATTTGAGGCTATCACTACAAACAATAATGGTGGACTGAGGTTGGTGAGTTTTGAACACTTTTTTCGGTCAAAATGACACTCCGCGACGTCTGACTCTCGTGAATAGAGGACCTCCATCCGGGAGAGACCGTGCCACGTCTCGACAATTGTTACGTCTCTGAACTTGGAGCCGTAATCTTCTAGAAGCCCACTGATGGTTGCCTTGTAGCACACACACAATACCGCATATCCCTGATGAGATATAACTTAAGACTGAGAGGTTCTTCACTCACCTCGTAAAAGCACATCTGACGTCATGGGGGCTCTTAAGGCGACGGCGTCAACGANCAATCCACCCCATGCGCATCAAAAATACTACCCGGAATGTCAGCCCCCCCCCCGTATCACTTATGCTGGCCATTTGTGTCTTGCCACCAGAGCTCACTCGAAGGCATGCAACTGACATGGACGGGTGTTAAGAACGGCGGTTAAGGCAGATTCGCACAAAGCACAGAATCACGTTCAACACAGCCAAATGTAGTAACTACCACGTTATGATGCAGGTTTACAGATGATACCGGGCTCAAAGATTATACGTCTTCCCTTGTAGATAGTGAGTAGTGAGGGTTTCCGGGGAACACATGTGTATTTCGCGGCTCGAACAAATACCTGTGGCTTGAGTCTGCCACACGACAATCACGAAGTTCTTCCGCCTCATATTGCCGACGATGAAGCCATTTTTTCTTTTCTTTTCATTAACCTTGATCACCCGGCGTCGACCAAGCTTTGGCATCATCGAACGACGACGACGCTCACAAAACCCAGCCAACCTCCCCCGACAGAGGCACGCGCCGCGAACAAAACGACCAACAAGGACGCTAATACATCATCCTCCAGAGCGCGAAAGCACCCAGAACAACGCCGCTCCCGAGGTGCACCAGCGCCGTCCTGCCGTCCCCCTTCCCCGCTTTGCCCTCGGAGTTCTTCACGACCCACCAGTCCGCGAAGCCGATGACGGCCGACGTCGCGAAGAGGAGCGTCACGGCGTCCTCGTTCCCGCTCCCCTCCTGGTACATCTCCATCAGGATGAACAGCGCGCCCGTGGCGAGGTCCCGCGCCGACTTGCCGTAGGCGAAAGGTTCGGGCTGCGAGGAGAGGGGCCGCGCGACGCCGTAGGCGTCGTACATGGCGAGGGGCTTGACGAAGCCGAGGAGGCCGATGAAGGTCAGGCCGGTGCCGAGGACGTAGCTCGGGACGGGGGAGAACGGGGACATGGCGAGCATGGTTGCTTCGGGGTCGGCTGCCGAGGGGTTGTTGTGAGCGAAGCGCTTCTCAGGTTTCTATGGCCGGGGCTGAGAGGTTTTGGTGAAGTAGCACGTCTTGAAGGTTCTTGGAGAGAGTTAATCGGAGACCCCCTCTATCGCAGACGATGATCTCAGAGAGAGGGGAGGGGCAGTTTAAGTATGTTCATCTGGGTTCATCTGAAGATGGAGGATGGGTCATGCGTGAACCCAGCTGGCGCGAGGACTCGAACTTCAAAGCATCTTTTGATACAGCACATCGATGCGAGCGGGGTTACGTTTGGACGCTTGTGTCTTCCGCGAAAGCCGAGCCCTGTAGTTTGGAAACCCATGAACTCCAACGTGTAGCTTCAACCCCTGTTTTATTAATCTTTTCGTAAAACTGAGCTGCGTTTTTGCCGGGCCGTCGCGAACGAGCTTTGGTTGTGAACGCGGGGTATTAACCAGCGAATGCACTGAGCCACCGGGTTAACCAATGCCTTGATCTGATTTTAGATTCGTGAAGAAGCGATGTGTGAGATATTTGGAACCAAAGACCTCCTAACCGGGCGTTAAGCGTCGAACGATGGGAGCTGTAAGGCTGTCTAGCATGTCCCCGGACACGGCCCGGATAACCAACAACCCCGTCCCCCGGTCCCCGAGCTTATCATCATCATCATCGGCGGCCGGGGGGCCCAGCCTTTTAGCGCGATGATTAAGGAAGGAGCCAAGAATCGCGCGCGCCACAACCAGGGGTCTCGATCCTTCAGAACACAAGACGCACTTACCCCTTTGTCAGGACGAAAATTTCCCTTGGCGACGATGGCCTCTTCTTGCGCTTCCTCGTCGCACGCCGTAGACCATCGGCCACACTTCCTCTTCCTCGAGGTCACGTCGATAGCTCTATTGATCGCGACGACACAGCCAGCGCAGCGCAGCGCAAGCGCAACGCAACGATGATGGCCACAAACGGGCTCCCCAAGCCGCTGCTCGCCCTCGTCGCGACGATCCTGACCACGGCCGGCGCGATAAACGTCACCGTCCCCTCCTCGATCATCGCCGGCGTCGAGACGGAGATCCAAATCGGCTTCGACTTCTGGAAGCAGCCTTTCGTCTACGAGACCCTCCCCGGCCCGTTGTTCGACGAGACGACGGCCGTTTGCCGCAACCCCAAGGACGAGGATGTTGGCTGCGGACACGATATGCTCTACGAGCACTACCAGCTTTTTCTGTACACGGAAGAATGGATGGAAACATGTTGGTGAACCCCCTCCCATCTCCTCCCCCCCCCACACACATTCTCTCCCCGGTGCAATCGCTGAGCGAATCAAACGTGGAAAACTAGGCTACCTGAGCGATCTGATACCCACCGGCACGACGAACCCCAAAATCACCATCCCCAAGGACCTCGGCCCGCCGCAGAAGTACCGGATCGCCGCCATGGAGTTCAACAACACGAAACCCGAGACCAACTATTACGGCGTCGCGGTGTCGAACGAATTCGCCCTCGTCGGCACGGACGTCAAGAACTGGACGCAGTGGGAGTTCTACGGCGGCTGGCTGAAGCCGTGGTACTCGCTCCCGTGCTCCTCGTACGCGTGCTTCCGCGAATGCGGCCTCGCCTCGGCCGACGACAAGGGGAACAAGAAGCAGGGCACGGCGGCGGCGCTCTACGACTGCCTCAACGGGTGCCCCCGCGTCCGCGCGGACTGGGACGACACGGATTCGCAGTGGGGGTGGTACAAGGCGTTTGACGGGGTCGATTGGTCGGGCGAGTCGACGGCCGTGACGACGAGCACGCCGAGCGCGATCAGCAGTTCCGGGTGGGGGTACCAGACGATGGACAAGCCCGAGACGACGTTGTACGGCACGCCGACGCCGGGGCCGACATATTCGTGGGAGAGCCTTCTTACCGCAGCACCGCCGACGAAGACGGCCGTGGCTTCTAGGGGGCGGAGGAGGGCGGAACCCGTGTTCGTGAGCTATCGGAATCACTTGATCATGACTGTGATCTTGTGCGTTGTTGCGTTCGCCATTGGGAACATTCTGGGGTGGATCTGGCCGGATGGGTTAAGGTCGGAATGGTAGTCTGTTTAATTATACCTAGGCAGCCGACTGTCATGGCCATGGCACCGAGGGCTTTGAATGCACCAGACCCTGTGAGGCAAAGGATGGGTCGACGAAGCTTGAAAGCCGGCTGATGGAAGCGGATCCCATTAGCTAACGGCTATGTAAAGAGATAACACTGCCCTGCACCCCGCACGACCTTCAAGCGCATCAGCTGCGTTTCCCCCAGGAACGCCCGGACGCGCTTTGTTGCGGGGGAGAGAGGCAAGGCGGCGGGGGTGAAGTGAGACGGCGCTGTAGTGTTTCTGCTTCTTGTCGAGTTCGCGCTACTGCCTCGTACACATGTTGCTAGTTTGAGACGGCGGGCGGGAATCGTCGGCCCAGAGCGGTTGATGACCTTCTACAACATTGATAAAACGTGGACAGGGGACATGGAGGTAACTCGACTTTGACGATATGACCGAGCTGAAAGGGAAAGACGCTTGACATGCTTCGTCGGCATTGTCGATTCCATACCCATGCCATCCCATCCACGTTTTCTTATCTCGACTCTCTCTCTAGGTCTGCTCTGCTCAATAGCCAGGGCTTCCATGAGTGCAACCCTTCAAATTCAGATTGGCCTGTTTCTGCATGGTGCACCTGACGCCAATGCCCCCGTATCTCCCTTTTCCCTGTTGGTGAGATGAGGGCCCAACAACAGATCACCGCCCGCCCGTGACCGGACCCTGCCTGCAGTGAGCCGACTCCAAGCGCGCTGTGAAACCGGTCTCCGAACCGATTGGATTGCGGGGTCGCGGCCACGCCCAACACCTCAAAGGGCGTGATGCTCCCTAATCTGGGGAACACACACACACACAACACATACGCACAACACGCCCGCCCAACCCAAATTACCTTAGTGTACACGACGTAGTGCCCAGTAGGAAGCTTAGACCAGTCTCCGGTCGGTAAATACGTTGATCCTCAACGCCGGACGTATAAGTTGTTCTTTTCCGTCCGTCACGAGTATTCGTCCACATAACTTCAATCAACCACACGCACTCGCTGGGATCCTCCCTTTAATCGTGCCATATTCAAATTCATCATCGAGGTCACTCATTGGTCCAACCACATTCCGCTGTGCATCCAACGTGCTTGATGACACTGTGAAGCAGTCACATACACACATACACACACACACACTCCATCGTTCATCCATCGCCTGTTGGCAACCCTGCCTTCCATACCATCGGACCAAGGTATCGTTGACGCCCTTCATCATGCCTCTCAGACGGTTGCCGGCGCCCATAACCCGCTGTCTGGGCAGTATCAAGCCAGCAGGTGGGATTTCAGGGGGAACGGCCCGGTTTAAACAGACCTTGGCTGCCGGCCATTGCCGCCAACTTGCCGGCTTCTCATCCGTCGCCCCACTCCAACACCGAGGTCGTAGTGGGGGATCGACCTCATCGGCCTTTGATGGTGGCATACATAACCCCTCGCCTCGGCCAGCAATTGAGGATCAGTACAAGACAACCATCGAACAAGCCCGGAATCTCTCCTCAAAACCAGCCGAGATGTACACAGCCTCATTTGCCTTTTTCGAGTCCCTCTGGGACGCCGGCGTCGCCCACTGCTTCGTGAATTTGGGCTCCGATCACCCCAGCATCATTGAGGCCATGGTCAAGGGCCAGAGGGAGAAAAAGGGCAGGTTCCCCAAGATCATTACATGTCCCAATGAAGTAAGGAGCCCCACGACCTGTACGGACCGAGATGGCTGCTGACAATAGGCCTAGATGGTGGCCATGTCCATGGCCGACGGTTATGCACGCCTGACAGGGAAGCCGCAGTGTGTCATTGTTCACGTCGACGTAGGAACTCAGGGTCTTGGCGCTGCCGTGCATAACTCGTCCTGCGGCCGCGCACCTGTTTTGGTGTTCGCCGGCTTGTCTCCGTTCACCCTGGAGGGCGAGTTGCGTGGCAGCCGGACCGAGTATATTCACTGGATTCAGGACGTGCCAGACCAGAAGCAGATCGTGTCGCAGTACTGCCGTTACTCGGGCGAGCTCAAGACGGCCACCAACGTCAAGCAAATGGTGAACCGGGCCTTGCAGTTCTCAAAGTCAGACCCTCAAGGCCCGGTCTATCTGTGCGGGGCAAGAGAGGTCATGGAGGCCGAGATCGAGCCGTACAGCATTCCACAAGACGAATGGGACCCGGTTGAGCTTGGCGGCCTTCCCAAGAAGGCCGTGAACAAGATCGCCGAGGCATTGGCCGGCGCCAAGGAGCCCCTCGTCATCACTGGATTCGGCGGCAGGAATCACGACTTCCCGGGCGCTCTCGTCGAGCTCGCTAACACGGTCAAGGGCCTGCGCGTGGTTGACACTGGCGGTAGCGACATGTGCTTCCCGGCAGACCATCCTGGCTGGCTGGGTCTCCGATTCGGCATCGACGAAGCTGTGAAGACAGCCGATGTCATTCTCGTTCTCGACTGTGACGTGCCGTGGATCAACACCCTCTGTCACCCCAAGAAGGATGCCAAGATCTTCCACATTGATGTCGACCCCCTCAAGCAACAGATGCCTGTCTTTTACATCAGTGCGCAATCGAGATACCGCGCAAGCAGCCTCGCGTCACTCGAACAAATCATCACCCATCTCAAATCGGGTCAGTTCACCGCGCAGTTCGAGTCCGCAGAAGCCAAACAACGCGAAGAAAGGGTCAAGAAATCACACAACGAGCTCCTGGCGAAGATTGAAGAAAAGGCACGACCCAAGGGAGACGGGGAGTTTGGTACCGGACATCTCACAAGAACGCTGAAGAAGCTCTGCCCCGAAGACACCATCTGGGCGATCGAGGCTGTGACAAACACCGTGTTCGTCCACGACAACCTACAGCCCACACTGCCCGGGTCTTGGATCAACTGCGGCGGTGGCGGTCTCGGCTGGTCGGGCGGTGGTGCGCTGGGCATCAAGCTGGCGACTGATTACGAGAACGGTGGCAAGGGCAAGTTCGTTGTGCAAATCGTTGGCGACGGCACATTCCTCTTCTCGGTACCGGGCAGCGTGTACTGGATCGCGAAGCGGTACAACATCCCGGTGCTGACGATTGTGTTGAACAACAAGGGTGAGTTCCGTATGAAGGGATGGATCTGAGGACGCGAGCTAACTCAGCAATAGGATGGAATGCGCCCAGGAGGTCGTTGCTCCTGGTGCACCCCGAAGGCGAAGGCGCGAGGGCGAGCAACGAAGAGATCAACATCTCGTTTGATCCTTCTCCGGACTATGCCGGCATCGCCAAGGCGGCGGCAGGCGGTGATTTGTTTGCCGCAAGAGTAGACAACACGGCGGACCTGGAGGATGTGCTCAAGAAGGCCATCGAGGCGGTGCAGAGCGGACAGGCGGCGGTTGTTGACTGTAAGGTTGCTATGGGATGTTAGACCTGATGTTGGGAAAGGTCGAGGAGACCTCGTTGCGCACTAGAGACTAAGATACTAGACGGGGATGATGTAGATTGGCTCATGCAGGACGAGGGCGGCGTGATAGCGTCACCCGCACATTATTAGAAATTTCGCATACGAAGAGGGCGCGTAACTCCGAGCGATGGTGCATGGGTGATGCCGGTTCACAAGTGACCCATTTTCCCGGGGCGTTGGCCAAGCGTCGCGTCGGTTCAAAGGGCGGTTCTTGATCCGACGTTCCGGCCGTCATGTCGGCTAGCGCGGGGTGCTTAGAGAGAATGGCGACGCATGTGATAGTGGGAGGCGCCTTGTAGTTGGCCCGTTTGTCGAACGAGGTTTGCTACCTTACCCAGCGGGTAGATCTCGCCGAAGAGCCGGCAGAAGCCATCTTGGACTGGAGTGGTGTGGTCGCTGACATGATGATGATAGTGTAGTTTGTGTGGTGTGGTGTTGTCGGAGACATTTGCTGTTGGCTAATGCGTTTGCCATACCTATCGTAACACTTGTCCAGCTGGGCACTGTTTGCCGTTGGATGGAAGCCACGCACAATGGCAGGTAATACGGACGAGAACGGGGCTCGGCGACGGCGGTGGCAAGATGTAGGAATAAGGTATCCGTACCTGCACGCAAGACTTGAGTTCCCCTTCACGATAAAGTACAGTACTGTAAGGTTACCAGCGGCTACCATCGAATGGTGGACATCCGCAAGGTGCTCCTTCCATGCGATGCTCCAATTTTGCTCTTCGCATCCCACTCCAATCTCGAATTCTCCAATTCCCGGTGGTTCCCCCATGACAGGGGTTCCGGAAGGCACAGACATTGGAATGGCCGGTGCACTCCCCACTCAGGCAATATAGTGGATCTGCTCGTGGCTGACAGTGGGGTTCAAGGGTCTTTGCTTGTCAAATGACCAAATTCGAGGCACGGGCTCCCACTGTATGCACTCCTCGCAATCGCGCCGTCTGGTCCAATCTCCAACCCAATTTCGGATGATTATTCAAAAATTTCTTTTTCCTCTCTCTCTCTCTCTCTCTCTTCCCTCTTCCCTCTGCATCGGGTCCTTCCATCTACCTTGGGCAGAGTGCTGCTACGTGCCCCCAGGCAGCCATCTCATGTCGCCGTATGTTTGTCACGGGAATGGTCAGATGGAAAGAGAAGGTACGAACGATTTCGGCTGAGGCAGCCCGGAAAAAGTAACGAGGAAGGAGGGAATGTCACTGAAGAAAAGGAAGACCGGGCTAGAACGCCAAAAGCCCAAAGGGGCTGCTGCTTCCCACTCCATCCTTCCCTTCCCCTCTAATTGCCCCCTCCGTCTTGCCGGATTGTGCCCGGCACATCTCGTCGTGCCAGGCCTGGATGTCCCTTCCATAGGCCCCATTGCCTCTCCACTCTGCTCGCCTCGCCATCCCGGTGTTTTCTTCGACATGTGTGCACATGGTGAATTTATCCAAAAAATTTAATGCCCATATTAAAACACGCGCATTCCCGTGCCGCTCCGAACACTCGCGGAAGATGTTCCCCCCCCCCTCTTCGCGCTTGATCGAGTGCATGGCCACGGGTCTGCGGATAGCTGCTGACGACAACGACTTGGAAGGACCCCCAACGCCTGATTATATTCCGTCTGCCATCCCATTTCGTTCTGAACCTTTTGGTCTCCTGGGCACCGGGAACACGCATCCGTTCCGGTTCCTGCATATCTAATCTTCTCCAAGTCGTGAGATGTCGATCAACTGACACCATCAAATTCTTACCTCCTCCGACTCCCGAGCCAACTCCAGCAGCCCGCGCCTCTTGTTTGCCTGACAGGATTCCATGCCGTCGCTTCAAGACACACTCGCCGAATTTTTCGATCCTAGGTGTAGATACCTGAACTTTCTCGGACCAGGAATAACACGACCTACCCTCCTATTACCGGCTTTGCGCCTCGCTGCTGTTCCGCTGCACCACGTCGCGCCACCCACAGTCACTGCGCGCGTCAGCCAAACCCACACCGAGGCAGACAGATATACCTTTCCTTATCATCAGGACGGTCGCCTAACCTTCTCGCTCGACATACATACATCGTACCCTACCTGCCTTATCTCAGAAATTACTGCAGCTGCTTCCAGCTACCGACCGCCTTGCTTAACCCCTTCGACCCGCGACACCTTCCTCCAGCCACCCTCACCCCCTAAGCGACCCAACTATTGCTAAAGTGTCAGGGTCTGTTGATAATCCTTGCACTTTGCAGCTGCACCTCTTCCAACTCCTCTTATGATATTTTTTTTCCTCTTTCCACCCACCCCCGTTTTCCTAGTTGAGACCATCGCCGATCCCTCCACTGCGACGGGGATGCCGTGTCCTCTGCTTTTTCTTCGCCTGCCGCATGCCTGCAGTTCCCCGCACTAGCTTCGAGATCGGCCAAAAAGACGGCGCTTCTGTTGCAATCACAAGCAGCTCTTGCCAGTAAGAAGACCCGACAAAGTGAAAATCAAGACCACCACCACAAACCCGCAGCTGCCACCGAAAAGAACACCGCCAACGATATTGCACCGAGCAAGACATTGCCAGCTACATCGCCTGCCTGCGCCAGTGTCTGCCCCGCCCAAAGCTCTATCTCGCGCGTGCCCGCCCTTCTCGGATCACATCAGCTCAGATCACAAGTCTCGACCGACCTTTCGATTTCGTACTCATAGAGGCAGGCGGCCGGCTTTTGTCGAACCCCCCACCTGGACCAAAACAACCCATAACATCATCCTAGCTTGTTCATTCATCACCCTGCCGCTTTGCTCGGGATCGTTCGCCTTTGTCTTCCGCAACCGAACGAGTATCCATTTCATCGAACCACACCACAGCAGTCTTTTTTCTTAGCTCCAACCGTTTCTTCGGCTCAAAGATTGTGTCTCTCCCCCTCTTTATTAACACAACCGAGGAACATCTCTCTATCCTGCGCGAAGTTTTCCGGCTGTCACAAGCCGAACGAGACCGAGGGACGACTGCGATTCCACAAGGACGAGCTTCGGGAATATGATATTGGTGGCAAACACCTCTAGAATAGACGAATCTGACAGTCCCCCTTGGGAGCGATACCCGCGATTGCCTGTCGTATCCGAAGGCTGAGCTTGTTGCTGGTCAAATCACCGAGACCCAATATCTTCGTCCCCACACGACGTCATCAGCGTCTTTCGATCCCACACTGGCGCTCTTCATAGGAGCACCAAGGACGCGACGACAGCCATGACACCAGGCACGCAGGAGGGACTTCCTCTTCGACAAACCCAATCCAATACGAGCGACGTAGCGAACCTGCCGCCGCCGCCTAACCCCTCGTCGGACCCGAAGCTTGAGATCCCCGACCGCGAAAGCCCACCGATCACAGACGACAACGACGATCTGTTCAAGCTGACACCGAGATCAGCCATGAAGCTGCTGGCTGATGGCATCGAGGCTCTCGTCAGGATCACAGGCGATATTCCGCCAACACCACCACCGACCAGCCCTACCTTTCCCAATATGCGCGGGATGACGGCGGAGAAGGAGCTTATTCGCTCCAACTCGGAGAAGAATCTCGCGAGACTACTTCGCGAAGCCCAGGCAGCGGGAGGAGCATCATCGTCCTCGTCCAGCCCTCGCCGGCCGCCGATTGCGTCCCATGCGAGCGGTTCCGGTAGCTCAACGACTCAGCCGGTTGATGGAGTCTACCTTAGACAGACGCCGCTTGCAACACCCCCGCCGCCATCGAAGGAGCCCGAGCCGTATGTCATCGTTGGCGAGAATTCGCAACCCCTCAATGTCCAGCATGGCGCCATCACGCGCAGGTTTTACTCTAAGCAACCGCCGCCCATCAGCATCGAGGAATACTTGACACGCGTCCACCGCTTCTGCCCGATGAGCACCGCCGTGTATCTTGCTACAAGCCTGTACATCCATCGTCTAGCCGTGGAAGAAAAGGCAATACCTGTCGCGAAACGGAACTCGCATCGGTTGGTGCTTGCGGGCTTGAGGGTGGCAATGAAGGCGCTCGAAGACCAAAGCTATCCGCATAACAAGTTTGCCAAGGTCGGGGGAGTTGGCGAGGTCGAGTTGCGGCGGCTCGAGATAAGCTTCTGCTTTCTGGTCAACTTCGAGCTCGTGGTGACTGAAGAAACTTTGAAGCAGCATTGGCAGGTACTGAAGGACGAGCAGCGTCAGGTTCTGAGGCCGCTGCAGCTCGTCGGTATTCCGACGCTGTCGTTGAACAAGTTGCCCAAGGGAAAAGGAAAGGAGGCCGAGGGAAAGGAGAACGAATGCAACTGAGGGAGGGGGCATGACGCGAGAACAACGACGGGGTCCCTAATTCTAATCTTTTCTTTCTTTTTCAAGCATGATACGGTAGTATCACACCCTGACAGACGCAAGCGCATCTTCAAACTGCATGGCGGCGGTGTAATCTGGATATACGGTACAAGACCGTGCCTTACCAGCATATCGCATAATGAGGGGCGGGTTCCTGTCTGTCTATAGAGAATGCGTCTCGCGCGTCCATGATACCCGGAGCCGGTGTTGGAGTATTGAAATCAAATCACGGCTGAAACTTTTTCAGAACATACTTGACAGTATCGTGTCCCAACGCGAGCATGAAAGATGTGATTTTAGTTTGCTATTGAGGTGCTCCAACCAAGAATGAACGCGAGCTACCGTAGGTGAGGTGCCTAAGGTCTGGTGGGATCTCTTATCGATAACTTATCGACACCCCCACCCCGATGTTGCTGGTGGAAACCATCCAAGACTGGCCTGATTTCTCTAAATACTGCATTGACCAACGGGAGAGCACAGCTGGAGAGACCTTGGACAGGAAGCAGTTGGAGCTCCAAGGGAGAGAGAGGTACTGTTGCATAGGTAAGGTAAGGTAGCAAAGCGCTCGGGCGTTGTGTACAAAGTGTGAGCGCTGCGTCTGGAGCACCTGCACCTCCTTCGAGTCCGAGTCTTGTGTCACAGTCCGTCTTGATCTTTTGTGTTTTCCGCCAACTCTTACCTGCTGCCCCCTCCATCTCCAGTTCCTCCACCTCTTCTCCTCACCCAAGTCAAGGCATATCTCGTTCCAACAAGAACACGTTACACGCTCATTAACCACCGATCGTACGCCCACTCGTTTTATTGTGATCCTCCACGCGACCATTTGAACCTTTCTCACAGACCGCGCTTCAAGTGCGCTTCCCAGCCGTAGCATCCGAGATCTTTCCCACATTCACCCACGCCGAAAAGAAGAAACCCCCCCTTTCTCATAATCCCTGACCGACCGTGCAATCACGAAGCGTCGCAATGGCCGAGGAGCTCAACAACGAGGTCGAGATTGTCGAGGATGCCCCCTCTAACCCAGGCGCTGATGTCGAGATGGCCGAAGGCGCCGAGGCGGGCGAAAACGCCAACGCAGAAGAGCTCCCCTTCGCCGAGGGCGGCGAGAGCGACCCCGTCGAGCCGCGGCCTACTTTCGTCAGCCATCTTTCCAGCCCCATCGTCACCTTGCTGGTCGGTCAGGGCGAGAGTGAGGCCATCGTCACGGCCCACCAGGCCCTCCTCGTCCAGAGCCCCTTCTTCAAGGAGGCATGCGCCCAGTTCAGCGACGACGGCAGCGTGAGTGATGCCTCCCTATCGTCAGCGCCTTATCTTCTGCGTCACGCGACCCCTCGGCTACCGCTAACACAATGCGCGACAGCCGCGCCAGATCGAGCTCGTCGGAGAGGACCTTGACGCCGTCGGCTGCTTCCTTGAGTTCCTCTACACGGGCGAGTACTTCCCGCGCAAGATCGCCGGCTCGCGCACCCTCGAGGTCGACCCCGCCACCCCCGACATCGACTCCGACGGCACACAGCTGTTGAAGCACGCACGCGTCTACACCCTGGCCGAGAAGTTCGGCATGCCCAGCCTGCGCTCGCTCGCCAGCTCCAAGATCCACTGCGTCAACTCGACCGCCAAGGGCGAGATCGCCTACGCCCGCTACGTCTACGCGTACACCAGCAAGGACGACACCACCATCCGCGCCCCCGTCGCCAGCTTCTGGGCCACGCGCTCACACACCCTGCGCGCCGAGGCCGAGGAGGAGTTCCGCGCCCTGTGCTTGGAGTACCCCCAGTTCGGATACGACATCCTTAGTACGTGGTATTCGATGGCAAAGGTCGAGGAAGCTATGCTAACCATAATCTTCTACAGCCCGTGTCCTCGACGAGAAGCTCAAGAGAGAACGCAACGAGAAGCTGCATCCCACGTCGTCATCTGGCAGCGCGCGCAAACGCGCGCGGCATAGCCAGATCTAACAGCCGTGGAGGAGAAATCGGAGGATTATCCTTTTCTGCGGGGGTTTTTTTTTTCTTTCAAGGAGCCCTGAAAATTTTGCCCTTATAGTTGTAAAAAGTCATGGCGCAGCGCTTGGAGTATTTGTTGGCACATACCGCTGTAATCTTTGCTTCTCGAAGAGGCACCGGGACGGAAGGGAAACGCTGGATCACAGCATGTCGCCGCTATCCGCGTCGATTACGGTGCATGTTGCTTGATCGTGAAGCTGGAAAGGCGTCGAGGGCAACCCATGAGACATTGCTTCGCGTTTTAGAGCCGGGGTGCGATAGCATACTTCGTGACGCTGAGTCGCCTTTGCTGGCGCATGTGGAAAGCCTGGTTGTGAGTTGCTCCGATGGTCTGATCTTGGGGGAAGAGAAGCATACATCATGTGTGACTGGATTGGTTTGTCGCAGGCATCTAGGGATCGTAAAAGCAACGGTGCACGTATATTCACCAACTAATCGTACAAGATTAAATGAAGGAGGGGGGAAGAATATGATCATCCAGGGCATTACGGGATCTCCTTGCTGGTGAGATGCTCCGGGTGCCAGCCGCTGATGTTCTGAGTCCTCTTGTAGGCCTCGTCTCATCTTGGCGTACCTGATCAAAGGCCTCGGTGAGCTTGCAGGTCCGCGTGCGTGTGGAGACAAGCCGTTCGCGTCTGGGTTGGTCCATCTGGTACCACGCACTGCCCGCCTTGGCACATCATCCCACCAGTCGAGCCGACGCACGAGTTTCCCCGCCAAGTCGGAGGACGATACTCCATGGACTCTATCTGATTGCCGCCCATTCTCGGGGACAGATTGATGTGATTGTATTGGGGATGGGATGGTGGAGGGTTTGCGGTTGGGGGGAGGATTTCGTATTTGAGCCAAGTGTGTTTGCTGCCTTTTCCTCTCGGATCGTTGCCTCTCTCCTCGCGTTTCCGTGAAATTGCAGCTCGCCCGTCGGATGCCGTCAGGTTCCATGAGTCTTGTCCAAAACCTCCAAAGGCACCGATCATGCCCGGCATCATCCCCACGATCCTAGGGCTCTCGGCCTACACGGGCCTCGTCGCCGTGATGCTCCCCTACGTCCAACAACATGACGTCCCCTCGAGGCTGCTCTCCTCCTTCAACAAGATCCTCTCCCCGCCGGTAGACGACGGCGACGCCCTCCAGACCCGTGAACCGTTCGTCTGCCTAGCGCAGAACTACACGACGCAGATCGTCTCCCTCGACCCCCTGGTGATCTACATCCACAACTTCCTCAACGATGGCGACATAACCGGCCTCCTCGCGGCCGGCGAGCACGACTTCCGTCCCTCGTCCGTGACCAAGAACGGCCGGACGCAGGGAACGCCGGACAGGACGTCGTGGTCCGCCGGCCTGCCGCTCGACGACGCCGCCGTACAGTGCGTCCTGGCGCGCGCCGAGTCCTTCATGGGCACGGTGCTGGCGCCCGGGCGCGACGACGTCGGCCCGCCGCAGCTCGTGCGCTACACAAAGGGCCAGAGGTTCAACACGCACCACGACTGGTACCCCGACTTCCAGCCGGACCCCAGGACGGGCCGCCGGAGGAGGTGGAACCGCATTGCGAGCTTCTTCGCGATACTGGAAGACGACTGCACGGGCGGGGAGACGCACTTCCCCAAGATCGCGCCGGTGACGCCGCAGAGGCGGACAGAGGCGCACGCGGTGTGGAGGAGGCACGAGGAGGGCGGGCTGGCTTTCCGGCCGGTGAGGGGGAACGCCGTGTTCTGGGTGAATCTGCACGCGAACGGGACGGGCGACGGGAGAGTCGTGCATGCGGGTTTGCCGCTCGAGGGAGGCCTGAAGACGGCGATGAACATCTGGCCTAGGAGGTTCGTTGGCCCTGAGGCTTGGGATGAAGGAGAGGAACCGCCGGACGAGGATGATGGTATTAGGGTTGAGGAGACGCTCGAGCATGAAGAGGAAGAGCCCGTGGTTGATGATGCCGAGGTCGATCCAATTTGAGCATCAAACAGCTAGGAATTTACTCGGGATTCTTGAACGTCGACATTATTGAACTGTCAGTTGGCAAAGATAGTGTGAGAACTGAGTCGAACAAGCTTATCTTCGTACTAAACGCGTGGTTATCTCGCAGAATAGACTGCGAAACGGTGTGTTGGGGGACCGCTTATGCTTCACTGTCGCTAATTTGGCATTAAACCCTGTCGGCGCCATTGGAATAGTTGCGGTTAGTCACCAGGGGCTTTCCTCGTGGGATACAGGTACGAGAGGACAGCTACAGAGAGGGTGAGCATGAGCCAAGGAGGTGCTGTTGCGACAGGTCGACGTAGAAGACGCCGAGCAGGTGGTGGCTGATCTGGGGTACAGCAGCCTTGGGAGAGTGTCCATTGCGTTTGCGAAGGGGGTGGTGTTTCCAGCAAAAAATTAATAAACAGCGCAGGCGAAAGTTTATGGACGAGGCACTGAGTTCACACAACCGTCGACTGGTTAAGAAAGATCCAGATTGAGGCAGAAGATACAGCGTAAATGTAGACGTTGTTCTGAGGCTCCTTTCGGTGATCAGAGGTTATGCTGGGGATCAGCATGGTCAGGGCAAGTGGCATTCGGTGGTTGTGAATGTTGGCCGGATCACGTAGACGCCCTGGAGCTGAGGGTCCCGTGCTTACGAAGCATGGTGAATGAATGCATACAGTCGTTTCCTGCTCATGTCGATTTCCAAAGCGAGGATATCAGACTCAACGCATCAGACAAAGCGTGTACACGCCGCACCAGGTCAATGACATCAGTTTCTTGCAAGCTTCTCTGTTCAACTACTCAAAGATGAAGAATCCGGCGCTCCTTCGCTGGCGGGACGTTGGGGAGAACCAGAAGAAGACAGGAAGAATAGCTACGACCGGCGACGGTGGAATCATGAAGCGATCTTGAGGACCCATGTTGCAGAGATTGGTGATCGACTTAGGGCCAGCTTTTTCCTGCGACACAGTTCGCGTTCACACTTGTCACGTCTTCCCGTTTTCGAACAAATTCTGTAGTCAGTTCGGTGCGTCTGGGCCTTGGTTGTTATAAAGGAAGAGAGCTGTAGCTGCGCATGTGTCATTCATAGCTAGGAGAATTTCCGGGCAAACGCTCGAATGTGGGTCGGCGACTATGGCGACCTTGACAATAAAAAGCGGTGCTGCTGAGGCGCGGTTTTCAGCCAGCTTGATGGCGTAGACGAGTCTGTTCCTGGCAAAAGGTATTGATGCTTGTTTTCGACGTGCAACATGAAGCCGAATTGGCAAAGCACCTGTATGATCAACGCAACAGATTTCAAGTATGAAGTCTAAGATGGAAAGACACCAACATCTCACCTCGAGAGGCTAGTCGAGAAATGCTTTTAGCATCAAAACAGCGAGACATACATTTCAACAATTGTAGGAATAAGTGGCAATTAGTGACATCGGACTGAATAGAGGAGGGCGGCAAAGAGAGACACGAAGTGGGAAATCCTCAGGCTTCCAGGAAACTGAAACCCGGATCGGGCACTTAGATCTTTACGACCATCGCATGGCGAGTCTTAAAGCCGGGCCATCCGTAAGGCCTGTTACGTTAGCGACAACCCCGTGAACCGAGATCATGGTGGCGAGCACCAAGTGCAGTCCGGCGCCGACAGTTCAATGTTGGCCGTACCCTTGTGGTAAATCTGATGCAAGGTTTGCCTGTTCTATCCAAGGATTCGTGGGACACAATTTTGCCTTTCACGAGAGGCCTTTCGCGTTGTACGTAGACGCAGATAGCTTACGTCTCCCCCAGAGCCGTCCGCTTTTGCATATTAGTGAAGTGCGGTGCACTGCTGTTTGCAAGTAAATGTTTGTGAAGCTCATAGGCAATTGGTATCATGGTAGTGTCGTGATTCGTTTGTATCCGCGTACCTAATTCTTGGGTTCCACGATAGGACATCCGGGAGCTGGTTTCATCTAGCCCGGCCTTTCCGTTTTCGTCTCTTCCGATACGAGGCTTTGAAGTTGCATGGCTACATTCCGACCCTGAGCCGCATCAGGGTTTGTCATCGACAGCTCGAAATCGAGGATACATCTCGAATCCGGCTTTTCGTTCATGCCTCCGGCCACCGCACGATGTTCCCTTACTTGCCTGAGATACTCCAACACCCGAGTTGCATCTTCTTGATCGATCGCACCTGTCTGCAACGCCATCGCAGTTAGGCCCTTTGCTAGGGACCCGAATACTGGGAAACAGACAAACATTTCCTTCAGCCAGGCCAGGCAAAGGTGCAGGTAGAGGCTCCCCTCCGCGGTAAGTCCGGAGACGGACGTCTTCGCCTCACGGATTGCGCTATTGGCAGCATACACCAAGACAGTTTGCCACAAGGCGGAGAGGCAGGTTTTCCAGCGTAGGCGGCAGAGAAGAAGCAAGCGTTTGAGCTGGGAGCTTGATGCGGCGTAGACTGCTTCCAGAGTCGCAAACTCGCTAGAGAAGGAACGCAGGCGCTGATCTCGAATTGGGGACAGGAGAAAGGGGCGAAACAGGTCGGTAATAACGGCATGGAAGTAGACGCTGGTTTAAAGCATGTTAGCGCGTTCAGGCCGAGAATCTCTGAATCGCAGGCGTGACACCAAATCAAGGGTGGTACGACTTACTGCATCATCATTACATTATCGCTGCTTTCCCTCCCTCTCGCCAACTCGAGAGGTAGCCTATTTGCCCAATCCAAAAGCCTCTGGTAGACGCCTTCGGCAAATACAACGGACGTCTGATCCCTAAGTTTTACACTTGCATCACTATAAAACTTTTGCAGGATATCCCTGCTAATGATCCACATGTCGCTCGAGGAACTCAGAACTCGGGCGTGGAGGGCAGTTTGCGCCTGGAAACTCGTCCGTGCAGGATTAGAGTCCTCGCCAGGCGCTAGGCGAAAGAACTCGCAGGGCTTGGGAAGCAGAGGGGGTGTTTCAATCTCGAAGATGTGATATTGAAAAGAGTAAACACTGCACTGTGTTAACACCTAGGTTGTAAACAATTAGTCGCGGTGTTACTGACCAAATCCAGTTGAAGACCCCCCACGCAGTGTACGACGCTGTTCTCGTCCACTCCTCGTGTCCACCCAACCATGCTGTAGCGGACTCGGCCTGGGACTGAACGTCAAAGAGACCCATCAGCCTGCCCAGCCTGGCGCTCTCCTGGAGAAAACGGAGGCTCATATCATCTTTGCCAAAAGTGGCGGCACACATGCTTAATATTTGCAGAGCAGCGACAGTGGTGAGGGTATTCGATTGCTCTTGATCGGAGAAATGTTGTTGTGCCTGATTGAACAGAGCGACGCTGAAGGCCTCCGCGTCGGAGTGTAGAGGTGTATATGCTTGCTAATCAGGTGTTAAAGCAAGATAAGAGGGTTATAGTTTACGGAAAACAACATACGCAAGCCGAACACAGTATCGCAGTGACGAGGAAGGGGGAACAAAAGGAATACTGTACGTCGACGAGATCCTGTATGAAAAGGTTGGCATCAAAGAGTGGCAGGGCCGCATATTCGACCTCGAGATAGTGCGATATTGTGTTGATGGCGAGCCTGTTTGGGATGGGAACTGGTGTCCATTGCGCAATATCAACAAGACGCAGGCGTTCGTCGAACAGAGTGTTGGATGTGAGGTGATCCCGAGGAGTCGTTGTTTCTGTCTTGATGTCAACGTCGCGTTCTTCTCGGTCTGGTGTCATATCTATATCAGCGGGTGACAGTATCTGCTCTGCATACCTACGACTCGTCAGTACGCCTGCGCCAGGCCCAGCTCAGAGCCCTAATTCATTGTGGGACTTCTCGCCGATTGAACAACAAGAAATGTGGGAAGGACCATTCGGTTGGATGCTCATACACACTTTGACCTATTCGCCCACCTGGCACCACCCTAGGCTCAAGCAATGCTTCGAGCAACACGTCTGTCGACGTTATCGGGGATAGGGTTGGATAGGCCACTGGATGGCGCAGGTTGAGCTCAAACTCGAGGCTCTTTTGGCTCGGCGGCAACAGCCCTATGGTAGGTGAAGATCGCCGTTGCTGTTGTTGGTGGTGCTCGTAAGGCCGCGGGGACGGGGTCAAGGGGCTCGCGGACTCGTTGCGCAACTGACGGAGCAACTCAAGGGCATGTTCGTCAGGAAGGGTGCGCAGCGATTCGAGCATCTCGGCCGGGCCGGTGTCCTTGGTCTCCTCGCCCTCCGCGACAGTGACTCGGTGTCGAATGCTGTAGGTATAGGCACAAGACTCAGCCCTGTGCTCGCACATTAGGCAACGAGGCAGTCTTCCATCACACTGTAGAATGGAAACGATGCCGCACGTCAGTTCACGTCAGGTAGTCTCTCAGACCTGATGATCATGCGGGGAACACCTGCCTTTGTTTTGCGTTTTCGACAAGGATCGCATGCGCAGTTGGTCTTGGATTTCCGAGCCAAATCGTACCGGGCTGTGTTGGGTTTGCGTTGTCGTGATGAATCCCGGGAGATGGATTGACTCTCATCATGACCGCTTGGGTCTTTGGATGGAACACCATCAGCCGTCGATGGCCTTGGCCGGAGAGGACGAAGAGGCGTCATCATCGGCCCACGGAGAAGGAATGAAGCCCAACTAGATGTAGCATTTGGGACGATGGAGGTGCTGATGAATTGAAGCACATTTGTTGCGGATTGCAGATATGCTGCACTGCTGGTGAGGCAGCTAGAGGAGGGATGAAAGGAGTGAGTTTGGCCTCCGTCGACGTTGACTTTGACTTGTGGCAGGTGGGTGAGCGGTCATCGCATTGAACATTCAGGACCGGAGCCCGCCTCCGGGGCATTCTGAGGTTCTGATTGGATGCGACGAAGAGCATCGTACGGGCTCTCGGTCCTACCTCCTATAGGCAGATACGCCTGAGTCAGCGGGCGATTAGTGGAGCACATGTGCTCGACGCCCTGTGCCACAAAGCACAAAGCCGCGACTCGACCCTTCATTACCCACCTTACCTCGAGGAAAGGTGCCTACCTGCCTTAGTAAGGTACCCAGTAATAAAAAGGCACAAGCATGAAGGTCTCTCGCCACTTCCACTGTATTTCGACTACCTGAGGTGGCTTAAGATGACATAAACGCCTTTCTTCTCTCCTTGGGCTTTCTGGTTCCGACCCTGAGCCTGGCCCTTCCTCGTTCTCTCTCCTTGTATTTCTGCACCTTTCCCTACCGGGATGATCCAACTCATTCCTGACCACTCAAGGCTTGTCCAAGCGTTGTATCAAGTCCTTTTTCGTTAGACCAAGAGGTCTGGCCTGTCTGACAGGTGATAGAAGACAACGAGACAATCGGGGGCAACGAAGGGATAAATATTTGTTGTGGTTAGGCTTCGGCTCAGTGCGAGAAAGCGTATCGAGATGAGCATGGGAGACAAGCGAACGAACTCCTCCTACCACGCAGCGAGGTAGGCACAGGGAGCGTTGTAGGAGTGAATTGATGCATGTGTACGGATATTCATGTACGCTTCCAAATTCATGTTAGCGTCGAACGAGAAACAACAAGTTGCAACGTCTAATCAAATGTTCTAGGCTCTGGTCGGCTCATCGAGGTTCGACGACACCTTGTCATAACGTCAATACAACCTGCCGCGACCGGCCTAACAAATTCAGCTAACGGCGCATATTGCCTCGTGTTCGTTGTTTCAGCACCCGAGGGTGACGTTCAGTCTCGCCACTTATTGGACACTTCCACGAATAGCAAGATGATTAAAGCATTCCCCGACAAAACGACGGCACCCATTGGCCGGTTCGCAAAGGCCCCGCGACGTCTGAAGTCCGCGCTTGGCTTCAAAACTCCAAACTCTCGACACAAATGTTTCTTGAACCAATGACAACAGGCAACTCCGCATGAATCCTCAAAGACAACAACAAACGTTCGTCCAATGTTCGCGCACCTCAGCTTCCGTCAGATCCCCACGAGGAGAATCTATCTGAGATATGTTGTGGTTCATAACGACTGCCACGTCCGCTCATGACCATCATCTGCATGGCGGACTCATATACGACCCGGACTTCTGACTCCCAGCGTCTGGTTTCCTCCCTGAAGTGGCATCAATCAAAGTGGTTTCTCGAACCCTGATTCGCGGCGGTAACGCACACATTCGCGGAGCTGGGAATCTCTTACCTTGTTCAAATTCTCGCTCCTCTTGCACCAAGCCGTTGGGACTTCCCTGATGCCCCGGAGTGGAACCTCCAGAGTGAAAACCGGCTGCACCACATGCAAGTGAGTTTGCCCCAAGAGGCACCCTACGCGAGCCTGCCATTTCCTCCCCTGATATCCTCTTTGCTCACGCCACCAAGCTCACACTAACGCCCTCCCAGGATCCGTAGGGTTAAGTGTGATGAGGCGAGACCGTTTTGCACGCGGTGCCTATCTACCGGTCGTAAATGCGACGGCTACGTCGCCCCGCCGACGATAAACTACTCCTGGGCACAGCTCCTCCGCGCTTGTCCGCCCCAGAATGTCCACTCGGCGATCGCGCAACCCAACATTGACGGTGCGGCCGCAGCAGCCGAGCGAGCCATGAATTTCTATCAACGTGTTGCCGGCCCCGCCTTCGCCGGTTCCTTGAACAAATACTTCTGGAACAGCGTCGTCCTCCAGGTGTCGAACCAAGAGCCCGTTGCGAGCCACGCCGTTCTAGCCCTGAGCTCCCTCTACGAATCTTATTGCAAAGGCGAGGAGAAGAAACGCGGTAACTCCTTTGCCGTGTGGCACTACAACCATGCCATAAAACTCCTGCGCACAACTACCGATCGCGCCCTCATCCTGTTCGTCTGCGTGCTCTTCATCTGCATTGAGCTCCTCCGGAACAATCACCAGGATGCCATTGCCCATTGTCGCCATGGCATCAATATTCTGAATGAGGTCCACACCGAGTCCGATTTTCTTCGGAACCACGTCACGCCCGCCATTCGCTATCTCAGTATCGTTCCATATCACTACGGCGCCGACCCCAATTCCTTCCCCATACTTGGTAAACCGCTGCCCTCCTCCACATCTCAGATCTCCAGCGCTTCCGAAGGCCATGCCCGATTTGTTTCGCTACATTTGCGCATGACCCGGTACCTCGCGAACTGCTTAGAAAGCCGCCTGAGGTGCGGACACGCGGGCCCGGACCCAGACGCCAAGTGGACACGAGAGTTCATCATTGTTGACCTGGAGACATGGCATATGTCGCTACAAGCTCTAAAAGCAAGAGAAAACCTTGGCGAAAAGGACCGCGACGTCCTGCGACTACTCGAAATACGTTACATCGCGTCCAAACTGAACATGGAGACTTCAGTTTCGGACTCGGAGCTCGTATACGACAAACATTTGGACAAGTTCCGTGCCATTCTCATGCTGGCATCCCAGGCTGCCGCCAACAACGCTCAGACCTTCCCTGACAAAACGTCCCAATGGGGGAGCGAATGCGCGCTCGAGCTTGGCTTTAGTCCCTTGATGTACCCGGTCGTGACGAAATGCCGAATTTTGAAATTGAGGCTGGAGGCGCTTAGACTGATGAAGAAGCTCCTGCGGCCGCAGTGCAACATTTGGGAAAAGTCTGTAACATATCTTGTCGCGCGAAGAGTAGTCGAGATTGAGCATGGCATTCACCTGGGGGGCGACGACTTCGGAGTCCCAGAAGGTGACGGCGAACTTCCGCCAGAGGAAAACCGCGTTGTGGATGTTGACTTTGGAATGAGGGATATCCAATCAAGGAGACCATATGAGAAGAAAGTGAGGATTGTCATGAAGCAAGCCGACGGCAAGGGGTATAGCGTGCGGGATGAATGGCTTCCATTGCCATGTAAGTAGTGGCCAGGTCTTCAGAATTGAAAGTAGATACTATCAAAAATGCGGGTTAGTATTGAACTTCGTTTTCAAAGACAACGGATACGATTGTACACCATCGTGCACTTTTTGGTAAGGCTAACGGCCCTGTAAAAGAGCTCGGTACTCGGCGTGTAACATACTTTAAACAACTCTTTTGCCGGGCAACCCTTTTTTTTTTCTTCGCCGCTACCTAGAGCGGTTACTACTCTCATCGTACAGTGAGGATTGTTCGCCCCTCCGGGTAACAGAAATGCGAAACATACCGGTGTCTTCCGGGGCCAGGCTTAGCCCTTGACTCGGGATTGTATGGTTTCCACCATCAACAGAAAAGAAATATTTTGGTCTTTTCATGAGACCAGTCTATAAACTTTGGGAATAATAACTAGATAACTAATTATAACCTCTAATCCTTTTGAGAACCATGGGTTCTTTATACTGGTATAGCTTTCGCAGGTGAACAAGTAACGAGTTGCATTAATACGTATGTATGTATATGCACATACGTAATACGTTTTGGGTATTAAAATCGGCTTCAAAAGAGCCATTTAGGAAAGATGTGGCATGGCACATTCTGTATGCGTGGGCTTTTGTCACGATCAATTGCCACAAAATCCTCGAAGCGAGTTTACACGCAGGTTGTCTGAGGCCACATGACTGACGCTATACGGTTCTCGGAGCTTCTTCCATAACAGTGTTCTAGTTCCTATATGCTACCTGCGTCTTCTATAGGTGCGAGGGTCGACCGCTCCAAGGCCACACTCCATCCTCCATGTGCTCTGCTTCGTTAGGTTATGCATCACCTGAACGTGTTGTGTCGCCGAACTCTCATACACTATCGGGGGAGTTGGTAGATGCGCTGTACGGAGGTAAGGTAGTATGATATAAGTTGCATTATTAAGTCTTTTCTCAATCAATATAGGTGACTACAACGTAGAGACAGGTTCTGCTAAGCCCAAGTAGGCTTGTGTGCCCAAAAACGATTGGATGTCCTCACGTACCACAGTACTTCCCGTTCTCCTCCTCGCCTGTGTTACACACCTCTTTGTGAGTCCTAAAAGCGGCGGTAGGTTATGCCATAGTAGGAAGGTTTTGGAGTTGGCCTCAAGGACCCATCCCTCCGCAGGTCCACAGCCAAGGTCGTTACTTGGGGATGCTTGAGTCTCTTCTCAAAAACGGGCCTATCAGCGGGGTTATCAACGCGGGGAGTGTCGGAGTTGCTTCCCATTCCCCACTCCTCGACTCCTTCAACATCATGACAACCAGTGGGGTTGAGTAACTATCACCATGAGCACTTCCCAGACTCCTGTAAGCGGATGACTCCGTCAACAACCAGGTCGGCCCGCGATTCCGCGCGTCGTCAGTGATGTTTTATCAGCGTCTGCGGGACATAAATACAGACAGTCCCATATAATGATGATCCTTTCACGTCTATGGTGTTCTTTCTACCTTTTTTCACCCCGCATCCATAACCCTAGGTTGCACACTCAATACCTCAACTCGACATGTCTGCGCAAGTCCCAACTCTGAGATGGGGCATCATCGCCACTGGCCTCATCTCATCGTGGTTCGTTGAGGATTTGGTCCTCGACCGTTCCACCGCCAAGGCAAAGCACATCGTCCAATCCATCGGATCATCATCACTGGAGAAGGGCAAGGCCTTCGTGGAGAAGCACCTTCCTGGCTACAGCCCTACCGTCTATGGTAGCTATGCCGAAGTATACAACGATCCCAACGTCGACATCGTGTATATCGGTACGCCACACGCATTCCACAAGCAGAATTGCCTCGATGCCATCAGCGCCGGCAAGCACGTACTCTGCGAGAAGGCATTCACCATCACCGCCAAGGAGGCTCGGGAAGTGCTCGAGGCGGCTAAGAAGAAGGGCGTTTTCGTCATGGAGGCCATGTGGACGCGCTTCTTTCCCCTCACAAAGGCCCTGCAGAGCGTCTTGCACTCCGAGAAGCTTGTCGGGGACATCCGCCGAACGTTCTGCGACTTCGCTATGAACATGAACATCGACTCCTTGGGCCCTGATTCGCGCCTGAAGAACCCTGCCCTTGGTGCTGGGAGTCTTCTTGACATTGGAGTCTACAGCCTGACGTTCACCATCCTGGGCCTGGATTCCCGCGTGGGTGACAATGCCGTCAAGCCCAAGATTGCGGCGACACAGACCCTCTCGGACGGTATCGACATTGCAACTTCGGCGCTGCTCCTTTACCCGGACGGAAAGCAGGGCATCCTGACTTCCTCCACGCAGGTGAAGACGCCGGAGGCCTTTTGCAGAATCGAAGGCAGTGACGGTTACGTTGTGGTTGAGGGGGTTGCCACTTCTGTGCCTGGGTCCTTTACTGTTCACTCCTCAAAGGCGTCTGGCGAGGGATGGACCGAGTCCACGACGCCAGGCCACAAGGCCAAGAAGTACGACTTTGAAAGACCAGGAAGGGGCTTCTACTGGGAAGCGGATGCCGTGGCGTTGGACATCGCTGCAGGACGTACAGAGAGCGCCATTATGCCGTGGGCCGAGACTGTCCGGGTTATGGAAATTATGGATGAAATTAGGAGACAAGGTGGTGCGAGGTTTCCCCAGGATGACCAGTAGAATGATTTATTGCTGGATGCTAGGCTTTCAACCCCTTCCCGGTCAGCAACAACTCTTTGTCCGGACACGTTTAAGATACCTTCAGAATCCCAGTGAAAGAGCCTCCTCAACCCCTTAGAGGCATAACAACTCAGTAGCTTCCTCTCCCAACTAACTGCAATAATCCAGAAACCCTTAAAAGGGCTAAAAAACTGCTTCTTGACCTCTTCACTTAGAACATGTCATGAGGCGATTTAGAAAAAGATTCTATTAAGCCTTATTTTCTATTAAGCCTTATACACATAAAATAACCACTTATCTACAAGTAGGCAAGCACCCGCTGGCTACTTACTTATCCAATACTGTTATCAAGGTATTGTCAACGGTTCTGCATGCTGACTAAAGGATGTTGTACACCTGTCAGTTCCGCAAAGCCAGGACGTCGAAGTCTTCCGTTAACAGGGTGAGGAAATGCTCGGATCCCGTGTTGGAAAGGTTGAGATTACGGCCGAAAAGCGACGCGTGGCAAGGGCTTATGACAACGGTCGGAAGGTGGTTGGGTTGGGAGGAAGTCAATCTTCTTCGTAGTTGAGTTGTTGAGAGCCATAGAGTTGTCCAAATTGGTGTTGAAGTAGTGGCAGTGTGTAAGTAAGTTTCTAGCCTGTCTGTCATGCAGTCGTGTATTGAAAAAGGGGCTCTGAAGCAATATTTTGCTTCAACTGATCAATTGCCTATAGACCTTCGCCCCTGTGTCTTAGAGAGATGAGTCTCTAACTTTAACCTATTTTCCAATCTCGGATAACATCTAACAGATACAAATAAGCTAATTGCCACCCTACGCTTAGCTGGAGGTTCTTACCTGAATCCCAATCTTTAGTCTGCTGGACTAACCTGCCAGTACTTTCGGTTATGATTATTCTGAGCAACCCTGTTGATGAAAGCCAGTAAAAGACCAATTGCACTCTCAGTACCATGGAATTGAATAGCCTCCTCTTAAGCACTTCTGCATCAAGGTTTACCCTATTTACCTTCGTCAAACGCATAACCTCCGCGGGCAGTAATTTCCGAAACAGATTCCCAACCCATGAGACGACACTCCGCTGGCCCAGTAACTACATTCCACCCCTCACTACGGATAGACTGTATCGATATTATTCAACGTCAACGTCAACATCGACTCCAAACTTCCAAGTTCTCATAGTTGGGATTTCTCTTTTTTTTACGGAACATCGGAACAGCTGTGCTATTCTCCCGACAGTCGTTCCCAACTACAAAACACCTCTTGGGGTCGTTGAGGAACTGAAAGAAGACATCATCGGCCGCATCGTCTGGTTCATTCTTGGTGGAGCCGTCGCAAAATGAGCGTTCCGATGCATTGTCCCCGGCATTATCCGCTCACATCATTTTTTCCATNGGGGGGGGGGGGGGGGGGAGTATGTGGAACATAGCCAACACTCAAGACCTCGTGGCGGACGAGTTCATTTTGTCCAGTCTTCTGCCACTTCCTTCAATAGCAACTATGTCTCTTGCTTTGATATTTTGCGCTATTTATCAAATATACACTTACCCCGTAAAACAAGCTGTGGAATCCTGTTCCCATTTCCCTTTATAACATTGAACTTTCCTTGCCTTACGCTGTCTGTATTGTTGACTTCCTGTGTTCGTATCCGAATCCAGTTGGAAAGGCAACACGCGGAGACAAAACTTTTGGAAGCTGCAGAGAAGTGGTTAATGGTCGAGTAAGAGGCCTAGCCTGGTCATTTTTGCGACCTTACCACAATGATCTGCAGTTTCTCAGACTCTTAGATAGGGTCCCAGGGACGAAAGGCTAGACCAGCATTCGTTTCACGGGCCTTTCACAATGTTCAACATAAGCAGCATGAAAGCGTACAGCTCGAATGGGCTGTCAAATCAGGCTTGGAACAATCCATGCACGAGGTTCCGAATTTACCACGGTTAGTGGAGAACTGGATCGGATGGCTTGCTATTGTTTCTGTGTAGTTTGGCTTTCTGTGGCAATATCTGTAGAGTGTGGCTTTTGCAATACATGCAAAACGAAAGAAAAGGGGGAGGTGCGGTGAGAAAGACAAGTTGTCTCGAAACACCAGCTTCCCAGTTGATTACTCTCATACGATACCCAACTCAGTGGCGCCCACGAAGAAGGCTCTGCTGTCTCAGAGAGACGTCAAATCTTTTCAGTGCAGTTCGAATCTCAAGCTGCAGGACGCTGCGATTCTCACAGCAGAAGGCGCTCCGCCAGCGACTTGATTTCCTTGCTGTTCTATGGTTTCCGTGAGTTGCCCTGCAGAACCAGTCCGAGCTCGGCGTGTCTCACAAATCTTCAGGTCCTGATGACTCCCGCGGCTCGAGTCCTTCTTCGATCGAGCGGTCTGCGGGCTCCCCCCTGCAGCAATCCACAACGGGACCACGCCCTCCCCGATCTGCGCTGTCTAGCCTCATGATTCAACACTGGGAAAGAGAGGAAATTGCCAAGCCTACTTCACTTTAGTAATGCGACTCGTCACGGTAGGTACCGGAGGTTCATCTGAGGTAGTCGGGCTCATTTCCATTCTCCGACCTCTTTCCCGAAATTTCTATAAAGCCAACCCGTCGCACTCGTTTCTTCGCGTCAGATTGCGCCGACGTTTTCCTTCATATCGCCCTCATTTTCAAGACATATTTCCAATGTATAAAAAACCACGCGCAGCTACGAAACTTCCCTGGGCGAAGTCCGGCTTAACGGTCTTTGAGGGGACGAAGGGCAACTAAACTCCCACATGCACGCCGTAACCTCAAAGACTGCAGATGCTACCCCCGCGCAAGGTTTCATCTCCAGGATAAAACGCGTACACTTTTGCAGATTTGCGGGTGTTGATTGCATGGTAATGCGCTTTATGAATTTGAGTATTATTGACTTTCTCATTCCAGGGAAATAAAGTGATTTATGCAAAAAGAGCATTGGGCTGTTTTCAGTTTCTTCCTCGTGCACATTCAGTAAATTTACCGGCCGGACGGCCCGTCAGGGTGGTTGTTTCTCCTACGCTTATGGAAATCCTGTCTTGAATCGCAAAACCGCTGCTTGCTCACCAGTAGGTCCCCTCTCAGCTTCATGCCGCTTAGTTCACTTTAGGTTGGCTACTTTTGGTTCATAGGCCGCTGTCTTCAGTCAGTAGTAGTAATCTCGAAAGTTTTCCGAACGAGTGGCCTTTGACGAGACCAGTTGCCTTAGTTGATGACGTGGAAATCCCCAGGGTGTTTGATGGATGGCGTACCGAAGGGGAAAATGCCCACCGGGAAAAGAGTAGCTGCGACTTGCGATGACACAACATGCAGAGCAGACCTAAATTGATGAGGAGATTGAGAAAGTCCCAAATCCTCATGGCATCTGCAAGCTATTTGTAGGAGATGGCCCTGTGGACTCAGTGATGTTTATGTTGGTGCTTATGTATTCTACAATTCCGCAGTAAGCTCTCGTCAGCCATCCCAATACACCCCTGTAGTATCGCTAAGTTGTGAGATATTTCTCTTTGCTTAAGCCTATGAGTTATTTAGCAAAGTCCTTGACTCGAGCCGCAATACCGTGCTGGCCTGTTTGCCGTAACTCATTCAAGGCCTCTGTATCTGAGCATGAAATTCGGAGTGGGGAACGAACGGTCGCCGTGGAGGAGGAATTCTATAAGTAGTGGACTTGGTGCAATAGTCTTGGTGCATCCAACTTCATTCTTCGCCACATTCGGATGCGCTGGCCAAAAACGAGCTTTGTTATGTTTTTCAAGCTAGGTTTGCGTTACCTCCAAGGTCCTGTCGCCTAGAGGCTGGTCAATATAGCTTCATGCTTACTTGTATCCCTATTCTCCGATTTCTAGCGCCTCAGTACACCCTTGTGTGCTTGTTGAGTTGACGACTCGTATCGATATTGTGCGATTAAGTTGCTTTTTTGTGACAGCTACGAGGAGCTCTCGTCGCAAGATCTAATTTCTTTTCAAAAGAGTTTGCTCTTAGTGAGTGTGTTTGTCCAGGGTCTGGGATGTGGCTATGGAATCATTGGTTTCAATTCGAGCTCTCGACCCAAAGATCACAACGCTTAACACTGCCACTGCTAAGACCCCGTATTCGCGAGAAGCTGAGAAGGCCAGGCCTAGGGTCTTATCTCGCCCCATCCCCTCACCAAGGGTTATGACTGGAGTTCGGAACTCGGAAGCAAGGTAACCCAGAAGTCGGAATCCAGGGATCAATGCGGGAGATCAAACACCTCGTAAGCACTGAGAAGTTTTCTAGCCCACGATGGCCATTTTAGGCGGTTGCTGTCGGTTCCCCGAACGTCATGCGGGCCCGGGGAGTATCGGCGGATCGGAATGGAGCGAGCAGCTGAGTTCTCCAAATCTCTACTTGATTTCATTGGATGACAGAGACAGGTATATCATCTTACGTTTCAACTTCAGATGACGTATGTCATCCCCACGTGTAAATATTCTTTAACCATAAGACAGCTTTTCTGAAGCATTGCATGTTGCACACGTCCCAACAGAATACTTAAAGGAGCGCTGCGTCGAGTGTGTGTGGCTTGATGATCAACTTTGCCGTGTTCGAGTCCCGAAAATCTCAGTGAGCTAAGAGCCCAGACTATCGCACCGGTTCCGAATCAATATCAATCTCAAAGAGCCACATACGTTGTCAGAGTCCGATCAAGACTGGCGGCACAGCACAAGTTTGACGCCCAAGAGACGTATTTCCCCTACTTAACGATAAACTCTTGGATCATGTCATCCAACCAGCAGACGCCAATCCTCCGCGTTGGGATTATTGGTTGTGGTGAGATTTCACAGGTAGCCCACATCCCCAACATCAACTTCCTCTCCGACCGTTTCCAGACGACATATCTTTGCGACATTTCCCAGCAAGCCCTCCATCACTGCGCTAGAAAGGTGCAAGGAGGACCGCCAAAGACGACTACCAATGCCTCCGAGCTGTGCTCTTCGCCCGACGTCGACGTCGTGGTGATTGCCAACGCTGATGCCTACCATGTTGAGCACGGAATTCTGGCTCTCCAGAATGACAAGTACTGCCTCCTGGAAAAGCCTGCCTCGGTCAGCTTCAGGGACATTGACCGCCTGATCGCAGCGGAGAAGAAGTCCAAGGCAAAGATCATGGTTGGTACGATGCGCCGCTTCGCGACGGCCTTCACAGATGCCGTCAAAGAAGTGGGCGGGATGGACAAGATTCAGTACGCCAGAGTGAGGGACATCATCGGTCCCAACTCGACCTTCGTCAGCCAGTCTGGCACGTTTCCCAAGAAGTTTGGCGACTGCAGTGCCGAGGATACCGATGCTCTGGTGAAGCGCGAGGATGAAATTCTCGAGCAAGCGCTGGCCAAGGAGTTCGAGGTTCCTGTTACTCCTGACTCGAAACGGATGTTGCGATTGCTCGGGGGGTAAGTCAAGACTAAGTCGCCGGATACTGCCTCTGCTAAACATGTGAAAGGCTTGGGACTCATGACCTTTCTGCTATGAGGGAGATCGTAGGCATGCCCAAGGCCGTCGCCGGTGCATGTCTTACTTTTCCGGGCATCTTCACCGTACTCTTCAAATACGACGACTTCCCCGTCACGTACGAGTCCGGTTTTAGCAATGTCCCGCAGTTCGACGCTCATATCGAGGTTTACTCCCCAAATAAGATAGTTCGAGTGAACTTTGATACTCCGTACGTCAAGGGCCTTCCGGTTACGATGACCGTCAGAGAACTGGTGGGCGATGATGGGTTTCAAGAGCGCACGATCAGGAAGACGTACCAGGATCCATACACCAACGAGTTCCTTGACTTCTACAACTGTGTTGTCAACAGGGAAGCTCCGAAAACCAGCGTTTCGGACGCAAGAAACGACATTGATCTCTTCAAAATGATCCTTCGGGCCGATGTTGAGAGATACAAGGAAGCCTGCTGAGGGAGCTCACATCCTCAGCTTCAAGTAGTTTGCACTGCAAAGCAATTAGCACTACAGACTGAAGAGGACTTGAGACTAGTTCTATTAGCCTGATATAGAAGTCTGTTTGGCACGCACTACCGGACCATGAAGTCGGTCAAGATCATGTATGCGAAATTATGCGAGACCCTTATCACGGCCAATGTAGTTGGCCTTGAGTTAGTCAGAGCGCGATTATTAAGTCAAGATCCAGATTGTTTCAAGCCAAACTGGTGACTAGATTTTACTTCTAGAGTACGAGTCTTCGTGGAGTAAACTCATACTTGCTATCAGAGGAAGTAACGCGTACTATCGATACTAATCTACTAACTACGGATTCCTAAGCTGTTTTACAAAACGAAATGGACATGTCGTTATTGAAAGCAGTTTCGTGAAAGTCCGGTTTTAGTTTCGGTTTCGGTTTCGGGCATATTGTAGTTGGTCTTGTTATTTGCGCCGGCTCAGACAACCATCAGTGCAGGGTAGCGCTTCGGGCGAAACGGCGAAATTCCTAGGCTCTTATGGAAGAAAACAACCGCCTAGACCCGTGGATCCAGCTTAAAAAAAATAGCAAGGTCGTGGAAGTCAAGTTGTTTGCAAGACTTAATCAATTAAAAACGAAAAGTTCTGGTTTGTTGTCTGCTGTGTGGCTGTAAAACCGCCGTCCAACCTGAAAGTGTTCATCAGGGCCTCCAAGACAGCCCCGTCTTTACAGCTCAGCCCCTGGGTTCTACGTGTAGAACATCCAGGCGAGAGCACGAGGAAATGATAGCAGGGGGTCAACCAAGTTCTCGGCATGATTTTACAGATGGCTAGAGCCACTGATCCACTGATCCACTGATCCGTCTGTGTCCGTATTCCCGCGACGTAGGGGACCAATGAAGGAGTTAAGCAGCCCTGTCTCCTTGTCCTCCTTGTTACTGATCCAGTTCGTTTTCCTGCCATTCATATAGGATCCAGCACGCAAATGACTTTTTCAAGGGGCGGTTCATCGCTGCACGCCAAACCTATCCTCCTCGGTTCCCTGTTGTTACTAAGGTATTGGCTGTCATACGCCAGACAATCGCAGCCTCAGACACGTTGGGCGGCAGCTCGGGGCTCGGTTCATACTCGTACAAGGGCGAAGATTCAGAGACTGCGGGAGATTCAAATCGACCGACAATCCGATTCGTCGAGTTGAGTAGGTTGCGCAACGCTACGGAGAGCCTAGTCCTTTCCGCTCCAATCCGGTTCTACCTCGTGCTCTCCCGCGAGCGCGACTTTCGCCTCGTCTGGTTTATAAGACAATCTCATATTGAAAATGGGTGGGCATCTTTGTGTACTGAACGGTCGTCTTTGTTGAGTCATCCTTATGCTAATTCGCCGTCCATCTGTGCACAGGTCTTGTGGTAACGGTTGCGCTCAGTTGCGTGTACCTGCTGTATTCGTCGTATTCAAGCAAGAACAGGTCGTTTAGGGCAAGGCATGTATCAGATTTATGGAGAACAGGGCCAAGCTTTGACTTATGAATTGAATATGTCTTGTGTAGACTTAGTGTTGCTTCTAGGCGTCAAAGACAACAGGTAACTGGCCACAGTGTAATTCAACCCCCCCCGGGTTCGAGAATTTCGCTTCCTAAGCAGCGACAGTGAGGGCATGCGCATCCGGCATTCCTCCATGACCAAGTACAGTGAGCCATCGCCACAACCTCCCTTCTCAGCTTGTTTCTCATCTGGCACATATAAAGTCGGTCATCCAGCCAGATCCGTTGTTTGTATAGTGCCATTCTTTAGACCAACAATACTGAACTGAGACGGGTCATGGTCTCTTAATTATGCGAAGTAGATAGCCCATTCGTTGGAATTGTGGCGATTCGAAAAAGATTTGCGGTTTCAAAAGCGTGGAGATAAAGGACTTAGAGCATTCCTACGTTGTCATTTATAGACAATAGAAGTGTCTAGTCAAGTCTGAATGGCTCAACGGCGTTTCCACTAGTTGTGGAGTATATCACGGATGATTAACTAGTTAGTACTGATTTCTGTCCGTTATCTCCATTTCGATGACGGTTTAAAGCGGTGACCTCCTTGCGTGTCGTCAATGTTCATCCCCTCAAACACCATCGAACAAGTTCAACGCTGTACAATCCTTGCTTCACAGGGCAGTTTTCTTCTGGTTTACGTCGCAATGCAGCCGTTTCGATGCATGCTTTCCAACGGCGGTACCGTAGCAGGTATACACACTATCCCACCTCGATCGTCACCCCCCAACGACTCTCGTCCCCTCATCGTTGTCCTCCACGCTATGATCACCAATACTTCGATGCCACTCCCAAATACACCGCCTCGTTAGAAAGCGTGGCTCTCGGGGTGTCCTTTGTATCGATCGACCGTCCTTCCTATGGAGGAACAAGTTCTATTCATCCCATTCCGGAGGGATCCGACTTCAACCAAGAGACTGGCGTCTGGGTGCATCGTTACATCATCCCTAAGCTCTGGGCTGCATTCGGCGCACCGAACCAGTGCAACTGCGTGTTCCTCTTGTGCCATAGCCTTGGGGTGATGGGAGGCGTCGTGGCCGCAGCGTTGCATGCACAGGACGAAAAGCCGTTGTACCCCCTCGTGGGGCTTGTTGCAAGTGGCATGAGCAACACTCCATCCTCGTTCATGAAGAATAGCCCTCCTGCTTTTGAGTCTAGCGACGGTATCTACCTGTCTTTTCCTCTAAAAGCCAAGGATGCCGTCATGTTCAAGCCGGGCACCGTTGCTGCAGAGGTTTTGGAGCAAACCGCGCGCCTCGACTCGCCCGCTCCAAGGGCGGAGTCCGCTCTGTTTCCGTCAGTAAGGCTTCCTGTCTGGAAAGAGAAATGGGCTGCGTATATTTCGGCACCTGTTATGTTTTCTCTGGTAGATGAAGATCCGTTCCTTGTCGTGAACGAGGAAGAACTTGACATCTGCACGAAGGCATTCAAACGCAGTGTCCGCGTCGATGGCAGCGTGGTCAGAGGTGCTCCTCATTGCGTGGAGCTAAGTCACTGGTCCCAGGGCTGGTATGCTCGATGTTTTGGTTTCGCGTTGGAGTGTTCGGCTTCGATAGCCTGCTCCGGGCACCGAGTATCAGGTTACGGCGGCGCAGTGTACACTGCGTCGGTGAAGACGCCAGAAACGTCTTAGTGTCATCGCCCATTACTGAGAAAATGAAAGTAAATACACATCTTTACGAATGCAAACATACAGAAAGAGATATGAAGAGTTCATTCCTCCGTTTGTCACCCTGCGACCTCTCTCTGTTACAAGTGCCGTTCCGCCTTACCTCTGCCGGCTCTCGCCTCAAGCTTCTTCGACGACTTCATCATGACCAGCTTCATGCCCTTTTAAGTGCCGAAAGCAAGGAAATCATTCAACTGTATCGCCAATCGATTGCCTAAGCGGAAACGAGTAGCAATACGAGCCGAACCCGATCAGACTGACCCTCTACCATTAAATCCATCCGTTAGTGAGCTATGTCGCATTCAATGAAATAGGAAGGAGTCCGTTACAGACGGGGCAGCTCCCCATTCAGTCATATTAGAGCGTATTATTTGATTATCAGTTTGATTGGTCGCTGTCAGTACTATAACGTAAAGTATATAAGGTAGTGTAAGAGGGTGTGTGGCGGTCTAAGGCTTAGCCTAATCCCCTATCCAGCCACACACTGCCAGGTCTTAGATTCAACCGTACACGGCACTTTTCAGATATCCCACCGAGTGCCACATTCTACTGGGCTTAACTTCATCCCTCCTCCAAAATGAACCGAGCTATCTAACTGCAGACAGGCGTTGTCGAGGGCTTAGAGACCGCGTTGGACGGGTTCGTCTGTCCGCATCCATTGAGGGAACCAAATGCAGTGTCGTCGACAGCAGCATTGAAAGCCGCACCGCAGTTCGGATCGCTTGATATGACCGTCAGCTTCTTCGACGTTCCCCTCGAGCGCGCGCTTCGAATGGTGGGCGGTGACCTACCTAGCGCCTCCGCTGGCGTTGTTGAAATACGAGCAGATATCATGGGAGAAGCAGTCCTGAGTATAGGCGTTGCCCAGGGCCGTTCCCGTGCAGCCGGCGCCGCATCGACCGTTGCAGGAGTAGCTATGACGGGCAACGTCAGTAAGTGTTCGCCAGGCTGTTGCGTCGGGAAAAGCGCACTCTCCGGAACCCGCTCCGTTCGCGCCGTAGTTACTACCGACAACGCCCGTGAAGGTACATGCCTGGCCAGCGCTGTTTGTCCACTTTGCCGTGGCGGTAGACCCGACCTTCAGGCACGTAATGGCTCTCTTGCTGTGCTCCATAGGCGAGGGCGAGGGCGCAGCGAGCGCCAAAAGAGGGCACATGGCCAACAGGAAACTGATTTGAGGAAGCATCGTGTAAGTTGGAGTGTCAAGGACGGATTGGTTGTGGCAAGGAAGGCCTTGTCCGTTCGACTGGATCCAACGTTAATATTTTATATACCAGCCAAATTAAACACGAATCATCACGGCTCGACTTGCACATCCATATTCGACATACTCAAGAGCCTCATTTCGCCGACCGCCATGGCCGGTCAACTCCGAGACAGCGGAGGCGGTCTGCTTTGGGAAACGATGTCGTCTCTGAATATATTGGCCTGCACCCTGTCACGGCACTCCGACGGCAGTTCATCGAATAACATCTGGGGTCATGCAATGACGCGATCAGTCGTCATCGGCGCTCAGCCAGTAACGGCAAGGCCCCGGAGAAATTCACGGAGAAACCTGGCTCGAGCTGGACGGGCGAACGATGGTGATCTCCCGCCCGGGCTGGATCCTGAAGGGTATTATGGGGAAGATGCGGCTTGTCATTGAATGCAGCAAGTCGATAAAATCTAGGCGAGTATTCAACAACCGTTCCTCATTTGTGCCTTACATTTTCGCGAGACTGTTTGTTCCGTTTTCCATCGTCTCGTACATGCATGCCTACGTCCGTACATACACCTGTTTCTCAGCATCGTCGGCCAGGAGGCCTTCTCAGGATCCGGCCTGGGTTAGCAGGCCCACGTCCTGAGCACTTGGACATTGGTTGACGTTCAAAGATTCTAGAGATGGAGATTTTGCCTCGAGCTGACTAGCCTTCCCAGTCAACCTTTCGACGCTTGGTGTGCTCGAATCCGGGACAGCCCTTTCGGGCAAGGAAGAGAGATTCATGAGCAGATAGCTTGCCTCGATCTGATGCACAATCTCATCAGCCGACGACTTGGATCGGATTCCTTTCAAGATGTCCCGAGCGTCGTCCTCCGGCATGGTTTGCAGAGCACTGAAGAACCCACGGAGACAGTCGTTTCGGCGCTCCATTTCGTCGCGCTTTCTCTTCATCGATGCCAAGCGTGACTCGGACGGTTCGACGCTGTAACGGCAGTCGACCCCCTTTGCTGCGCAATTGGAGCATTTAGGTCGGTCGGCGGTGCACTGGAACAGATGTTCATTCAGCACGCATGGCAGGGGTTAGAGGAGGACTCAATGTTTCCTACCTTGATCTTCCGTTTCTGGCAGTTCTCGCACGCCACTAACACGTTACGCCGCTTGGGCTTTTCAAGGGGCCACTCGTGCGCAGGAGATGGTCTTTTCCGTCCCGTGTGCGGGACGCACGAGGAGGCATCGCTATAGTCGTCTACATGTTCCGACACGGGACGAATCTCCCGATAACAATGAGAGTTGGCCATGTAGGTATTGATGAGGGCAATCACTTCATACCAGCAGCGTCACTCGTCGGCTTTCTTCGCATGAGGGGGGAAAAATTCCGGAGAAAGAAAAGAGGAAAGGAAAGGAGACAACCAACATCGCCCTGCTCGTGGTCGGGCAAGACGTAAGCCCGTTTACCCCATCCCATCTAAATAAATACTTGACAGATAATTTAACATCACGTAGCGTTTTGGTTGTTCCCTATTCGTGTTCGTGACGTAAATCACGCATTGTACTCCTTGAGACTACCGGAAATTGCTCCGTGGTATTCATGTTGCTATAAGATGATTGGTTGAAAGGAGTCATTCTGGGAGGGTGAAGAAGTCGGAGGGAAAAGGGGGTCAGACCATGTTCGGACAGCGTCCTCCGGCTTGACTCAAAAATAGGAATCAGGCCCGTTCTGGCGCAGCTCATGTGACACATCACGTGAGCACACCGCCTTGCGCCTGGCCGCACCAACATGACAAACCGCGTGTGTGCGTTTAGCTATAAGGCGGGTGTGTGAGGGTTCGGTCAGGTCAGTCATGCTGGAGAGAGGTGAGGTGAGGTGAGGTGAGTTGAGAGTAATTTCATTCATGACCACCTCGTTTATATATATCGCACTTGACCAGTGATGAATCAGTGCTACTCGACGCTTAAATCACGGCCCCATCCCCCCCACCTGTCCCATGCGTTCTCGCCTAGTCAGTCTTCCAGCAAACGTCGTATCCCCGTTTCCCCTTGGACCGGTTCTCTTCAGGGTCTCGCTGGTAATTGACCCATCGGAATACGGCGACCACGAGACCTCGGTGGATCAACGTTGCAGTTGTTTGTACGTTGACCTTCGCTACGTAGTAATCATCTCCCACAGTCCATCTCGTGCCTGCACAATCCAGACCTCGGATGCCAGGCCAACCCGGCCGGTGAAGATGAGCCGACTGCAGCGCTCTCGCCAAGATGGATCGTCACAAGAGCCCATGGTGCCTAGAGCTCACCAGCCCAGCAAGCAAGCGGTATCTGTAAAATGGCTCGGCCAGCGCCTGAGGCAGTTGTCGGTTGGCTCGCTCCTCCGACAAGCCAGGCGTGGCTCGGCATCTGCCCTTTCACCGCGCCCGTAATGACATCAACCCTCCAACGGCCTCTTCCCCGAAAGCAGCACAATCACCGTTGTGTGTGTCTCCAGACCGCGGGCGTAGAAGGATGCGACGCTACCAAAGGAAGCACGCTAAAACCCCGCACGCCATCTCCTCCACCAGGCCCCGACCCCCGGCTGGGTCCTCGAGCTTGACTGGCCGTTGACCGGGGTTGCCCATGACTTCTATTCGCCTCGACGAGATGGGTTGCCAAAACTTGTCAACTCAACGAAGCTTCCCCCGCACCGGTAAACAACACCCACCGGCGGGATTTTCTCCAGCTTTGCCTCGCTTGGCACTATTTGATCCCAGCCACCCCTCTCCCAGTCTTTTGTTTACTTTTTTCCTCGTGCCTCCCGGTCCCCTGCCCTGAAAGTTTCTCTTGCCAAACGCGAGGGAGAAGGTCTGGAGAGATCGTCGGTCTCCTTCCCCCTCCCCAGGTCTTGGACCATTAGTAGCCCCCCGGGGGAAGGGGTCTTGGCCTCGCGCAACTTTCAACGACTCTCAATGGCCCGGCTTAGACGCCTTCGGCCCTCGGGCCAATGCCAGCCGGCACGAACCTCAGTTCTCGGCCGGGGCCACCGTTTTCATGAAGTCATGAAAGCAATATGAGCGCAAATCTATAAAGAGACACCAATGTCGCATTGATGTTTGCCTGCTATCCTAGAGAAGAAGTTGAGAAGCTCATCCGCCCAAGCCTCCCCCACTTCCCTCTCTCAAAGCACCTCCAAAATGGCGCTCACAAAACTCTTCTCCTCCGGCCTCCTGTTCGCCTCCCTCGCCGCCTCCAAGTGGATCGTCCCCGGAGGCAGATGGCGTGATACGGAGGGAAACCTCGTCAACGCCCACGCCGGCGGTGTCACGCTCGAGAAGGAGTCGGGCAAGTTCTTCTGGTTCGGCGAGTACAAGATCGAGGGCCAGGAGGAGGGCGGCGGTGTCTCCGTCTACAGCTCCGATGACCTGGCCACCTGGGAGTACCACGGCAAGGCCCTCGAGCCCGTCGAGGGTCACCCGTACATCTCGACCGACATGATTATCCAGCGTCCCAAGGTCGTCTACAGCGAGCCCACCGGCGAGTATCACGTAAGTTCGAAACCCCCCTAGTCTCCTGCCCCAACTACGCACAGAGGGTTGACTCTTTCCGCTCAGATGTGGTGGCACGCCGACAACTCCACCTACGGCCTCCTCCTCCAGGGTCTCGCCACCTCCCCCAACATCACGGGTCCCTACACCTTTGTCGACGCCACGGCGCCTCTCGGCAACTGGTCCCAGGACTTTGGCATCTTCACCGACTACAAGGACGGCCGCTCCTACTCCCTCTATTCCAACGGCGACCGCCGCGAGGGCCGTGACGTCTACATCACCGCCTTCAACGAGGAGCTAACAAACGTCACCGAGGTCGTCCACCGCTTCGACAAGTATGACCTTGAGGCCCCGACCATCATCCAGACCGACAAGAGCTACTACGCCCTCATGTCCCACAAGACCGGCTACCGCCCCAACAACGTCGTCGCCTTCCGCGCCGACTCCCTCTCCGGCCCCTGGTCCCAGCCCTTCTTCGTCTCGGACGCCTACACCCGCACCTACAACTCCCAGTCCGGCTTCTCCCTCAAGATCGAGGGCTCCGAGGTGACGACCTACCTCTACCTCGGCGACCAGTGGGACTCCAACTCCCTCTGGGAGTCCCGCTACATCTGGCTGCCTCTCGTCGTCGACGACGAGAAGAAGTCCGTCCACGTCGAGTGGCACGACATCTACGACCTCGACGTCAAGACCGGCGTCGTCACCCCGATCAACGGCACCACCTACCACGCCTACGACTCCGCCACCACCGCCGGCTCCGCCTACAAGCAGGAGGCCAACTTCGCCAGCGGCGGTTCCATCGTCACGGGCATCTACGGCAACGACAGCACCGTCACCTTCTCCGGCATCGAGGGCGCCGGCGAGCCCCAGTGGATCTCCTTCTACTACCAGAACACTGACGACATGGGCTTCGGCGACCAGCCCGGCGGCACGCCCGACCGCATCGGCGGAAAGTGGCAGCTGCGCCGCATCGCATCCGTCATTGTCAACGGCAACGAGGAGCACGTCGAGACCCTGTACCAGCGCGACACCCACAAGGGCATCATTCTGTCCACGCCGCTGCAGCTGACCCTGGAGAAGGGTTCCAACAACACCATCACCATCGGTGGTCTGTGGAACGGCTTTGATTACAAGGGCGCCGACATCGACCGCATCGTCGTCTACCCCCCTGAGGGCGCGCCTCCCAGCAAGTGCAAATAGAGAGAGAGAGAAAAGGCGCTCTCATCAAGTAATGATTAATAGTTAACAAGTAAAAATGTACCATGACGTACAAATCCTTTTTCCCACCAAACTCTTCCGTGACAACCTTTCCATGCATTATGTCGTATAATATGTCAACAAAGTTGAATCTCGTCCTGTTTCCTCACCAGTACCCAGGGGCAACAACATGGCACTGTTTACCAGCTCGCGTTAGTTGCTTCATCAGCCCTTGGCCGGGGAAGCAGCCATCCACTCACCTCTGAATCCGTAGCTGGTACAACCCACGGCCCGTCTGCTGACCCGAACCTCATTACTTTGCCCAAGGCAAGTCGCGCATCAGCAAAAACCGCCACACCGCTTCACTCCGCGATGGGCCCAAATCCAGCACGGCTGCAAAGCCTACCGAGAACATCTGTGAACCATCTCAACGTCACTCTCGCGCAGCCTGGTCATAGCCGTGGTCCTGAGCCCCAACAGCACAACTCCATACCCCGGATGTCGGCCGCGGATTCCGCAAGCGACGGCAGCCTCCTCGGACCGAGAAAGACAGCAATCTCAAACAGCCAGATATTGCAAATGGAACCGCTGATGATGTTGAACGGGTTTGGTCTTTGCCCTACACATATCGTCGTGACTTCTGACCTCGGCTTAGAATCTAGCCGTCACCCAGTATTGAGATATCTAAAAGGCTAATCCCTGCATGTCATGAAGCCTCTCAGAACGTATGCGCCTGGATAGATGGCCGATACGGGCCCAGTATCTCCGCTGGCTCGCAAAAACCAAGCCCTTCCAAGCGGATGTACTCGATCATTTTGGCATGTTACGTGTGCCGGCTTGTCCTCTGCTGGGACTGGGGTGCTGTCCCTTCGCGGGCGAGACTTCGGTGGCCCTAGCCCTCGATAGAATGTTCACGGGAATCACACTCCGCGATAACCTCTGGAAATAATCTCCATAGCCCTCGCGGGACCTGGGGACCAAACTTCTTCTCAGCAGATGATGGATTGGGAACACCGCGTCCGCAAAGTTAGCATGCCTTCTGCTTTCGACAAGATTCTCTGGGTTGATACACGTGGCATCGGTTCAATCCTGCAGGACGGGAAGCTCTTTCTTAACTACAAGACGGATATCGGACTCGTTTCCGCATTCAGACTTTTTCACATACGAGCCTTAGTGGTCGAGAGCGGCCCGCAGTGTATCGTCGGCGCGGTCCTCGGCCAGTACAATGCAGTGCCTTCCAGGTGTACACAAAGATACAATCCGGGCGGGCTGACAGGATAAATCTCCGATAATGGAACAAGGCTGCACACGACAGGGCTAGTTGAGGCGGAAGCTGTCTCTGTCCAGAATCAGATAGATCAACACTGGCTTCGGTGCTTGTCTGTTGATGCAGTTTGGTCTGCTCAAGGATGCCAGGCCTTGGAGCCTGAGCTATCACTTCAAAGTGGATGTCGTACGTTTTCGAGCCAAGATCAATCGTGCAGTACCTTTGGCACGTACGTACCAAACAACGCCAATGGCTCCCTCTGGTCAGATACACTAGGGAGCAGAGGATGGCTTGGACTTTGTAAGCCCGTCTGCAGTCTGACCGAGGTGGAATTGTGAACTGCTAGTGCGTCCTATGCGTCATCTCGCTTGCAAATTTCACATCACACCGGAATACAAGGAACATACACGGTGAAGTCCAACAGCTAGTTTATCAAGAGCCGTCTTGACCCGCCTCCCCCAAAGTCGCCAAACTAAACAACCTACAATTCGCCAATCAGCCTTGCAACGCCTGTCTTCTATTCATAATCTTCTCTTCTCTAAGAGGTATGGACGTCAGCTTTGGCAATCGCCTCTGTGACGGACTCAATCGCCGGATCAGCTTCGGCCTTCTTCTCTCCCGACTCGACTGCAGGAGCAGAGCCACTGGCACCGGCGGCCTTGGCCTTTTCAGCCTCCTTCTTGGCCTTCTTTCTCGCCTTGTCGGCCTCCTTCGCCGCCTTCTTCGCAGCAGCCTTGGCAGCAGCCTCCTCCTTTTGTTTCCTGACCTCCTCGCCTCCAAAGGCATCCTTCCATTCGTCAATCTTGCTGGGAGAAATTTGCGAGAAAAGATGCTTGGGCGTGCCCAGCTTGTGGCCGGGCTTGATGGCATCAGTAACCCAGGTGTCGGGAATGAATGGTCTGGGCTCAACGCCGAGCTGTTCGAGGATCGCGGTCGACGTGTTGGGGAGGTAAGGAGTCACCAAAGAAGCGATGAGATCGATCTGGTTGAGTGCAAGGCCGACGACGGCCGCACACCTGTCAGGCTCCTCAGTAAGCAGGCGGTTGTCCAGCTTGTTATCCTGAAGGAGCTTGTTTCCGAGGCTGCGTTAAGTGTTAGCAATGACTTTGCGCGATGAAGGAAAACTGTGACGTACGCAGAGACGGAGAGGATGGTCTGGAGACCAGCTCTCATCTTGGTGTCCTCCATGTTGCTGATGTAGGTCTTGAGCAGCTTGTTGACCTCGGCAACGTGGTTGGTCAGGTACTCGTCGGTGTACTTGGTGTAGTCGGGAACAACGCTGTCGGTCTTGGCTTGGCAGAACTTGATTACTCTCTGGCAGAAGTTACCGAGGTTCTTCAGCAGCTCGTTGTTGTTGCCGTCCACCAGCTCTTGCCACATGAACTCGGAGTCGGATGTCTCGGGACGGCGAGAGAGGAGGTAGTATCTCCAGACATCAACGGGAACACCGGTGTCCCGGACCTGGTTGCCAAAGACACCAACACCTCTGGACTTGCTGAACTTGCCACCCTCATAGTTGAGGTATCTGAGAACTGTCAGTAACGGAAAGGTCTCAGTGGTTCATCGTTGCTTACTCAGTCGTGGAGATCTTGTGCAGCTTTGTCCAGTTCTCACCGGTACCCAGCTGGGAGCCAGGGAAGATGATGGTATGGAACTGAACGTTGTCCTTTCCCATGAATTGGTACTATCGGTGCAGGTCAGTATGAGACTGCCACCCAGGTTGGCCGAGGTCCTCACCAGCTTAACGTCCTCGGGGTTCTTCCACCACTGCTCCCACTTCTTGCCAGCAAGATCGGCACCGTCGGTGTAGTTCTTGGTAATGGAGACATATCCTACTCTGAATCAGCCATGGGCTCGAGTGCGAGACCACACTACAACTCACCAATGCAAGCGTCGAACCAAACATAGAAGACCTTCTTCGCATATTCCTCTCCAACCTCGGCCGTCGGGATGGGGACACCCCACTTGAGATCTCTGGTGATGCCGCGAGGCTTGAGACCCTTGTCGATCCATGCTTGGGTAATCTGCTCGGCGTTGTTGCTCCAGCCGCCCTTCTTGCTGGAATCCTTGAACCAGGCGACGAGATCGTCCTTCAGGGAGTCGAGTCTTAGGAACAGATGCTTCGTCTTGCGCTTCTCAGGGGTAGCTCCGTCGAGCTTGCAACGGGGGTTGATGAGGAAACCCGTGGGCTTCGCGGCAATATCATCTTCGGCGGAAGCATTGGCCTCGGGCTCTGGCTCCAAGGGGTCGAGGAGGTTACCGCACTTGTCGCACTGGTCTCCTCTGGCGTCGTTGTAGCCGCAGATGGAGCAGGTTCCCTCGACGAACCGGTCGGCAAGGAAGGAGTTGTGGGCCTCAACGGGGCAGAAGGGCTGTGTGGTTTCGCGCTCTTCAATGAAGCCGTTCTTCCACAGCTTGGTGAAGATATCCTGGACGATCTCGGTTTGCTGAGGGGTCGGGGTGCGTCCAAAGATGTCGAAGGAGATGTCAAAGTAGTCGTAGATTCCCTTGTGTAGGGCATGGTACTTGGCGCAAAGTGTGGCCGGGTCGACACCCTCCTCGAGAGCCTTGGTTTCGGTGGCAGTTCCGTATTCGTCGGAGCCGCAAACTACGAAAAAAAAAAAAAGGGTCATTAGCTGCTCGCACAACTCAACATCAGACAAAGGTGCGCAGCCTACTGTAAATGGTGGGGTTCCCTCTGGCGCGGGAGTAACGAGCGAACACATCGGCGGAGAGGACGCTGCCAATGATGTTTCCGAGATGGGGAACGTTGTTCACATAGGGCAAAGCCGATGTGATGAGGACGTTGTTCTTCCCCTTGACGGGCAAGATGGGTTCGTTTGGCGCCATGGTGATGCGATTGAGAGGGGGAGAGTGCCGTGGGAAGCCTGAGGGAGGAGTAGAAGGGGGTTGGCAAGGTGCTCTGGAGGTGGAAAAAAGAAGCGAGCCAGACCGACCGGAGAGAGAGAGAGCAAGGGCAAAGGAGTCACCCGATGCGCCTCCCACCTCCACCGGGCAATTGTGCTGCGAAACTGAGTCTGAGTCTGACTGATTGAGGCAAGAGCCACAACCCCGCACTATTCCCTTTTGGGGATGAGGGGCGCGGTTGGGCAAGCACGCTCCTTGACGGGGAACTGAAATCCCAGTCATGTTCTAACGACAGGCACTCCTATAGCGTACCGCGGCACCTGAGGGTGTTGTGAGATAAGGTATAGACGGCAATTAATGACTAAGGTAGAGAGGACCTTGGGCAAGGTGAGCTTCCCCGAAGCCAGGACCTGATGAATAATACCGTCTCTCCATTATCGCCCGTTTATACCTAGGCAACATGCATACATGGATCCATTGGCCTATTGGCTCTCGGCAGTTCCTCGAAGAACCTGATGCGAAACAAATACGCGTGCCGTGAATACTGAGGGGGGCAAGTCGGTGGTTGGGGTCGTCGATTAACCTAGTAGAGCGTAGCAGAGGCCAATGAAAGACGTCGCGGGTACGAAGTGAGGTTTGATCGTCTAGAGGTACCATACCGTACCACAGGGAGCTGCATAGGGCGCATTGCTCCCTGCGAGTAGCGTGTGAGTAGCGCAGGGCGTCTTGCGCCCTTGGATTACCAAGATTGGTCAATTGGCGTTTTCGAAAACCGTTGCAACTGCGAAGTCGCGTGCCCCATCTCATCTCATCTGATCTCATCTCATCCCTTCCCTTCCCTTCCGATCGGGAGTGGCCCAGTCTAGGCTTTTGACACCGTCAACTCATATTGTTCGTTATCTCGTTATAGGTATCCGTGGGGTATTCAGTCTCTAGTTGATAATGCGTGTCATCCGATGACTACCCCCTGCTCGGCTATATCACGGTCCTGATTTGGTCCCTCATTCAGAGTGATGCCTTCACATATTCAGCATGCCAATCACGATGTAAGCGAACAACTGTTGGTCTGCAGTATAACGGCAAGGCCGTCAACTGGAGTCCCGTAAACCAACAAATGCCCATGGTCAGTCTCCAATTATCGCAACCACAGCATTGGAAAGCGGACGTTTCATCTTTCTATCTCGCCGGCGTAGATTCCAAATCAATCTTCAAACGGCGCGAGGTCCCACACATCAACCACACCGGTGTATCTCCCCACGGCCAGGATTTTCCCGTCCGCCGAGAACGCCGCGCTCGTGACCAGTCCCTCGATCCCCGTCGCCGTCTTGATCTCGGCGAGGACCTGGCCCGAGTACAGGTCCGAGATGTCCATCCCTTCCTCCGTCCGGCACGCCAACAGCCTACAGTCCCTCGACACCGCCAGCGGCCACCCCTCGCTGCTCCTCACTTTGTTCATCTCCCAGCTCGACACGTTTCCTTCCTCGTGTTGCCAGAGGTAGATGGCCCGAGACCACACCGACACAACGACCTTCCCGTCCGGCGACACTGCCAGCGCGCACGCCCCCAGCCCGTTCGCCGTCGACACGTTGTCAACCTCCATCCTCCTCAACGTCCTCCCCGTCCTCGCGTCCGAGATCCGCACCGTCCCGTCCTTAGATAGAGTGACAATGTCCATCCCGTTCGGCATGAACCTTACGTGCGTCGGCTTCCCGTGGTTCACGATGCCCGAAATCCTCTTGGCGGGCGGGACCCCCGCCGGCGCCGGGTGAACACGCGCCGCCTCGTACACAATCACCACCCCTGTGGGGTCCGTAGCCGCAAACATGCTCCCTTCGTGGTTGAAAACAGCCGGCTTCCCAACCCCTTTCAGAACCGCCTTTGTCCCCTTCCCCTCCTCCCCGGACCGCATCTTGACCCTCCACTCGTCCCCCGGCCCCGCATCCCTCTCCAGCACGGCTGACAACCGCCCGTCCGGGCTGAAGACCACCATCGACGCGCCGTTCATGTCGGACGCCACGAGGCGCGCGCCGGAGCCCGAGGGCTTGGACTTGAAGTCCCACAGCTTCGAGCCGCACGACACCGCCGCGCCCTTGTTGTTCTGCGAAGTGGCGACGAAGCCCCGCGGGCTGATGGCGATGTTGGTCACCGCGCCGTTGTGGCAGAGGGCGCGGCCGAGGTGTCTTACGCGGAGGACTGACGGCGCCGTAGTGCCGTCGTGGAGCGAGATTGATGCTGATCTTGTCGACCTCGCAATGGCCGGTGCTGTCGGCGCGGGGTTGGCCCTGGAAGACATTATCAGCAGCAGGCTACGGATGGATGAAATGATGTCATCTTCTTGATTCGAGGACTCACCCTCCCGCAATCGCTTCCTCGTAGCTTGGCCGCAGGTCGTCGGCCGGAAGGCTGTTACCGACGGCAAGGTGAGTAGTCATGATGCCGTTCGATATTCGGCCGGGATAATCCAAGCTGTTAACTTGCTCCTTGTCTCGTGCTATCTGCGAATCTCGCGTGTTGGAAGGGACCATGAGCTAAAATATGAACGTAGTCACGGTCATAGAGTTCTCCCTCCGACCCGCGTGCCCAGTCCAACCCCAGTTTCTTGGAGTTTCTTGGATGTCACCGCACAGCCGCAGTTTGGCTGAGCGACCAAGAGGATCCTTGCCGCCAAACCGCCGATGACCGGCCTAGTCGGACCAACGAGAAGCGCGATCATCCCGACACACATTTCACGTCTCCGGCCTGCTAATCGAAGCAACAGGGTATCCGCACTCGATACTTGCATGCGCGCATCTTTTTTCCGGGCGAACTGCGCCGCTTCATAGCCACCACAAACGGCCTCTCGCTATCCCGAAGAAAGCACGCACATCACCAACACAGCGAATAGAGAAAAACACGGACGAAAACGTGAAACATGATCATCAATTGGCATTTCTTTTGGTTTGGCTATACACATTACATCATTTAGATCTCTCCTCAGAACCCTCCTACTGGCCAAAGGCCTCCTCGTAGTTGGTAAGGCAGTATCTGTAGCGGACCTTGGAGTCCTCAATGCCGTTCATAGCTGTCCTCAGACCATCGGCGCTGATGGGGATCTCCTGCACCCACGTCTTAATACCCTTGTCGGCGGCAAGCTGGAGCATCTCCAGCGTCTCGCGTCTGCTGCCCAAGTGGGAGCTGCCGATGAAGCAGCCGTTGGGGAGGAAGTCCTGGTTGCGGACGGTGATACCGCCACCGCCGGGGAGACCGACAGACACCCACTTGCCGTGGACGTCAAGCAGACTGAGGTAGGCCGAGAGGTCGAAGCCCTCGAATGAGTTTGCAGTATTGAGGATGAGGTCGAAGGTCATCTTGTGGGGCTCGTTCCAGCCCTTCTCACCGCTGGCGAGGTAGCCGTCGGCACCCATCTTAAGAGAGTCCTCCTCCTTGGAGCGCGAACGGGAAATGGCCCAGACCTCAGCACCCAGGGCCTTGGCGAACATGATACCGAAGTGGCCAATACCACCAATTCCAACGATACCGACCTTCTTGCCAGGTCCGCAGCCGTTCCTGATCAGCGGGCTGTAGGCTGTAAGACCGGCGCAAAGCATGGGAGCAGCGACGGTGCTGGGCAGGGCGTCAGGGATGGGGAAGACCCTGAGGATAGAGTCAGTACGAGGTCCACCAGCACATATGTGAGAAGCTTACCAATGCTCGTGGGTGCGGACGTGGGAGGAGTAGCCGCCCTGGGAAATGGCGCCAGAGTCGGGGAAGGTAGAACCATACGTGTCAAGCTGGTCCTTGCAGTATGTCTCGTTGTCGTTCTTGCACTGGCGGCAGTCGAGGCAAGAGTAAGCCTGAGCACCGACACCAACACGCGAGCCCTCCTTGATCTTGGTGACCTTGGAACCGACTCTCAGAGCCTTGCCGACGATCTCTGAAGACACTGGGTTAGTTTGCGGTCTCACCCACGATGAGAAAGTAGCATGCATACCGTGGCCGACAGCGAGAGGGTACGGCTGGGCGCCCCAGTCACCCTTAATGGTGTGAACATCACTAGCGCAGACACCGCAGCACTCAATCTTGATGTCGACGTCGTAGTCGCCAAAGGGCTTGGGGTCGAATTGTTGCTTCTGGAAGTCTTGCCAGGTCTCGGCGCTGTTGACCTGGAAGCCGGTAAACTTCTCGGGGACAGACATGGCGACTTGTTATGTTCGGGTGACGGGGAGGGTGTTTGAGGGTTAGAACAGCTTGTTTGCAGGAAGTAAACCTGTAAGCTGTAGGAGGATATTTGTAAGATAGTAGAGGACGGAGAGAGAAAGAGGAGAAGAGAGGGAGAAACCCAGAAACGGCTCATGACGGGCCAAAGGGAACCGCGGCGGATGAAATAGTCTTACAGCCATCGCAGAGCTGTCCCCGAGCACCCCACCTTCTCATTTGTCGCGGCGCCGCGCGTGGAGTAAAGGACAATTCACCCCTGGATGAGGGGCACCACCAATGCGACGGGCAATGAGGGGCTAAGGTCTCGCTGCAGTGCTATTCCATCCAAGACGGATGGGAACGGGACCCTTGTCGAAGGACTAGGCGCTCGTTGGCAGAGCAAAACTGAGTCTGTCAAGTTTCGTTCGACACGTTGCACGACGCCGAACCAGTGACTTCATCCGTATGTTGACGACAGCTGCGAATCGCGTAAAGGCGACGATTATTCTCGCCACTCCGTGAATTCTGGTTAAGTCGTGACACTGTCGATTCTCCTCATCCTTCTCTTGCAGTGTGTTTAATCCTCGGCCAGCCCCTTCCCCCCTCCATCCATCCATCCTTCATGCCGCCGGTGCCCCGCGATGAAAGCCCCACCGTCGCCCGCCAATTGCACCGCAAAACCCACCCAACTTAGGGTGGGCGGCTCTGGGGTAGGGGGACCAAAATTTTCCGGGAGATTTTCCGAGACCCGTGCCGAATTTCCCACCAAACAGAAGGCTGCGTTGCTGTATCATTCAGTCCTGAGAAGCCTACAATCACAGATAGCACTGGGCTTGGCCTAGACCAAAAAGTCCATCGTCTAGGGGCCAACCTCGCTGCATTGAGACCCTCTTTCGCTGTATCTCGGCAAATGTCTCCGAGCGCATGTGTGTCATGCAAATGACCCCAGCCAACCAGCAAAAGTGATGTGCGACTCATTCTTTAGATGGGAGCCCTTACAGGAAGATACATCATCGGTTTAATGGCTCTGCTAAGTGCGGCATGTCGGTATTTGCTCGGGTTTGTTTCCTCGACAGTGCGTTCTTTTGTTTCGTCTATCGATCGCCTGCATGCGACGTGTGTTCGAGGAATGCATCCCCGATGAATTTTCGGATCCTCGGTAGCGGCGTTTTGCATACCGAACATCGGTGGTTCGGGCTCGGTGCAATGTTCGGGCGGTCCTCCGTCGTAACTCCCACCACCCCGGTCGAACAAGGCATGCAATTGCCCGGGGTAGCTGTGCTTTACAATTGTTTCTTGACCGGCATTCGACGGCCGCTCAGGCCAACACCGGCCAGAAAGGCGACGCGCATCGTGGCACCAAGGTAGACGAAGGGGACGTTTCCCCAATCAATGGCATTCCACTGGGTAAAGTTGTAGTAGATGCTGGGGCCAAGGCTGCGGACGGTGTACAGGTGTCCAATGTCGGCCAGCAAAAGGACAAAAAGCACGGTTTTCCAAACGCGCAGGTCTGTTGTTGAGCGGAGGACGAGAGCTTCGTTGAGCGCGAAGAGGAGGTATAGGTTCGCAAGCTGGGACAGGACGATCGCCGTTCCTTGGGGAACGATTTCGGGCTTGGATATGGCGTGAGTGAGCGACAGATATTGGTCGGGTCGGAAATGGGCGTAGAAGGCGCCGACGAGAGCAGAGATGGGCTCGATAGCGAGGAAAAACAGGCGGTAAACTAGAGGAAGACTGAAGCCGGTCGTCCCAACTTGGGACGTCTTGGGAGGCATTTTTAGGATTCGCCGGCCGGGAGATGTCGTAGAGCTTATATGAAGCCGCGGTGATGATGCAGGAGGACAGTAGGGGTAAGGAGGGAGAGAACAGGAGGGACTGAGGGGAAGAGCAAGAGACGGCTTCGTCTCATCATGAGGAGTTCTCGCGTGACGGGAACCCTGATGGATGACGGACCCGTCCACCCCAACTGGTGACCTCATTTGGAAGCTGGAAAAACTCAGGTTCCGAGAAATTCCACCGGAGCCGATGGGACTGGCCGGGGTGGCTCGTGCATCAGAACGCAATTCGGAGTGCAACTTGCGATTCTGTAGCATTCCACTTAACCGATACGATTCGGCCTTCCTGCGTGGAGTAAAATGGCATAGCAAAACGACGAGGAGCGTATCTTCCATTCTTCTCCTGGGAAACCCCTGGTGGAAAAACACCATTAGAACGAGAAACTAGCCTTCTCTAGGCTGGTTGCCTTACCGCAAGCGCAGCCTCATCTGCAGTTGGGGCGTGGCATTGAACGAGTAGCGCAGACTGCAAATCCGGGGAAGCGAGAAGACGTCCGTAGGCAATCCCTGATGCTGCTGAAGAAGGTCCAAGTCTAATGCGCTCTTTGAGTACTTACACGTACACAACTGCGACAAGATGGAGCAGCAGCATCGCTATACTCCCGTGTGGGTCATCACCTTTGCGGAGCTCTTCGAAGTCCCTCGTACTCCTGGTACACAGAGACAATATTGAGCTTCGGGTTCGAGGTCCTCGTCCGTGGTGCTGTACATGTGGTGAGACCCAGGCCGGTTCGTTGATGTTCTCCTGATTAGGTTGTAGTTGTAGCCGACCGGCTAAACGGGGCCGAGATGCGGTGGCACAGCGGATGGAGCAAGGTGTGGCAGGCAATTTCCAGATACACCATTGATTGTCAGTTACTGGCTGCGACGCTCATTCCTGGTTGCCTCTATAATAGAAACTTAGAAGAGCATTGTCTTTTTGAGCCACATTACGGGTGAACCTCAATGGGTGGCCATCGAAGCATACGAGTCAATGGCCCATCACACATGACGGCGGATAAGATCTCTCGGGACCCAAACTTTCAGTTTCAAATGGTCGAACTCTGCGTTGGGCGAGTTAAAATTTAGGAATTGACTTTTTTATTTCCACTACTCGGACGACGTTGCCCGTCAGTCCTTTAGGGGACGCGGAACTCGATGGAGGGGATAGATGGGATTTTCAGGGTTGCATGCATTTGGAGATCTAGATCCCGGGCTAATCAGGGGGCCCGGTATTTAGCGCCGTCGGAGTAAAAGACCCTTGAGTAATAGTTTGTGAAAAATAAAAATAAAAACTTGGGTGTGATGGAGGGAGGATGGTGGAGGGAAGGGCGTATTTCCCCAGGACCTTTTTTTTTTTTTTTTCAGGAACTATGTTGGTAACAACAACAACCCAAGGTGAGAGGGAGCAGGCTTACGGCGGATAAGAAGACTTACTCCCACCCATGCGCTAATGGCAGGCGAAAGATCAGTGAGGTACTTGGAACAAATCTCTTTTACTACGTAGTAGCCTTCTGCCTTTCCGTGTCGCCAACGCCGCGGTTCCGTTTGATTGCACCCGAATCCCCTAGGTGGTCGTGAAATAAACAAGGTATCTCGAGCAAATGGATGACTTGAGCACACTGCGTGGATGGCATGTTGATGTTATCGTGCGCTATCATGTGGCGTAATATTCAATGTAATCAACCGAACGCGATGCTGTCGGATCCCGGGATCCAATCATCTGGGGGCGTCACCTGAATTCTTTCTCGCCCTTGGTCCCCGAAGCCATCACGAGACCTTGACCTGCGCCAGCCTGCCTCGTTACTTCTTCTTGTCATCCCGTCTGTGGCTGCGACGCGACGTCGATGCATGTCTCTTGTCATGTCGAAGCCATTATTCTTTTTCTAGCCTTGGTACTGTGGATTGATATGGGATCATACATGGCCATCCCTTGAGAACAACAACACACTGACGATTCAGCTAGGCAGGGCCAGGTACTTGTACCCAACTCTGTGACGCGACGCCGAAAGTCAAACAACATGTTCCCTCAAGCCAATCGGCCATCCCGCCTCAGGTACAGTGCTTCTCTCGTCCTCTTTCCCTCGCCCCCCTTTCGTCTGGTCTCTGGATCCTCCTTCCCTTGGGGCAAATTATCATTGTTGTTGGTTCCCAAGAGGCTTCGTCTGTTCTACGTTGTGTGGTTGGATCGTAGCTTCCCTTGTTATTCTTTTCTCAACGGCTCGCGTCTAGTCTTTTCTTTTTTCCCTTTCGTTTTGTTTTCTTGTGTTAGTTAGTCTCTGAGTCGCCTGTCGTATCTCGTTCCTTTTTGCATTTGTTTTTCCATCAGATAAATTCCCCGAACCCAGGCTGCACTGTGTGCTACGTACTACATAGTACGTAGTACATACCTTAGCATGGCAAACACAGGCATCTTAGTGGAGTGCCTACCCAGTAAAGTCACCTCCAGCAGTACGTGTACCTGGACTGTAGCAAGACTTATATCAACATTACTCAAGGCCCGTTGCCCATCAACACATGCAGGCAATGAATTGCAGAGGAACACTTGGACGACGACATTTAACTCCAGGTTATTCATGACTAACCTCCGGAAATCTTTGACTCGTGCCTACACTGTTTTCCCTCCGTGCTCCCACCATCCTCTCGTCCTGTTGCCCTTTGATCTAATGAGGACAAGACAGGTACTTCATCTTCATCCCTCCTTTTTTCCTGCAGCCAAAACTAAATTCCAGCCCCTGATCAGGGACGACCAAGGAAGCCGATCCCTCGGCCAAATACGCTAGAGAACGGACCCTGAGAAAAAATAATAACCCCCCAAACATCAGCGAACAAACCTGACCGGGGGGGACGAACACCGCCTAAACCGGAAAAGGGATCTTCTTCTCCAGCAAATTCCCCATAGGAAACCCCCAAACAACCTTGCCGTGATTGCCGACCACCGCAATACCAACACCAATACCACCAGATACCGATACCGCACCGGCAGTGCACTGCACCTCATCTCTTCCACCCATCTTAGAACTTCCTCGCCATTCCTCGACCAACGTCCCTAGGTTCCGCCCGTTCCATTGATAGTGCCTTGTCGTCCACGGGTAGTCGGAGAAACCCCCCGATTCTCAATTTTCCACTCGGATTCTCTGCCTCTCTACTGGCCGCCACCCCAGGACCAATTATCCACATTTCGAGATACAACTTGACAAGCTACAGCGACCCAGTCCTTGGGAGGAAAGTCCGAGACAATTCCGTCCTGCGACTTTCGGCCGCGCCAGACCAGTCAGGCCTGGGAAGGGGGATAGAAAATAAACCAAACACACACACTCACACACACACACACATACAACACGCGGGCGCACACAAAAGGGAGGAGCCAAGAAGGACTAGTTGGGTAAGTAAGGGAATAAGAAGCCTTCATCTAGTAAACTCCCCCGATCAAAAGCAGCCTCCCACTGACCATGTGGTGATCCCCAGGTGTTCATCCTCGACCTCTTCCTCGTCTTCATCTCTCTCCTCGTGCTGCCGCCTCCTTCCCTGTCATCCGACCCAGTGTCAACATCGAGTAGGGTCTGAAACCCCATTTACAGCCCTTGACGACGGTCGCTTCCAACATGACGGGCCGAATCTATAACGTTTCCGAATGGGCTCCTGCTCAGGAAGCCATCTACGATGAACCCTCATCCAGCTCCGCAATTCAAGAAGACGATATCGACAACCACACCAGACCATCGTTCCAACAGCACCGCTTTCGTAGCATGAGTCTTTCTCTTCCATGGCGACGGAAGTCTACGATACTACATGTCGATGCCGATCTCTCAAACCATATGGAGGAGCTCGTCCTCGAAAGGTCACGAAGCCACTCGGGCCCTACAGACAATGATGTCCACAACCAGGTCCACGGCACACAAGCGCCTGGACACGGCAACGGTAGCATCAAGGGCATGTTCCGGCGCGCCTCCATCTCTTTGAAGGGAATCGTTCATCACAAGAGACACTCCATTGCCGGAGCACACAACATCGACGACAGCCATCACCACCAGAGCCATCGCCCAGGAACCTCTCACACACATTCGCCCTGGCACCGTCTCCGTCAAGCCACGAGTTTCCGTCACTCCAAGTCCGCCCACGGTCACGATGCTCAGAGCGATGCCTCTGCCCCCGATCAGTGTTTCCCTTGCATGCCACTACCCGGGGTTGGCCACGAACCTCCCGTCATTCCCTTCCACACAGGCGCTGCCGCAAAGGCTGCTGCCGCCGCCCAGAATCAGGCGCTCCAGAACAACAAGTGGCTCCGTGCCTCCCAGGACGACTTCACCGACCGCGAAAGCGGTATTGGAATCACAGTCACGAGCGCCGAGTCAGACATAGACTTGGGTGGAGAGGACGCGATCATCAGCCGCCTCGACTTCATCTCACAGCTCCCCGTCGAGCTCGCCATTCAAGTCCTTGCTCACCTGGATGCTACGGCTCTCGCTACTGCGAGCAGGGTCTGCCTGAACTGGCAGCGCATGGTTCAGAATCAACATGTCTGGCGGGAGTCTTTCCTACGGGAAAAGACTGGAACGTACGCAACCAGCCAGCCTGTTCAACCGGGCTCCGGTCAAGGCGTACCTCCCATCGCCCCGAACGTCGACTGGAAGCACATCTACAAGGCCAAGGACGAGCTCGATCACCGATGGAAGGCAGGCAAGGCGAAGCCGGTATACCTCAATGGACACCTGGACAGCATTTACTGCTTGCAGTTTGACGAGTAAGTTTCGCAATGCACCCACAAGTATGGAAGCTGGCTAACGACATTACAGATCCAAGATCATCACGGGTTCTCGCGACAAGACGATTCGAGTCTGGGACATGCGGACCTTTGAATGTCGTCTTGTCATTGGCCCGCCCGAGGTAGTTAACGACATGTCCTTGCTCCTTGACGAGGACGGCCAACCGGTCCACTACGCCACGCTCCCAGACAACCAGCGCGCCAGCCCGTCGATGCCTGCGATGGTCTCGTTCCCGACTCACCACAAGGCCTCCATTCTCTGCCTGCAGTATGATGAGCGAATCCTCGTGACAGGCTCGTCAGACTCCAGCTGCATCGTCTACAACGTGCGCTCGGGTTACCGTCCGATCCGCCGTCTCCAGCACCACAGCGCCGCTGTGCTCGATCTCGCCTTTGATGACAAGCACATCATCACATGCAGCAAGGACATCAGCATCTGCGTCTGGGACCGCGCGACGGGCAATCTCCTCCGTCAACTGCGGGGACATTCCGGGCCCGTCAACGCCGTCCAGATGCGTGGGAACACAATAGTCTCATGCTCGGGCGACTTTCGCGTCAAACTATGGAACATTGATACGGGCAAAAACATTAGGGAATTCCAGGGTCACACCAAGGGCCTGGCGTGCTCTCAGTTCTCCGAGGACGGCCGCTACGTTGCTTCGGCGGGCAACGACAAGGTCATCCGCATCTGGGACGCCAACACGGGCGAATGCCTCCGCGAGATGAAGGCCCACGATAATCTCGTGCGCAGCCTGCACATTGACTCCGTCAGCGGCCGCCTCGTCAGTGGAAGCTACGACACGGACATCAAGGTGTTCGACATGGAGACCGGCAGGCAGTTGCTCGACTTCCCGCGATGGCACGCTAGTTGGGTGCTGAGCGCGAAGAGCGACTATCGGCGTATCGTCAGCACAGGTCAGGATCCCAAGATCCTGATCATGGACTTCGGCGCCGACGTGCCGGGGATTGAAGCCCTGGAAAGCGGCGGAGCGTGCCTGATCGAGGGTGGCTACATCTAGACTTGGCGACAAGAAAAGCAAACTCGACCGAGACTTACTTAATTCACTAATACCGAAAGCGGCACGGCTGGACCGCCCTCACTTAACGAAATACATATTCATTACGACTTGGGAGGGGAAGCAATCAGGAGTGTGTGTCGTGTCTGCGTGTTATCATGTTAAGACTACACCGAAATCAAAGAGGCGGCATCTGGGCACAACACAACAGATCCCTCGCCGGGGCGTATTGGAGAAGGATATGGGTATTCCATCCACGGTTTTTTTCTTTCTTTTTTTTTTTGCATTGGCATTAGTACTCTCGTTTTTCTGTCAAGGATTTCCGGCGTTTGTTTTCTTCATCTTGGGCTTACATTCTCGTCAGGATGGAACTTTTGCATGGCATCCCGGGCTTCATCACATAGACGGGTTATACTGGATAGAAGCATTATAGATCCTGTTTCGCCATTATTCTGTTAGGTCCTTGACGGTTGATGGCTCCCTCATGGTGAAGTTTGGCATGTCGTCTTCCTCATCCCCATGCTATGGCGATCCGGGGAGAACAGGCGGGGAATGTCCTCGTACGTCAAAGCGGTGATCGGCGGGCGGATGGAATCTGTGTGATGTCCCCATCGTTTCAGGATAGACAATGACGGTTGGGTGGGGGTGCTTCCGGTTTGGTGTCTCTTGTTTCGACAAAGAAGAGAATGTGGAAAAAAAAACAAAAACGAAGGACATGAGTGTATTCAACAGCGAGTTGTTTTGAGCGCGAGTGCGTTTGTCTCGTCTCGGTTTGACGAAGGATGGGCAAGCCTGTGCTGGGTGGAAAGTTGGGACGGAGAAGGGGATTCCGACCTCGGGTCAGCTCTTGGGTGAATCTGCACAAAAGCGACCCGATTCGGCCTCGGGAAACATGCTGGGTTCCTTTCGATCAGGAGGGGAATGTGTGTTGTTCCCTCGATTTCGGTCACTGTTGGGCTGGGAGACCCGTTTTGAGGGTGGTCTGGCAGGTCGGGCGATCACACTATCCATTGCCCGAGTTTGACGCTTTTGATAGGTCCTGCCTCACATGTGAAGAATCGGCATCCAGAAAGGCACGATCTAACATTTTCTTAAAGGAACTGTCAAGACTTGAAAGGTTGGACTTGAGCTTGACATCACAAAGGCACGACGAGACGACGAGTGGCTTCCCGGTGACATTCTGGAGATGCCCACATCCATCTCATCAAGATAGCATCGGTGGGGTTAATACGGGAGGCGGTTTTCGGGCCAGGGCCGCCTTTCTCGAGGGTTTCGACCTCCTCAAAAGACAACACGATTCGAGAGTATCGGACGGACGAGTCGAGCCAGGCGGCTCAACTCTCTGCGCCACATCTCGCAAACTGCTTCTCCGAACCACGACTTAGCCCTGCTTGTGCCGTTCCTCCGGCGAGGCGCCAACTCTAAAGAACTAACAACCGAGTCAGCTCTTCTACGCGCATGTCAGCGTCGTACATTCCAGCCGAACTTGATGGTAAACTGTACTGGGCCGCATATTAAGGCTATCCGAAAACGAGTATAACTATGGCACATACGCTTTTGTGCCAAGGGGGACAAAAACTACTAGACCGAATTGAATGGCCGACCACTTAGATTGTATTAAAAGACATCCGAGCCAGGGGCATTTCAAAAATGAAATTACGTCGTAACCTTCCTATTCCTGCTCCCTTCCCCGGGTACGTAGACAGCTGCGTCTAGGC
>MPGH01000268.1:0-78783 GCA_001937105.1 Colletotrichum chlorophyti | reverse complement strand
CGAGGCCAGCACATAGCCAGGCTAAGTTCTCCATGCTCTGATTCCGTGGCTACGGTAGATTGCCTATGTGTCAGTGCTCGACTATACTGCTGACATGCAGGAACCGAGCACAGGTTGATTGAGGATGTTACTGTACGGGGCGCCACCAGGCTTCAGACGAGCAGGACAAGCATATCTCTCGGGCTCTTGGGGTCTTACACCCGGGTCGGACGGCAGAAACGATGATGTTTCCGGGCGGTCGCGGTTAAAATTGTTCTGGGACTGGAGTAAGGAGCACCTCTGGTTCCTGCGGCTCGAGAACGAGGCAGAATGGCCGAATTAATGCGAGAGGGGGCTTCCTGTCTCCAAACACAATATAGCTAGGCATGCAGAAAGTTGTTCACGTTGCGAGTCACTTGTTTCAAAATCAATAGCATGTCCACTGCATACGCAAGCAAGCCATGTGAGTCCAAAGCTACAATTCCAGTCATCTTGACGGCAGCAGCTTTGTCGAGGTGCGGTATCAGACTTCGTCGCCGTTCAGGCGTCGTAGCGTCTGTCGAGGCTTTTGTAAGTTACCTGAGGTAATTACTCAACAAACCATTCTGTTCATCTGCCAAAATCATTCAGATGCTTTGGCAATCATGTCGAATTTCGAAACGTACAGCTCATTGTTGGATCGCTAATGAGTACTGGCACTGTGATACGCCTGGTGGCCGGGCTGACCCAGTAAGTTCAGAGAGATCCTAAGAGGCTATTTGTCCTTGATTTTCCCCTTCTTTTTGCAGATGGCGCGACCCGCTGAGTCTTGACCGTCTGGACACTGAAATATTCGCCTTTACCGACGAAGACGTACATACGCATGTGCAATTCTGACAGGAGACCATGGATCTGGTTCTTGTTTGGCCGGGGATGGAGGGGAGGCGGACCTCCAGCTACTATCCAAGTAATTGCTTGTGTCGCTGCCTGGCCTTTCAACCATCTGATACAAGATTTGCCTCGAGGAACAGAATATCGAGTTCTCACCATGTAGGCGAAGGAGACGAACCCAAATAATATACGGCCTGGGGAATCAACTTGCTTAGAGGTGAAGGAAGCCTTTGAGGGTTTTTACTTCTGTTTCACTGTTCCGTTTTGAGAGCTCCCTTGAATTTCGTCTATCCATTTTGTGAAGAGTTCTTTTGTGAAGAGTTCAAGCTTGTAAGGTGCTGTTATCCGATAAGTGAGGTCAGAAATGATACACCTCAAATTTGATCTGTGTGGCTATCTAAGATAGAACGGAGGATTATCGCATATCACAGAATCAGCCGTTACCGTGCTAGCTATGCTTCTTTTGTTGGTCTCAACTCAGTATGTGTCCAAGGCCGTGAATGCGGCTGCGCTGACAACGACGAGGCATTCTCAGACCTTCGCCCTTGGTCTTCAGGTCGGGTTTCCGGACAGCGCCAGCACAAAGGCAACGTTCGAATACCAGTGTCATGTCACGGCATCGCCGACAATGTAGTTCAATGGGGATTCTCCTTATTTTTAATTCATGTCCCGGACAGCATGGAACAGTGTCCTCCCAACTTGGTGTGTAACTAACCGAGACTTCAACATTGGAAACAGAACGCATTGAAACATGTTCGACCTGAGTCCTTGTCGCCTCCATTCGGGTGGCAGAGCATCGGAGCCGCCCGCCCAGATCGGTGTATACTATGCCCGTGACCTGGTACTATCGACTATGGACCACGGCTGCTGCCTCGACCTGCGGGACGCAGCCGACGCCAAGGACATGCTCATCTACGGCTTGATCGAGGGATTACACGAGCTCTACGACAGCGCGGATGAGGAGCATTTTGGTCACGTTCGCCACGTGGCGGGGCTGGTTGACAGGTGCTTCCTGGGCGGCTATCTCACGCGCGCCCACGAACTTCCAGACGGTCAGCAACTTGCGCATCTGCGGCTCGACATCAAAGAAGGGAACGATAGTTGCCAGGACTCTTGGAGCGGTGCGCGAGTCACTCTGCGCGACGGGCTCCTTGGGTCGTTGCCCGTTGTCAACGTCGACATTGACTCCAAGGGGCCGTGGACGATTGTGCAGATCATTGAGCTTGTGATCCACGAGATGATCCACGGATATATCATGCTGTTCGCGTGCCGCGGCAACGTCTCGCACGGCCGCGGACCTAGCTCTGGTCATTCCAACGCAAGGGGCCGCCATGGCAATTATGTTCGTTTGCTGCTTCACCATGTGTTCAGCACAATTCAGGGATGGGATGATGAGTTGAGTGGCTTTGGCAGAAGCCTGATTATGGACTGCAACCATAACGGCGACTTCTGGGAGGATAGGTGCGATCCACTTGTGTTTCTGGGTGGGTTGTGGTAGTGTAATCGTGGAATGCTGAAAGGATGTTAGAAGACACTAGTAGAATCATTCTCATTGCTTCTACCTTGGGGTATGTGGTGTCTTGGATACAGACCGCAAGGGGATAAGTTGAGATGTATTTTTTTAAAAAGAAAAAAAAAAGAAAAGAAAAGAAAAAGAAGAATAGAGAGAGAGAGAGAGAAGTTGACGGATCAACACTTGGTCAGGTTGGATTTCGTATTCGATAACCTTGACTCTAAGCTACATCGCCTTCATCTCACACCTATTTACGTCACCGCTAGCGGACAATACATGAGACCACGGTGCCAAGCGTAGCTATTTCATATGCAGATGATGACACTGGTTCAAGAAAATAGCCCAATACAGTCTAGCTGCTTGAATGAATGACTGCATGTTCATCATTTTCCTACGAAAGCTGTCTAGTTTGCGGGATCGCGGACTGTTACAGGTACACATGAACTTTATGAACTAACCTTGAGCTCCGAGGCGTTGGAATCTAGGTAGGTGATTAAAAAAAGGGGGGGATATCTGAACAGAATAGGAAGTAGTCACGGGAGACTCAGCTGGCAAGATAACGTCAAAAGCAAGTTGCAGCACTGAAGGTATATGGCGCAGCAGACGTGTATTTCCAACCTCGCCAGGTTATTTCACGGATTGCATGGCAGACAATGTTATATCACGCCGACTAGTTATGCAGGTTGCCTTTTGGACTGTGTTCAAGAAAGTCTGTGGGCTACGAATGAACAAGCTACAGAGCTTCGGTCGTCGGTCGAGCTGGGGTTCTATAAATGTACGCATCAGTGATGAGTTATAGAGTCAAGCTGATCATGACCTGGACTTTTTGCCCTTAACATTACAAGAAACATAAACATTTCAAATCTCAGAAGAATAAATATTCACTTTACGCTAGAATCATTTGGCGTGAAAATAATTAAAATTACGAGTGAGCCCCTTGATTTCTAAGCTCACTAATAGTTTATCACATAAATAGTGCGTATCAAGATAGATATTAAATTGAACGTAAAGTTAAGCGAAGCATGCAGACTAGCAAGTTCAGTAGAGTGATGCCGGGCGTCTCCGTGGAAGCATCGGTAGTTGACCTGCGCCGGTAAAACTTTAATAAAGATAACCTAAATGAAACTATCATTAGAGTTCTAGAGATTTGTATGTACCACGCAGTATTTATACTTCTAGTTTACTCGGCAATTATTCAATCTACAACTCCTTCCATAATTCCCTCGCTTCTAGTAGCCCGGCTTGGAGAATCTTAATTAGTGGTCCGAGTCTAATGTGCATTCTGACGACATCATGGATCGTCAAAGCGACATCACTCTCTTGTCTTCTACACCATGTGCGTGGCGGTTGGCCTCTCGAGGCCCTCGACCCCGTCTGCCTCCACCGGGAAGTTACCAAAGCTCTCTGGCTTATCAGCAGGAGAGCTCGTGGGGCTTGTTGTAATAGTTTTTGCACCTGGTGAAACTGTTACATTCGCCGGTGGTCCGCCAAAGCTTCGACTAAATCGGTTCGTCGAAGGGCAAGTCCGCGAAGCGCTTGTCCTGGTCACAAGCAGACCGACCCGGGTGGTCAAGGCCTTGAGGGGAGGCAAGCACAGGCAAACCATTGCCGCCGCAAGCTCGCCCACGGACCAGAGGGCAGGCTGCACGTTGCCCATTGTAAAATCGGGCTTGATCGTCAAGAACTGAAGGCGAAAGACAGAGATGGCCACGATACTGATGGAAGATGTCAGGTGACGGTTTCTTGGAGGTTTCAAGGCAGAATAGAAACACGCAACGGGTAACTTACAAAAACCCGAGGCTGAAGATGGCCAAAAGGTACAGTTTCTGGGAGCGAGGGAGTTTGAGCTTGTACAATGCCGGCAGTGGTAGAATGAAGATGATGATGTCTGTGGCGATACTGCATGCCCCGAAGACGTAGAACAAAGCCTGTTGAGAAACACATTTGGCAGGGATACGGCGGTCCCAGAACCCTTCAAGAGGAACGCAAAACGTGAATGACATAATAACGACACTGAGACCCCATATCCCAATAAAGAACATTGCTGCAAAGTAAACCTTCCGCATGTGTTTTGTGACCAGCACACGGTAGTACTGCAGCAAAAATGACATTTTGAAGGATAAATGCCCCAGGCTGTAAAAGAGCACAGAGACCCAGAAGCACTAGCGATTTTGACCAGTCAGCTGGTGATTGCCCAAGTCTGCAGAAAATGACATGTGGCTCACCTTTAAAAACTTGATATATTCCTCCAAGGAGACTGTCTGCTGGTGCCTTCCAAGACCAAATTTTGTCACTATCACCCGTTAGATGAAAGGAGCCTTTCCATGAAATTGGTCCGAACTTACTGACTGCAATGGCTATGCTGCAACCCAACACCGAGACCTGATAAATACTGATCAGCTCAAACTCTGGTCGGGCTCGTCGGATGTGCTGTCATTTCTTTATCGAAAAACCTACCAAGGAAAAGGACGCCGCCCAGTCATCGGTACCGGTCTTCTTAACGATGTGTATGCGAGTCCATAGTCGAAGAGCTAGTATGCCTGTTGAAATCACCATGAGCATACAAACAACGCCGATTACCATGGGCGATTTGTCCTCCTTAAGCTCCTCCGGAGAAAGTTGTGGTAGATCCATCGTGATACAGCTCGATGCGCAATCCGTGTATTTTGTGACACTGGGCCTGGGTCGTTTGTAACAATTGGGTCTCGCAGGTAAGGCGCAAAGGTATTGTCCGCCTACTGAGGGAATGTCTGCCCATTATAATCGTCATCCAAAGAGATCGACTTCGGATTAGACGAAGTCAGCGTGGCGTATTGGCGGGGGTGGGAACGACACTGACATTCCTTGGGTGGGTGTTGTGTTGTCATCGGCCACGGCATTTCGACGCATGCGTTGGAAGGCGTATCAGTGACTGCGGCGAAGGCAAGCCACCGGTCTGGGAGTAGTCAAGGACGCCAGAACAATTGCGCCTGGCACGACCTCGTCGCCGGAAAAGGCACAGCGGCATTTGACATGCGCCGACGAAGGTCTAGATTGCCGTCGGACTTTGGCTGAGTCGCCTGCATTCCAGAGCACATGCAGTGAATCGCAGGCAGTAGGTTTTGTGGCGGTGTTCTAGCTTGCGCGAGAAGCTGGTGGCCGTTTCTCCAAAGATCATTCCACATTGACAGAAAAAGATCGACACAAGGTACCATAGCCACACCTCCCATAGGTCCCAGGCTTAAAGGATCGAAATCTGGCAGTGTACGAGGCCGATGAGAGCCCCGGCGCCGTTCTCTCCCTGAAGATGTTGGCGGAACGCAAACTGGATAAGGCAAACCACGTGGGCTACCGTCGGGCTCTTACGTATCTGGCCAAGCCTCGCGCTTCGTCGCCTCGATAACGTCCGAGGTAAAGATGAATACTTTCATCGGTGCTAGAAAAGCCAGCAATGTCTTGGGGCCGCCCATGGCTCGAAAGCGGGACTTCCCGCGACATCCGCCAACAAAAAGAGATCTCCAAGGTAGAGCAAGGAGGCCCCCGACAGATAAAAAGTCGAGACAGAGAGGATGTTCGTCCGATGCTGGTATGCTTCGAACGTTCGCTTCATCCTTGTTAGCGTTTATGCCAATCACTCAGCTGGTCGACATAATCCCATTTGTTTCATGTTTATTATTGATGTAGTTCATTCGGTGCAAGTTGAGCCTCACTTGCATAACCTGCAAGTCTGCGGCACAGGTCCTTACTAGCGTGGGATTCCATCTCTTTCTTATTTTGGCCAAGACCTGCAAGACATTCCCCAACCGAGAATGCCTCCCCCACAAATCCGCAATGATCCGGCCCTCTCGCGATAGATCCTTTCTTACTTGGTTTTTATTCTCCATTTGCCTTCCATGGGCACAGCAAGTGCTAATTTCGACCTCACGCTTTCTATCAGAAACAAGGTCGATGGCCATTCTCCTCCGACACGCTTCTAGCTTGTCTTCGAAACTTACATGTTCATGAGACGGCATTTCACGTTTTTTTGGAATTCCATTCAGGAGTAGGTGGCAACGAAAGGTGTCAGCGTTCTCTGAGTTGTCGATGCAACAAGAGGGTATCAAAGCCTGAGGCTGTTTCCCACATCGCTTCTGAACTATGCGAAACACAGACGACGGTCTTGACAATGAGTCCACCTTGGCTCTTACTCGAAAACCGATTTTCCTGAACAGTGTCTACTGGATGTTGTCTTTGGATTGACTGACTGCTGCCGACATGGCGACTAGAGCCTGGGGCTTGGGGCCTTACTCTTTATGTAGGCGACGAGCATCCAGACTTGAGGGGAGTTGCCCAGGTAGAACTTTCGCTGACTCGCCCATCGTAAGAGTGTTGTCGGGAAGCACAGAACGACGAATCGATGAGCAAAAGAAGAACTTTTGTTCGGAGAGGGGTAAATCCCTTTTCAGAAAGTGACGACCGACAACAGCAACTATTGGCAACCTGCAGCTACCAGGGGTCACTCACTGGTCGAAGCAGACAACTCCCACCCCTCAATCGACGATCGTTGTCGAGATAGTAAAGGCTGAAGCCAAGGTGTAGCGGTGAGAAAGAGCTGGTGACAAGAGACAAAAAGGTTAAACGCGGCAAACTGATCATCGGGTAAATCGGGTCAATTAACGAGATTCCAGGTCAGAGTGTCAGGACAGAGAGTGTCGCGAAAAAAAAAAAAAAAAAAAGACCAAATCGGTCTTCCTCAGTCGAAAACAGTACGCCCGTTGGTAAGCCGTAATATCATCTTACATGATAGTTGGTGACCACAAACTAGAATCCCTGCAGGGACTTACCCTACCCTCCCTTTTCTTCCAAAGACCCGTTTAAGCGGAATTGGCGCAAACGAACTGCATGAAGGGCCTGCACTTACATGGCTCTTTCTGCAGCAGGAAAAAGAAATTCCCTCGGCAGGTACATCGTGCCGATGGTCAGCAAATCAACGTGAGTGTATCCAGGCATACCCTGCCCAGAGTCTGCAACGACTGCAACGTTTGTCCACAGTTCACCCGTCAGTTATAAGACTTCCCAAGCCCCGTCCAGAATGTCACGAGTCATCTGTTCCAAGATTGGCTATTGGCCAGACTGAGCCGTGAAGTGGGTGGGAAATGGGCCAATATCGGAGCACGCGAAATGCTCCCTTTCGTCCCATCATGTCCGAAATTCTTCAGCACCACGTGGTAGGCAACCTCGTCTCGCACGGAGGTACCTATTTATACTTCGCAAGCGTCCTAGCTGCTGAGTCGGTACGAGCCACGGAAATTCGGAACGAATGGGAAAAGAAAACAGTAGTCAATTGAATTGCCATAGGAGACATTCCTAGAGAAACTTTTGGGTATCCTCATCCGTCGCAACGCTAACACCGCCCTTCCGTGGGAATCCTCCCCATTACCTCGAGATAAGTTCGGAGATGGCCAGCAACATAGATACGCGCCAGCCTCCTCCCGGAGTTGGACCCCGTCCCCGGGCTCATAGGCCCCAATCATCGACGCAATCACCTCAGACTATCTCGTGTCGGTGGATCGCGTGGACGACGTCGCTCTGCTCCCCGTCTCTTTGAGGATCTTAGCCTCCTCCAAAGCCTCTCTCCGCGCGAACTCATCGAGCAATTTGTGCGCGGTTTCCAGGGGCAAATCGGCAATCATTGCCGCCAAGTGCTGAAATATCACAAAACGAGTCAGTACAACGCAGCCTTCTCTAGCGGGTTTTACAGCGAATTATGTCGTCATCGTGCAGGCCCAAATGTCAAAGGGGGCGGGGGGCTTCATTTTTTTTCTTTTTTGGGAGATACATACCGGAGGAAAGACATCGGAAGGATGGTACTTGAACTCCTCCATCATACGGTTCAGGCGAAGCACCTGCTTCCATGGCACGATGGTATCGCCAATCAAAAACGTCGGGAACCGGGCCATGGCGATCTCCTCGAGGATCCATTGACGCTGGAAATACTGGCGGGTCATGAAGTCGTTGCAGCCGACCCAGTGAGGCATCATGAACGGAATCTCACCGTCGGGCCCCTCGGTCCAGATGTGCGTGATGGACTTCGCCCATCTATGTGTTGGCGCGTAATCCTCAGGGTGCTTCTCCCGGTCGCCAGGGTCTCCCCAGTGGGGCGGCATCGCGTCTTCAATCTGGGCGAGCGTCGCCATCGCCACGTCCGTATGCTCGCTCTTGACGCCCAGCCATCCGACAACGAGCTCGGCGTTGCGAAAGATGTTACGCATGTCTGTGTGCTGCTTGCTCTTCTCCACGTCGTCGCGCTGATTGACGCACAGGAAGTCACACCATACACGCAGCGCCTTTGGCTCGTTCTGGCTCGGACGCGAGCTGAGGCCGAACAGCTGTCTCAACCATCGTGGGGCGCCGTGAGGGCGCCTCGCCGGCGTGCGCTGGAAGCGCTGCGAGATGGTCGGGTAGAAGACCGCGCGGACATGCTTAAGGGCCTGTGACAAATGGGCAGTGATGGTGATGGGCTGACCGCTGACGAAGATCTTGTCTGTTTCGGACGCATCGCCGTAGAGCGACGAGAGGGCGATGTACTCGCGGGACAGTTCGTCTGTGAGGCGGACGGTGACGAGGCGGCACTCGATGGGGTCGGTGATGTTGCGCGCCGACTGAATCTCGAGCAGGCGGATCTCGCGCCTCGAGGGGTCTAGGCGCCTGTATGCGATACTCATCTTAAGATTGCAGTCATTCGGTCCGAACGGTAGAGCGCGGGCTGTGGCGGACTGCAGTAGGTCCTCTTCCTTTCCTCTTCGAGCTCCTTGGACTTCAACTTTGGTCAATTCTCCAGTTTCTCGCGTGCTGTCTGTGGGAGAGTGGGAAAGTGGCAGGGCAGAAGCAGGGGTGAGTTTCCAGAGGCTTGCAGATGCATCTCCTGTCGCACCAACAACAATGCAACGGCAGATGAAAGAAGTACAGCCAACGCACGACAGGACGGGATGCCGGAGTTTATACCAAGAACGCCCAAATGCGGGCCCAACGGCTCGGGCAGGGTCTCTGGTGCATGATGGACATCGCGCTATCGGCTCTTGCGAGCCACTCGGTAGAGATTTTCCAAAGCTGCAAGGGGGGCCCATATAGAGAGCCGAACGGTATTTGCTGGCCGCGAGATTCGGGTTAGTCCCCTTCAAGATGGATTGACATTTTCAAGGGGGGGTTCGCCATCAAAGACATTTTGGGACTAAGCGCAACCGTTGCAACTGTGGGCGGCCGGAGAGATATCCTTTAGTGATCGTGGTGGCCTTTTCAACCAAGCCCAACCCTTGTTGGTTGAATTATCTGGTAAATGGCTTTCGGCGTATGCAACGTTGTGAGGTTGGACAACCTGGCAACATGATATATCATGATTCTTAGCGAGGTTCGCAATCTCCTTGCCCGTTTCCGAAACTAGCGGCCGTTGAGAATACTGTGGCAGAGACTGGGAGCCGATGGGGCTGCCATTGTCTGTACCTACACCGCATTCCACTTGGCACCGCAAGAGGAAACAGTTTGGTGATGATCATGTCATGTTTGGGAAGTTAGTGCTCCCAGGAACCCCAGATGGGCCCCCACTCCTGACAAGCATGGGACAACGTAGCACGATGGGTTCGAAGCTCCTCTTATTCTCTCCCCCAGGGATGTTCCCACCACCTTCTGACTCGGAGTTCCTCACGTGCGTCGTCAAGGCCGGACTTGGAGGCCGTCTACAGGTCCAAATTCCAGAACGATATATCTGCCTCACGACGTCGTATATCGTGGGCCGGGAATTAAGCCCTGTTGGGGAGAGCAGATATGATACATTTACGATCTGGATGCTTTGGCACCCGGGTAACATGTACGTGGGACCAGTCGGTCTTTTACTCGCACGTCAGTCGATATTTCTCTTGTGGCCCCCTCCACGGACCCTCCTCCGCCCACATATTCAGGACGCAGTTTGTACCTGTTTTTCTTTTCTTTTTGCCTCTCTGTGTTACTTCTCCCTCCCTTCGAGAAGCCTCCACTATACCTGTCGACCCAAGTCTCACACATCGCAAGATCCCTGTTTGTGTTCATCCCACATGCACAAACATTGTCGAGGGGGCCAAACTGAGCTAGCAAGGGAGCTCCCCTCCACCCTCCTCAAGCCCACACAGCCCCGTCAATCCTGCGAAGGTGACGAATGTTGCCAAGCTCGTTGCTGCGAGAGGCATCGCACGTTGCATCGTTGCACTGCTCGAATCTCTCTTACCGCGGTTAAGACGCTTGAGACGGGAATCAGTCGATTCACTTATCCACATGGCTCAATATCGACTTTCCTTGTCGTCGTCCCAAGAAGTTTTAACCTCTTGATAAAAGTCCAGGTCTCCCCCGTCTGGATGTTTCATGGATATTATCGCCAAAGCTCTAGTCTGTGCTTACTCTGACCCAAAACCCGTGTTCACCGACTCTTCATATCCAGTATTATCCCACTACTCCTTCTCCTAGTCTGCCTTTCCCACCCCAAACCCAAGACTCTAGACTCTCTGGAACAGCCCCCAACCATGGTTATTGCATCGCACCTCAGCCCCGGGGTTCATGCCGCCGCCGCCGCTGCCGCCGCCTCCACGACGTCCCCATGGCTCAAAATCCTTAGCTCCCTGTGGGGTATGCTCGCCCCGAAGCGCATCCGTCTTGAAGATGACCTAGCGAAGGAGCCCAAGAGACTGGCTTCCCTCGTCGCGCCCATCTGCGAGAAGATGCTCCAGCAGCTGAACTACCCTGGCGCTCCGCAGCTCAAGGGTGAGGCCGTTGAAGCTCTGCTGGAGTACATGTACAAGAGGGCAGTCGAGATCGGTGTGCCCCTTGATACCCCCATATCCGCAAAAGGATTCCGCCTGGGTTATGCGGAAGGGCTGGTTAGTTATTGCTCCCCTCCCCCTAAATCCGCCCACGTTGCCGCCCCTCTAAAATGATGTAATTGCTAACGAGTTGATCAAGCTCGCCCATCCCAATCACTCGGTAGTGGCCCAGGGGTACGTCGGGCTCTTCACCTGGCTGGTCGTCCAGTACGACGACATTGTCGGCCAGAACGACGAGATGGTGGAGGAGGCCCAGCTCTTCCATCAGCGTTTCTTCCGGGGCGAGCGCCAGCCCAACAACCTCCTCGAGGGAATCGCGACCCTGCTGCGGGAGGCCCACGACCTGTTCGACCCCGTGATGGCCAACCTGCTGCAGATCTCCGTGCTTAAGTTCCTAACGAGCAACCTGCTCGAGCGCCACGATGGCTTCCAGCACATGCCCGTCACAGCGGCGGGCGAAAAGTTCCCCGACTTTTATCGCGACATGTCGGGCATGAACATCGCGTACGCCGTGTTCTGCTACCCCAAGGAGCAGTACCCAGACGTCGGGCAGTTTTTGGAGGCGCTCCCTGACATGGCAAGGTTCATCGACATCTCCAACGATGTTCTCTCGTAAGTTCTGCCCATCATCATTCCAGCTCCCTTCCACACCCCCCGGACAAATGACTAATGTCTTTTTTTCCCTCTATTTACAGATTCTACAAGGAAGAGCTCGGCGGCGATACGAGGAACTACATGCACAACCGTGCCCTGGCTACAGGGAAACCGGTGCTGACCGTCGTGGAAGAGGTCAACAAGGAGACCATCGAATCCGCCCAGCGGGTGTCGGCGATCCTCAAGGGAAGGGGCAAATACGAGCAGTCCTGGAACGAGAGCGTCAGAGGCTACATGGCGATGCACACGACGAATGCTCGGTACAAGCTTAAAGACCTGGGTCTCGGCGAAGAGCATCCCCTGACCCCCTTTGAGCACAGGATCGGAGAGCTTTTTGACCGTATGAAGGCATGATTGGCGCAGGTTATGGTTTGTTTCTGTTTTCGTTTCCTTTTTTTTTTTGTCCAGTTCTCACAGAGGACACGAGATATCCATGGGGCGGTATTCTGATTTTGTCGCGTTTTTGTTCTGTTTTGTCATTTTCGGCTCTGCTGGTGTGGCAGAGGCGTCTTAGCACCTTGAGCGTCCGTCCAACGGGGTGCTCTACGATTGAAGGGCAAATGTCGTAGATGAGTATGGAACAACAGCATATGTTATCTTTTTTTTTGTCGCATATTTCGTTCTGCTTGTCTCTCCTCCGAATAGTCGCACCTTTACTGTACACTGCAGTAGATCGCGTTTGTAGACATAATACTATGACTCTCGAAACTCTTTTGTTACCGCTGGGATCGACATCTTCCCCCCTACCCAGCCTGTTCGTGTCCATGTCCGGTTTGGCCTGGTCGCTGACCAGGGCCCCGGCCAACCTTGCCAGAATCCCGACTCAAGTGCCGAGTTGTCATCGTTTGCCAAGATCATCCCTCAGCCCGTTTCTGTGAAGAAAGAATTGGCTCACGATAGTCCAGTCTACACATGCCGTGTCGTAACAGTGCCAAAGACTACTTTAGGCCTGCGGTCGACTGCGAGAAACCGAAAGCAGGCGTTAGGAGACACAACAAGCCTCAACTCATGTTTCTCTTTGGTAATGTCCCCACAGCCTACATCTTCTGATGCCTTCCAAAGGGAGGGCCCCGGTCTCCAACAGAGTTTGCGGGTTGAACCGTACTTTTGCGAGACCCAGAGCCAGATGACCCATTGACTAGGGGGGGGGGGAGCCACACCAGGTTGCCAGGAGCCCGGCCACGTTGACAAAAAAATCTTTCCTGGCCAGTATCACAGGTGACTTCTCGGAGTAACCATGTTCTGGGCCATGCCGAGATCAACGAGGAGGGGGAGATACTTTCGACTTGAACAGAATCGGGGCGGACAAGTGTTGAGACTTTTCATGTTCGGTATCACCGTTGACCGCCTGAGCTCCCGCAATGTTCCGTTTTGGCTCATAACACAGAATCGGGGGGCTTAGCTCGATTAGCGTCCTCGATAACGCAAAGCCCACCGCTTCTGGTCATGGGAGTTTTCTGGATTTGGTTACTGGGGGCTGGAAACGTCCTCAAGGACACCTCTGCTGACAAGTGTTGCAGTATGCGAGCCCAAGGCTTAATAAAGTGCTCAAGTATCCGTAGCCTGACTTTCTTTTCGCACAGACAAATGCAAGGGATGATGCAAAGAAACACCCCAGTACCGAGAGTCCCATATATCTGCTCTTGGAGCTTTCAGCACTGGTGACGAGTGTGGAAACGGGGCGCCTGTAAGGGTTCGATTCTAAGTAAGCCACCAGCTAAGACGTCGATGAGATTTTTCCTTACATTTTCAAATCAATAGGGGGCCTTTACTCTCAACTCCTTTCAGGCTGGTATGAACCAAAATGTTCAATCAATTTCGTAATATCCTCATTGCCACGCGGCTCCTAGTTTGTAATGGCATATTTGGGCAGGTCTCAGTGTCCCGAAAATTCTTAACTCTAGATTCATAAAAGTTGTCCGCTTTTAACCCACCGTGAAGCAAAGTCCAAGTCAAAACCGTGGGTTTCGAAACCGACGGAGAAGATTCCTAGCGTACCACACACCACAAAGAGGCCCTTCGTTTTCGGTACCGGAAGTGAGGCGCCGATAAGACGATCTCTGACAGTACCTACGCCGAGCTACTGAAATATGCGTCCCTAAGGTGTTCCGACTCCCGACAAAGCAAGCATTCTCTTGTGACACGTTTTGCTGACTCCTCTCTTTGTACTCTGTATCTCGAAATGGCCCAGAGATCATCGAAGATTTCTTCCGGCAGCGTCGAGAAACTCGACGGGTACGTTACAACGAGCATGATGGTCCGCGTTGGTGGCATCATGTCCTGTCCAACCAATGCAGAACTACAACATTGAACCGACAAACAGACAAAAGGTGAACAGACAACGACATGGCGCCAGCAAAACCGTACAGGGTCGTCAAAAGGCGTTTCTGGCGCCGTCTAAACAAGGTCAAGCCCTGCCGACATCCCCGTTTCCCCCGGTATGCCGAGCATACCCTCAATGAAGGACATGCACAGGCGCAACCCCGACCGTTCCTTGACCTCGTACCGCGTTCGTACGGAGCCAGGGTCCTGATGGACGAGACGCGCGTGCATTCCGATCGGGCAAACCTACGCCCCCATCAGATTGCCGCCCGGGACGCGTTCGTTACATGCTATCGCGAGGCGTTGCAGCGGTCACGCGCCTGGGAAGAACGGCATGCCAACTCGGCTTCCGGTGCGCCCCGAACTCCCCGCGATGCTGAGAAGGACAGCGCTGAGTCTTCCTACCTTGATGAGTCTCTTCGAATGCTGATGCGGTATGCGGATGTGTTCTTCTTCTTTGGTGCCCTGACCCGACGCAGGGACGCGGACGACAACCCCACTCCCGTCCGCTTGAAGACGGGATTCGGCGAGCTTGTCGGAGTATCCGGGCAAGACATGTATGCCTGCTGTCGATATCGCGGAGTATTCCGTGTTTGGCTAGAGCTCTATGGCTCTTGTTCGTGGTCCACTGGCTCGTATAAGTTGACCTGGTACCGGAACGCGACTAGTTTAATCCACGACATGGTCCACGCGTATCTGGAAATCTATGTTTGCAGGGGCGAACAATGTCATCGGAATCGGCTCAACACCATCGGCGCCGATGAAAGCCACCACGGCCCCACGTTCCTCTGCCTCCTAGCGATGATTGTGCAGGAGATACAGTCATGGCACCCCGATCTGAGGCATTTCAGATCCGACAGCACATTCCCCGACAGTACGGTAGAAAAATCGTCCTATTTGTACGAGGAGAAAAAACGCAATGCGGCAATGGCGGAAGGGAAGTATCAGGGCTGTAACTTGCCGAGAAAGGACAGCAATCAAACCTTGGTCCGACTTACTAATCCGACAGTCAACGGCCAGCCGACATTGCGGGTGACTTACCGGAGACCCGGATCCAAGATCCCGTCGCCAGAGGACGACGACGGGGATGTAGAAACCACAGGTGCCTGGAGCTTGGATGTTAACGCCTTGATCCAGCGCTTGCAGAACTTGCAATGAGTCTCCAGCTGGGTACAAGTCGGGCGGGGGGGGCGTCTTGCGGAAGTGTTCATCTGAATGTTGTGAGAGATTTAGATGTTTGAATTTGTCTTAGTCTATCATTTGTTTCCTCCTCTCAATCTCATGATGGGCGGCAACTAGTGCAAATTGTTTCCAAAGTAGGGCCAACAATGGTTTCGGCCCAGTAACTGAAGATTCAGATGATACGTTAGTAGTACAAATTCGTTTTTGGCCTTGCCATCGCGAAGTAGAATCGGTGCGAGCTTCAGCCATCCTTCACGCTGACTTGATAACCAGTCCCATTATCTTTCTTCTAACTCATCGTAAGATCGCTATCCTTCATTAATCTAAAAACATGTCTAGTCGTACATCTTTACAGCGTAGAAATCATTCACATATTACTCTGTCACTCGACCGGGCTTGTCGAGGTCTTTCTATGCATCCGGTTTGTAAACACCATCCTTACAGAGCACGACAACCTTCTTGAAGAAGCGACGCCACTCCAGCGGGTCTCCCTTGATCTTGACGAAGCGGATGTCCAGAAGCTCCTGCTCCTCGGGCAAGTTGTGCTTGTCGACATGGATCTCGCCGTGCATCGACTGGCGCCGCTCGTCGAGCGTCTTGATCTTTAGCTTCGCAATGTGGTCTGAGTACACGTTCGGCGCGACGGGCGGGAGTGGAACGTTGAGCTGGTGCAGCGCGTCACTGAGCATCTGCACGATGAGCTGAGGCGGCACATGTGAGAAGAATCGCGTGAGGGACTCGCGGGGTACGATGTCGCGGAAGCGGCGGGCCGCTTGGGTAAGGGTCAGCGGAACGCTCGGTGTCTGGGAGAATTGGCTTATGGACGGCTCATCTGCGAGTGACTGCAGGAACATGCGTCTGTTGGCGAGGCCGCTAGCGCTCCGGGATAGTGGTTGGGTGGAGGACATGGCTATTGGGTTCATGGCCTTCAGGGCGGGACGCTCCCAGTCCCATGTGACGTCGTTGATGGGTGTCTCGGGTTGCGTGAAGGAGACGGCACCGACGTTGTCGATGTCCATAGAGCCGCTGCTGGGTGGGTTTCCCTGGGAAACCGACGGTTGCTGGTTAAAATCAATTTTCAGACTCTTCAACATCTGCGTGGCGAGGTTGATCGGATCGGAGACCTGTCCGTCTGAGGTCAGGTGCGGGTTTCGCCTGGTGTACCATGGGTGTTGGCGGATTCGTGCAAAGGAGAAGCGTCTCCCAGGGTCGAGGTTGATCATGCCGCGTAGCAACGACAAGGCATCCGGCGGCACCCTCTCCCACAAGGCATCTGTGCTGCGACCGTTTGTCCGCACATACTCTTGGTATTCCCAGCTGCCGGATGATGGCTCGTCCCAGGGGGTGTTTCCAACGAGCAAGACGAACAGAATGACGCCGCACGACCATATGTCGGCCATATCTGCCGAATACTTGCCCGCGCTGGCCGATGCCTTCTTGTCCGCCTTGCCGCAGGCGAGAATCTCGGGGGCGATATACGGCGGGCTGCCGCAGAGAGTGGAACTCGTCTTTCGTTGGCCTTTGTACTCGAACATTGTTGACATGCCAAAGTCGGCGAGCTTAAGGCTTCCTGTATCAGAGAGGAGGATGTTCTCGGGCTTCAAGTCACGATGGGCGACACCCTTGGAGTGCATGAAGCTCACACCACTGATGAGCTGCCGGAAGTAGACGTGGGCGATGTTCTGATGTACGCCAACGTCCGCCTCAATTTTGTCGAACAAGTCACCTCCGTCTGCAAACTCCATTGCGATCCACCTCCAGTTGGTGTCTTCTCCTGATGCGAACCACTCGATGATGTTTGGATGTTGACCAACGTGTGAGTGAAGTGACACCTCCATCAGGAGCTGCTTCGCGGACACACGCCCATGCTTAACGGCATAGCCCTTGTGAATGAACTTGACGGCGAAAACAGGTGTCATGGAATCATGAGGGACAGCCTTTTTTATTCTGTTGATCCGGTCAGCGCGGGAAATTCTTGAGATGTGGGCTGAGAGAGGGGGTATCCTACGATGCGTAGGCGCCCCGCCCAATGGTTTTCGAGATGATGCGGAAGGGCAAGTCATTGGGCAATGGGTCCAGCTGAGATTGTTGCATCTTGTTTTTTCATCAGTGAGTCGATCACGGCTGAAGATGTTCAGGTGATTGCATTGCAGAGCGAAGGGATGTGGTATGCCTTTGGTGGCCGCTTATGACTGATAAGGAACCAAGACGAGAAGGAAATGAGGCGCGGAACAGGGGTGTTGATTCACAAGTGATACTTCCAGGCAACAGAGAACGAGCAAACAACGAAAGTATATGACGTGTTAGGCTAGAAAACAGAGTAATTTGTAGACAAAGAAAGCGAGGCGGCTAAGAATAATTAACAGTAACTCACCATGCTGCCTGGTGTCACTGGTGGCTCTCACGCGTCGACGGTTTGCTTTCCAGAACGCGTTCCGTCTCACACAACCGCGTAAAGAGCTTGACAGGCGTGTTTGTGTTTGGTTTGGGAAGTCGAATGGAGTCTGTTTCCATTGCCGCCTGCCTTGGCACGGATTCATTGGCCGATAAGGCATCTTATCGCGGTTGCCGGAGCGTTAGCAATGTAAACATGCCGCCACCACCTCCCTCCAGGGGCTTGTGTTATAGGAGCCGCTGCTTTTACCACCAGTTGCCTGTGGCGTTTGAGCCGTACTGCCTGCCTGCCCGACGTCCGGGAAAGCCCCACTAGTATTATAACAACACTGTCGTAGTTAGGCGTTGGATGGTTGTATGAAATGAGTAGATTGACATAAGGTAGCCTGAGAGAAGGATTCATCGTTATCTGTTTTTCGGCATTATCTACATAGTCACATGCGCTGATTTGCAAGAGCTCGTTTCCACTTTACTCTGAGCATCCATGTCCCTATTACCAACCGGCAGCCTAAGGTAGTGTGGATATTTTGTATGATATGAATCAGTGATTAACCTGATCACTGTTTCTTCCTTGAGCACATTGTTAGTACGATTCGACTCAAAACCGTGGTTCAGTCTTATACCTGTAACCCCATTTCCGCCTGACGCGGCAATCGACGCAGCACTTGACGTCGCAGACTTTGCACTGCCAAATGTACTGGTGACAAACTGCCCAGCAGAAGGCACAATGATGATTGCCAGCGGCGTATTTCCACACGTCCCATTGCCCTCGATGCCTTGCTCGGACAGGCGCGAGTTTGCATGCGCTTGTAGAGTAGCCCTGTGGTTGGCATGGTTGACAAAATCATTATCATGGACGTTTTTAATTGGAGCTTTCGTCTTCACAGGTGACATCGACTTTGTTTCGATTTTAAACTGAAATTCTCTTCAAGGCTAGATATCAGCGCCACGTTCCACACTCTGGATCTTTCGAACAACGTACTCGACAGAACCATCGACACTCCTCGAATATCGGGTAATCGTAATGGGAACAACCCCGCCACGGGCACGGTTGATGAGACGACATAGCAGAATTGAGCAAATAATCATCGACTCAATTCAAATATCCTTGGAGAAAAAATAACTTCGAAAAGTTTCACTCAAGAGTGACAAAAGGCTGCGGCCTCCGGGCAGACGCAGATATCGAGGTGACGGTCAGAGTGATGGTTGCAAAGCCGACAATTGTGCTAGCTCCAAGGTTTTTTGCTTTTCCGAGAGAGGGTTGGGACGACGGTGAGAATTCAGAGATAAGGTGAAACCCAAAAGGCAATGGAAGAAAAAGTAACCTCTAATTCTACTTCCACGATTTTCGAAGCCGAAATGCCCTTCGTAGAAAGTTACCTGGGTGAAGGAGCAAAGTGATCGAAGCCTAGCTCGCATAAGGCCGAAAGAAACTTCAGGCGGAGATTTAGAAAAAGAATTCTCATTAGGAAGAATTCAAGAAGCGCTCGAAGTATGGGACAGCCACAACCTATTGGCAAGTCACTGTGTGATGTTGCGATACTGGGAGCACTGAAGTCTTTTACTAGGGGCCAGGTAGACCGAATTGTAAGATTACAAATCTAAATTCAACTAGGACTACCCATATTATTCTTAGTCCATACCTAAATCCCCTTCTTTCAAGTACCAAAAGCTTGCGTATGCGATGTTCACACCATCTGTTCAATCAGTCAGTCTTCGAGAAATGCCAGAGGGCCTTACAAGCAGACACTTAAGACAGGCAGCATTGACCTTCAACTCCTCAACAGCTGAAAAGAAGACCTAAGGGATCTGTGATAGTGATTTCAAAGACAGAAGAAATGGAGAGACACTCGCAGTGTAAGGAAGCCCCGTTAGCGGCAAGAGTGAATGAATGGGCCATATGCTTGAGCCGCTTGCTGNAAAAAAAAAAAAAAAAAAAAAAAAAGAGACCAAAACACCAAACTTGAAGTGGCCGGACTCAAAAGCATTTGGATAGACGTCCTTCGATCACACATGTTTAGATGAAGCATGTGAGGCATAGCTTGGTTTTCCCAAGATCGCATAGGGCAATGGATGATTATGCCACAGAACCGTATGGCTGAATCACTCAGTTGCAAACTATAAAGTACTGATTTGATGTAAGTGAAAAAAAAGAAAAAAAAGAAAAGAAAGAGAAAGAAAGCCGTTGCCTACTCGATCAAACAATGCCCGATATCTCTGTGAAGGCTTCTAACAAACGGATGACAGGAGGTCGTGATAGGAAGTCGTCGTCGTCCTGAGTGCCTGGAGCAATGGACCCTGTCTCAAGGGGGACGTGCCGACCGTTGCCTTCCCGTTGTACGGCAGCGACAACGCTAGTCTGAAAACGGTTTCGCTCAGGGCCAGCGCGTCGCCCGGGAACCGGCTTTCTCAACTCTGCCAGAACGTGGAGACACTCTCTCGCCCTACGGAATAATTCCCTTCTGTTTATTCTCAAACCCCAGCAGTCAGCTACGCTACCTTTCTTCATCCCCTTGGGCATTTTTTGCGCTGCGCGTTACCCTCTGTATCACGCATAAGGATTTGAGCGGATCTCGATCGTCTCCCATTTTGATATTCGTCCCAACGATTACCTGCTCCATCCCGGTATTTCGTTTTTCCCCTCTCCCTCGACATCTTTGATACTCGCCGGACGTCTCCCTCGTCATCACGAATTTCCCGCGACTATGGATTACAGCCTGGAAGACAACCAAAACTCTGCACCTGGTAGCGTCCAAGCAGCTAAGCTTGCTGGCGCCAGGAAGGGACCTGATGCGCAGAGCGTCACCAAAAGGTATGCGGAACCTCCATAGAGAGCCTCCTACGCGGTTGGACTAACTGTATTGCTGTAGATTGCAGACAGAGCTGATGCAGCTGATGACTTCGCCCGCGCCCGGTGTCTCTGCCTTTCCTTCAGCGGACGGCAACCTGATGTCTTGGACCGCGACGATCGAGGGCCCCGAGCAGACCCCCTACGCCGGCCTCACCTTAAAGCTCAGCCTTTCCTTCCCGAACAACTACCCTTATGCACCGCCCACTGTGCTCTTCAAGACCCCCATCTACCACCCCAACTTCGACTTTTCGGGCCGTATCTGTTTGGACATCCTGAAGGACAAGTGGACACCCGCCTACAACATTCAAACCGTCCTGCTCAGCTTGCAAAGTTTGCTGGGTGAGCCGAACAAGTGAGTTACCCTGGCATTAGCTGGCCCGTTACAGCCCATACTAACTTGCCTTAGCTCCTCTCCTCTCAACGGCGAGGCCGCTGAGCTTTGGGACAAGGACCCCGAAGAGTTCAAGCGCAAGGTACTTGGCCGTCACCGTGACGTCGAGGACGAGTAGGCGCGTACGGGGAATGAAGATGAGAGCAGGCCATCACTGACGAGGCATTGTAATGGAGCACTGGAGAATCGGAGTCTGACTTGTGTGATTATGGGCGGTTGGTTTGGAACTCTTTGTTAGGAATTGGGCTGCATTTGCATGGTATGGGACCTGGTTCGGAGTAAATATATCCTCCGTCTGCGTCTGGCAGACCACACCAAGTCGACAGAAAAAGACCCTGTCGGATTGTGTATCATAAACCACAGAAGATTGTTGTTGTCCCAAACCTCATCATTGATCATTGTCGCCCAATACACACAACGCCTTTCTTTCTCTCACTTACTACGTGAGACGAGCCAACACATTCCACCACAGCGCGGGGATTCCATAATACTTGGGAAAGAAGGTAATAATTCGTCGAGTCGTGTGGGGAATCAAGCGTTGTTCACATTTCCGTCGAATTTTGTATGTGAGACTAGAATGCCGAATGCAACTCCGATGCCTTTATGCCGCCCTGAAACCATCCCAAAGAGAACTTTTTACTCCTCAACTACAACGGTCTGGAGACCCTTGGGGTTCTTGACGTTGACGGCTTGGACGTAGCTGTAGAGCTTCTCCTTGGCGCCCTCCTCGTCGTTTCGTCTGCGGGAGATGCGAATGCGGAGTCTGTAGGCGACACCCTTGACACCCTGCTCCCACACCTTCTTGTTGAGCTCGGGGTCGACGCGGACGTCAGAGGTACCCTACAGGTCAACAATAGTTAGCCGTTATCCCAGCCGGGTGAAGCGTGCAACAAGATCAATGCATCGCAACTCGAAATGTTGCGTATGTTTGTGGCTGCTGGACTTGAAAGAGGGGAGGGGCTTTCGAAAACCGAGGGGCAGGAGGACGTACCATGGCCTTGTGCGCGAAAGCCTTGATCTCCTTGATAGCACGGGGAGCGCGCTTCTTGAAGGTAACACCGTGAAGCTGTATACAACAGGAGTCAGCATCGCCATGCTCAATACAATTTCCATCTACATCACGGGCCGCCGCCGTCCAGATTGCAATGCTCCCGACAGCGAGCCCTTCTCCATACTCGTATCTTTTTTGGCTTCTCTCGGAGGGAAAATACTGACGCGCTTGTGCATGTGGATGGTGTACTCGCGAGCGACGACGTCCGCAATGGCGGAGCGCTGCTTTCCGGCGGGCTTCTTCTGCTTGGTCGACATTTTGGCGGTACCTCTCGTCGTCGGTTGTCGTCGTGGTTTCGGGGCGGTCGAGTCGTTTCGTGAGAATTGGACGGATTATTGAAATTTGCTCGACAGTTTCTCGCCAGCGGGGGGAAGGTGCGAGTGGGTCTTTCTTGCCCTTAGCGAACGGTCACGTGGAGGCTCTTTTCCCACTTCATTAAAGACGCAGTTCGAAGAAGATCTGACACTTGGCAGCACCTGCCAGAACCCGACACGTACGGCGTCAAAAAGTGGATTATTTAAATGGAGACGTTCCCAAAAGGTCTTCCACTAAGCAGGTACGTACCGTCTGGTCGCCCAGCCTCCGACCCATTCAACCCCTGACCCGACGACGACGAAATTAGCTCTCTCGCCAGAAGACGCTGGTTATGCCGAATTCGACGGCACCCAAGACGCAAATCATCCACGCCTGCAACCGCCATCTCGTCAACCACACACTGACGCCGACGCTGTCAGTCTGCGCCGTTCGCGATCCTTCCCTTCTTACGCTCGTTCAACAAACGCACCGGTTCGACCGAGGCAAGCGACTACCGAAAAGGCAATCGCGCTACCGAACCTGCCAAACATTCCACTAGATTGCACCTCATTTATGAAGGCTGCTCCTTCGACGCTTCGACTCTGATCTCGACTCTGATCTCGACATTTCATCAACAGGAAACGGCCGCTCTATCGACCAACTTCCTTTCGCGGAAACAAAAATTACTTCCAATTCTATCACGAATCCTAGCCCAATCGCTACACGCTCCATCACCATGACGGACCGATCAGCTGGGGATTCGGCCACACCGTCCCCTCAGCCAGACATGAATCGCAACCGACTGCCCACTCTATTTGAGGTGTTGAGCCGTCGGACTCTGCCGCCTGTGGACCTCTTTTCGTTCTACATATTCATGAGAGACCAGCAGAAGTCTGTCGATTATCTCGACTTCTGGTGTGTAAAAGGATAGTTGGGATCTCGACGCGTTCGTTCACTAACTGGAATAAGGCTCGATGTGGCTCAGCACATGTCTCTATGCCGACACTATGTTCGCGAACTTCGGAGATCAGTCCTCGTCGGAACACCTGACCTAGACAAGGCAGGTTCTAAGCGGTCATCTGCAATTTTGGACGGACTGGGCGACATGAGCCACGCCGCCGCAGGCCCGTCAATGTATGCCACCGACAAAGAGAAGAACCAGGATGCCCAAATGTCTGCGTACCTGAGAGAGGAGGCCCAGGAGGCTCAGGGCTCCCCCCAGGATAGCACTGGAGAGCAGCACAACCAAGCGAGCGGAGCGATTGGCACTCCGAGAGACTTCACGACAGATTCGAACTCGCCCGCCAACGCCGTCGCGAGACAGGATATTCGCGCGTCTGCGGAGAAGATCCTTTACACGTTCCTCCTCCCCGGCGCCGAACGTGAGATCATCTTGCCGGGCTCCATCACCCAGGATGTCACTACGGCCATCGAGGACTTTGGCAGAGACGATCCTGAGGTCTTTGATGTCGCGAAAGACTATGTCTTCCAGGCCATGGAGAGAGATGCCTTCCCCAACTTCCTGAGGATGAAGGCCTTGGGTAACCTCATCCCAACCACGCTTCAAATCAGAATGATCGTCGGTCTGCTGGCAATGTTTGGTGGCTTCTGGGCTGCTTTCATCCTTATCTTCCTCGATGCCCCTCGGACAACGAGGTGCTGGGTAGGTTTTCCCAAGAACTTCACACTCATGCGCTCCTGCTAATCAACCTTAGCTTATTCTTCCCTTCACCCTTGGTGTTTACTTCCTCGCTTCATACCAGTATTCCCTGGACCCCGTCCTCGCCCTTGTAGGTTTGAGCGAGTACACCCCATTCAACTTTTCCCGAATCCGCGAGCCTTACGTTCGTAAGCTTCTTGCCAAGCGGTCCGTCATGGTTCTCGCCGTTACACTCTTCATCGACGCTGCACTATGTGTGCTTTTCATCCTGGTACCAGGCAAACGACTTTGAAGTAGTCCAAGTGTCCAATTTCCTTTTTTTTTTGTCTTCTCAACAAACAACAAAGGGAAATGAGTCAGTTACACCTCACAATCACAACACGGCGGCCCGCCGCATCAGTGATGCTTTTAATTTCGGCCACAANCCCCAATATTTCGGGTTTTCATTTCCATTTTTCATTCAAATTCGGTTTTCTATTCTGGATACCAAGAGGAAATGGTGTAGGGACAAAAAGGACGAACTCCAAAAGGGATCGTAATCCTGCATACGGCGTTCAGAGACACACACAGTGAGAGATCTAATTCCCCCCCTTTCCCCCCTTCAGATGCACGGTATGGCATTGGTGTACTATTATTGAGGGGAACCAGTATCGGGCTCGGTTTGGGTGGCATGAGGCAGAGAAAGGTGTGGGAGGCTGAGGCGGAGAAGACTATCTGAAGACTTTTGGCTTCTCCAAACATTCGACTATTTCCTTTTTGTCTTATTTCATTCCTTTACTCTTGTCCAATCGGAACAGTTGATAGGTAGCAGTAGGAAAGCTCGGGGCGGGACGGGGATGAGGCTACAGGCCGGCCTTCTGGGTTAACCTGTTTTGAGGTTGTATTCTGGTTCATGATCTACCGTGATTATTTGATCATGATGTGAAGCCGGCTGTTCTCTTTTTCAGCCTCTATTAAAGGCTGGTAATCTGAAATATCTCTCGTCAGGCTACCAGTCTTCGTTCCCCATAGAAATGTGTAGCAAGATATCCTTCTGCATCAAGCTTCCGATCTTCACGAAGCCCGGGACGCAAAAATCGACTCATACCTCATGTCAACGTATAGCATCTGCATTCGCCCTGTTAGGGCCAGGCCGCCATCTTACAGCTTCCGCCGACTGGCCCGCTTGTTCTCCTGCTCGTCATCCTCTTCGTCGACGTCCATAGCCTCATCGTCCACCACCTCCGTATTGTCCATCATGCTGGTGCTCCCCCGTTTGTTGTAACGCTGCGCTCTCGATGTGTGGCCGAGGAAGCCGGCGTTGCGCTCGCTAGCTGAGCCGGCGCCTCCCGCTCCGCCGTGGACGCCGTGGCCGACGGCGAGTTTGCGGCCAGAGTTGGCGTCTGGGGGTTCCTTGCGGGTCTGGTCGACAAGGCGGGCTAGGAGGGCTTCCTGTTCGGCCTTCTCGGAATGACGGCGAGCGGCGGCGTCGCGAATACCGGCTATCTGGGACTCGAGATCTTCAAGGGTGTTTTCACAACGGGAAGACCAGGCGTGAAGGGCCCGGATCATGGGGGGAACGGCACCAGGAGCAAGGTCGCGCAGAGCGGCGAGGGAGTTAACCTGGACGGTCTGGCGGTGGGGGTCTAGGGTTGCATCGAGGAGGCCAGCATATATTGCGGAGATAACGAGATCTTCGAGGGCGCGGGCGGAGGGAAGAGCGAGAGCGGACTGGAGGGATGCGTAGGTGAGGTTTGCGCGGTCACGGGCGAGGGTAAGTAGGGTGAGTTGGCGCAGCTTGAGAGTCTGGGCTTCGTTGAGCTCGGGGAGGTTACTGGTTTGGGCGGAAGAGAGGTAGGCGGCGTAGGTACCATGGGAGAAAAGCTCGAGGAGGGTGAGGTGTGGGAGGAAATCGGAAGACTGGGACAGAGCCTGGATTTGCGGCGTCTCAAGAAGCTCTGTGAAGAGAAAGGTGTTCGGGTTGGATGTTGCGCGGGTGATGAGGTCGGCTGCGGCGCGGGGGGAGGTTGCCGACTTGCTGAGAGCCAGGAAGGGCTGGAAAGAGAGGGAGGTTTGTTAGTTTGTAAGATGTAGGGGCGAGGGTAAGCGTTTGGCCAGGTGCTTACCTCCAGAGCGTTGAGAGCTTTGGTTTGCTCCATCATGTGATGAGGTCCTCGGCGATTCCCACGAAGCTTCGAGGTGGGGGATGGTTGTGATCTCAGCCGTCGTTGCTAGAGCTGTGATAACCCAAGGAGTGGGGGTGGCGAGGCTGAGGTCGGGGAGCTGTCTTAGCCAAGGGGAATTGGATGAGAGGGGACGAGGCTGAGAGAGAAGGTTAGGTTTGCAACAGACTCTGTCACCCTGCCTTATTCTGTTGTGAGATGCCGAGGATTTGAGAAAGGGTCTGTGGTATGTATCTCTGGGAAAATGGTTTGAGGACGCAGCTTGTGTCGGATCCGTTTGAGGTGCCGTGAACGCAGCGGATGCAAGTCCAATGGGACGCTACGGCCCTGACGCGGGGCATAAGTGGTTTGGGCGGTGTGGTGGGGCTCTTTCAGGCAGGCTGAACCTGGAGAGACTCAAAAGGGACACCCAAGTCCCGCAGACGGCGCCTACTGTGTATGCGACCTGCGGAGGTTCCTTCCCTGAGAGCACGGCACGGAACAAAGACATCCGGGGGTTTGTGACATGCCTACCTTATGTACTCCAGAGAGTTGCAACTTCTTGTTCCCTTTCCCTGGCCGAGAGGCGCCAAGGGAGTTCTGGAGATCGCACGTAGATCAACAACCCTGGCTATATGGATATAGACCATAGCACTGCGGTTAGGATTTCCAGTGGACGACAAAAGCAGAGGCAGCCTACAAACCCACCCTCGCAATGGTTAGAGCAGCAGGGCCCTTGTTGGATGGACCACCGGTAACCCAGGCTCGACACTGGGCTTGGCCCGAGTTGTGCGAGTAGCTCGGTCTATTGACACAAGAAGGGAAGTTGGTGGGCAAACAATTTAGCAGACAACTGAGCAATGCAACAGGCAGACCCTGACAGCACTGAGTCGTGTTTTAAAAGCAGAGACATCGGTACGTGAAAGAATCAGACCCTAACAGCACTGAATCATGTTTTAAGAGCATACATAGGAGACTTCAAAACATAAAAGCATAAACATCTAGAGTCCCACATTGAGACAAACGACTGTGTGTGAGGACCAATCGGCACGTTAGATGGATTCGTCCTGGTCTGAGGCTTAATGAGAAAGCTCAGACCGAATGCCAAGAGACCCCCTATCCATCATCATCATCATCATCATCATCATCATCATCATCATCCCGCGCAAACTGCTCTAGAGGGTCGTGCGCTGGGGGTTTCCTTTCTCTTCTTTGCCAAAGTTCGTTCGAAACGAGTCGTGGCTAACTGTCAGGAACATCATCCTGTGGCGCAAACGCCTCGGTCCAAGAATTGATTAGGAGGGTGACCTCAGCTTACCTTATGAGACTTACAAATACGGGGACATGAATAGTTTTACGTCTAGATGAGTCACCACAAAGCAATAATAAAAGTTACACTGAACATGGCTTTTGAGCTAAGTCTTGCTGTATGATACTAAAGACATCAGTCACTTGAGGCTATGTGAGGCACAGATAGAACGTACCAAGTTGAAATTTGCTCAAGATGGGCTGGGCTGTATGAGTCTCGTTCTGTTAGGGACGGAAATAGGAGGGTGGTGGGAGGAGCCTGGTCCCTCTCGAACTGTGGCGCCCGAAGCACCGAGAGCTGCATGTGGAGGATGGACTGGCATCACCCGCGCGACCCCATTGGTTGTTCGATCACCGGACGTCTACTTGTTTTTCCTTTCTTACTGCAGTGCATCCGAGGCAGTTGCTGACTCTCACAGCTAAATCAAACTTTCAGGGACGCGTCGTGGCTGATTGCAACCGACAAAGAACTGCCGTCCGTCACAAAGTGAGAAATTTTAGTCGGGCAGAAAGTTGCAACGGGTCTAGGAAGGGTGTCGTATCAATATGCAACTACGGGAGCAAAGGGGACAAAGTATCTACATTGTATAGGTAACGTAATATGATTGCTGTACGCTGGTGTCGCGGACGATCAATTATTCTCGTGTTCTCCTTTCCGTCAGGCCAGGTTAGCCAAGGCCGTTCGCTAGCTACCGGTGGGATTCATTACCTACCTTACCTCGCCGGAGCTCGGCGACGCAGGTAAGCAAAGGTACTGTGTAAATTCCGAGTCGTGTCGGAGAGAACATCGCTGGCGCACGAGCCCTCCCCGAAAGAAAAGGCCCGGCCACGAGGCCCAGCAATTACCTTAGTTACACGAATGCGCCAGATGGTTTGTACCTTCCAGATCCCGGCAATAAACCTCCTCTTCGCCTCTCGTCATGGGGCCCACACACCGTCTCCGTTTCAGTCCACCACCACAACCACCCCCTGGGCGCTCAACGCCCTGTCTCCTGCAGGCTGCGGCATTCTGGATGAGTTGCCCAGACGTTGGTATTCTTTCCGCCATACCCACCCCATGCCTATCGAGGCAGGAAACTTTCGCTGACAAAACCCGACCTTCCGCTTCCGTCTTTTCCAAGCTTCTCCTGTTCTCCCCAATCGTGCCATTGATTGACGCCGTTTTTTTTCTCTCTTTTTCTTCAACTAACTACGCAACCTTCCGGTCCTTGTTTTTTAATCCAACCTTAACCCGGCGCTCTTGCGATCGACGCTTTGATGCTATCTTAGCTCACGCTACGCCTCCTCTGTCTACATAGACTTTCCAGCATAGTGTACACAACACCAGGACACGTCCACACCTACGATACCCACCTTTTTAGGTTCCTAACATACTTGCACTCAGAAGCCGGTCTTCTGGGAACCTTTCTCGCCATCGCTTCCACCTGCAGACACTCTTTGCTGTTTGCTCGACTCTACCGGTTACTTACTCGCAAACCCAGATATCTTGGAAGCAGTTCCGCACTTTACGGACAACAGCCCTATCATGAAGGCTGGAGCCAGATAGCTGGAAGCATTCCTGACACTGAAGCACGAGTGAAGATCGAGGCTGGCCCTACAAATACGACTTTCAGTTTTTCCGTAGGCGCATTGGTGTACGAAGACCACGGCAACTATGGCTCCTCCAAACATTATAGTCCCGCCCAATGGCGAAGACAACCGAAAGGCTACTCTCGCCACTCCGACTGCCACTCAGTGGGCGACGACGACACTCAAAGTCGGCGGCATGACGTGAGTCGTTTCTCGCTGCGCTTCGCTTGTTGCGACTTGCTGACCCAGGACGGCCAGATGTGGCGCTTGTACTTCCGCCGTTGAATCAGGTTTCAAGGGCATCGAGGGTGTAGGAAGCGTCTCTGTGAGTCTGGTCATGGAACGTGCTGTCGTCATGCACAATCCCGAACAAATACCCGCCGAGAAGATCGCCGAGATAATCGAGGACCGAGGATTCGATGCCGAAGTACTGTCTACCGACCTACCCTCGCCACTGTTTCCCAAAAGTCAAGACTTGTTTGATGCCGAGGACGATTCAGGCCTTTTGACAACGACCGTGGCCATTGAGGGAATGACATGCGGCGCATGCACCTCAGCTGTCGAAGGAGGCTTCAAAGACGTTTCCGGCGTGAAAAGCTTCAGTATATCATTGCTGTCCGAGAGAGCCGTTATCGAACACGACCCAGCACTGCTGAGTGCCGAGAAGATCATCGAAATTATCGAAGACCGCGGTTTTGGCGCCGAGATTGTGGACAGCGAAAGCACCCAGCAGGAGAAGCCTAGGGCCAGCAGTAATCCCTCAAGTTCCGTTGCTACTACGACGGTTGCAATCGAGGGCATGACTTGCGGTGCTTGCACATCTGCTGTGGAAGGGGGCTTTAAGGAGATGGAAGGTGTTTTGCGCTTCAACATTAGCCTGTTGGCCGAACGAGCCGTTATTACCCACGACATTACGAAGCTTCCAGCGGATAAGATCGCCGAGATCATTGAGGATAGGGGTTTCGGCGCCGAGATTCTATCAACCGTATCCGAGACGTCAACAAATGCCGGGGGCACCTCATCAACCGCCCAGTTTAAGATTTACGGGAATCCTGATGCCACGACGGCCATGGCCCTGGAAGCCAAGCTTCTGACGATCACTGGCATCAACTCTGCGAAACTGAGTCTTGCAACATCTAGGCTTACGGTTACGCATGCGCCACATCTTATTGGGTTGCGAGGCATTGTGGAGGCCGTCGAAGCCGAGGGACTCAATGCCCTAGTGTCTGACAACGACGACAACAACGCGCAGCTCGATTCACTTGCCAAGACGCGAGAGATCAACGAATGGCGGAGAGCTTTCAAACTGTCTCTTTCTTTTGCCATTCCTGTCCTCTTCATCAGCATGATTTTGCCCATGTTCCTTCCGAGCTTAGACTTTGGCAGCTGGCAGATCATACCTGGTATCTGGCTTGGTGACCTGATATGTTTGGCTCTGACCATACCCGTCCAGTTCGGCATTGGAAAGCGCTTCTACGTCTCAGGTTGGAAATCCATCAAGCACGGCTCTCCAACCATGGACGTCCTCGTTATTCTCGGCACATCATGTGCCTTCTTCTTCAGCATCATGGCTATGCTGGTGTCCTTCTTATTTCCACCGCATACGAGGCCCGCTACCATCTTCGACACCAGCACTATGCTCATCACCTTTGTCACCCTGGGCAGATTTCTCGAGAACCGTGCCAAGGGCCAGACTTCAAAGGCTCTCTCTCGCCTCATGTCTCTTGCACCTTCAATGGCGACCATCTACGCCGATCCGATTGCTGCTGAAAAGGCCGCCGAGGGTTGGGAGAACTCCACCGTATCCGGTGAGCCCAAGACCCCTAACCGGGATGGCCACGCAGCGGAGAAGGTCATCCCCACCGAGCTCCTGCAGGTGGGAGATGTCGTAATCCTCCGGCCTGGTGACAAGATTCCGGCAGACGGTATGATGGTTCGCGGGGAGACGTACGTCGATGAAAGCATGGTGACCGGTGAAGCCATGCCTGTTCAGAAGAAGAAGGGAAGCTACCTTATTGGTGGCACAGTCAACGGCCACGGACGTGTCGATTTCAGAGTTACAAGAGCCGGCCGCGATACGCAGCTCAGCCAAATTGTCAAGCTTGTCCAGGACGCACAGACAACACGCGCTCCCATCCAGAGACTCGCTGACACGCTCGCCGGCTACTTCGTTCCCACCATTCTCCTGCTCGGTTTCCTCACCTTCCTCGTATGGATGATACTTAGCCACGCTCTCAAGAACCCACCTAAGATCTTCACTGAAGATGCCAGCGGCGGTAAACTGATGGTGTGTGTGAAGCTGTGCATCTCTGTCATCGTCTTCGCCTGCCCTTGTGCTCTTGGCCTGGCGACTCCAACCGCCGTCATGGTGGGTACCGGCATCGGTGCTGAGAACGGAATTCTTGTCAAAGGTGGAGCTGCTCTGGAAACCACCACACGCATCACGCAGATCGTCCTTGACAAGACTGGAACGATCACTTACGGCAAGATGAGTGTGGCCAAAATGAGCCTAGTTCCTTCCTGGCAAGATAACGAGTGGCGACGCCGGCTCTGGTGGCACATCCTTGGTCTTGCAGAGATGGGCAGCGAACACCCTGTCGGCAGAGCTGTACTTAGTGCTGCTAAGACTGAGCTTGGCTTGGATGAGGAGGCTACCATCGAGGGCAGCGTAGGCGACTTCAAGGCTGCCGTTGGCCGGGGCATCAACGCCCTAGTCGAGCCCGCTACAAGCACCGAGCGCACTCGTTACCGCGTTCTGCTAGGCAACGTCCGCTTTCTCCGAGAGAACAACATCAACGTCCCGGCCGATGCTGTCGAAGCGTCCGAACAACTCAACGCCAAGGCCAACTCTAGTTCCAAGAACACTTCCGCCGGCACTACCAACATTTTCGTTGCCATCGACGGCCAGTACACAGGTCACCTATGCCTCTGTGACACGATCAAGGAGGGTGCCGCCGCTGCCATCGCCGTTCTCCACCGCATGAAGATCAAGACGGCCATCGTCACCGGTGATCAGCGCTCCACTGCCGTTGCCGTGGCTGCCGCTGTCGGTATTTCTCCCGACAATGTGTTCGCTGGTGTCTCACCCGACCAGAAGCAGGCCATCATTCAACAGTTGCAAGAGCAAGGCGAGATCGTCGGCATGGTCGGCGACGGTATCAATGACTCTCCCGCTCTCGCGACCGCCGACGTTGGTATCGCGATGGCCAGTGGCACTGACGTTGCCATGGAAGCAGCCGATGTTGTTCTCATGAGGCCCACTGACTTGATGGACATCCCCGCTGCGCTGCACCTCGCGCGCTCCATCTTCAACCGCATCAAGCTTAATCTCGCCTGGGCCTGTCTCTACAATCTCATTGGCTTACCCTTCGCCATGGGCGTCTTCCTCCCTTTTGGCTTCCATCTTCACCCCATGGCCGCGGGCGCTGCTATGGCCTGCAGTAGTGTCAGTGTCGTCGTCAGCAGTCTCCTCTTGAAGTTCTGGACGCGGCCGAGCTACATGGTCGACCCGTCTGCCCGCACCAGCAGGCGTGGCTTCGGCATTGTTAGCAGGGTTAAGAACGCAGTACGCATGCTCAGGGGCAGGCGGACTCAAGACCAGGGTTACGTGCCGCTGGCCAACATGGCTGACCGGGATGACTAAACTACTGGCATCGTTGTGCCGTTTACCTTGGTCCACTTTGTTGCTTCCTTATTGTTCTTGGATACAGAGTAAGAGCAAAAGCAGCCTTGACGAATCAGTTTCAAGTGGCGTGGCTTCCTCTGCCTTCAATAGAGAATATAGTTGTTCCCCAGGGCTTTCGTTGGATTTCTAGTGTGTATGCGTTTTGCTTTGCTCCTCTCCTACCTCTGGCTGACTCCTTGTGTAGTAGTGTTTGGGTAGCATAGCACTGGAGTCAATTGAAATTCGCAAAAAAAAAAAAAAAAGAAAAAAAAAAGTCCATGTTACACGAGCTGCCCATGAAGAAACTTGCTTGCCCTCATTTCATTTTATTTTTTGTGATGACGTCGTATTGGACTTCGAGTCCTGCAACTCTAACGGCTTCAAGGGTTGTTGCCTTGGTGTTGCTGATCCCATGTGAACCTACGACGCTGGTGCTTTTCAATCTTGCCCAAAGTACAGAAAGCTTCTAGAAAGAAAACCCTTCGTCTCTTCTGGGCTGTCCCTTGGTCTCGGAAGGTATTTGGGGAATGAGCAAAGGAGGGAACGAATCGACAATCCACCAACGCCATGCTATGCAAATCATTGATAACACAAAAGAAAAAGGGTTCAGGGAGAGAATGAAAATGAATCACAGTACAAGGATGGGCGCCTTCTTCACACACCAGCATACGTCTCACCCACGATGCGGCTCCCACACGCCGAAGACGTGCCCTCCTCCTCGCTGAGCATCCTGCTCCACAGCCGCAGTTCCTCAACGCTGACGTTGCGCTTCTCGAGCTCCCACTTGACACCGCCAGGTAGTGCGACGCCCGATTTGCGGGACGCCCCGGCGGCGATGAGCGGCACGCTGCTGCCGCCCTCGCCGCCCTTGTTCTTGGACAGGATGCCGAAGCGGAGGCCAACCTCGGTGACGGTGACAAGAATAGAGATAATAATGAGGACGATGATGATCCAAGTGATGTAGCTCATCTTTGCGTCGGCGACGGAGTCGGCGAGGATCTCAGCAAGGTCAAGGAAGACGCGGCAGCGCTCGTTGAGGACCTTGATGCGGGGATCTATCTCCAGGTACTCGCGGATGGCCACGTAGAGGGGGTGTAACGTTGGCTCTGAGTCCCAGAAGAAGTTGGGGACATCGAGGATGTTTGACGCTTTGAAGCACTGGTTAGGAAGACGTTCTCTATAAGGATAGCCCTATAAGTAAGTGAGGGACTTACATAAGTTGATGTCGACGCGACTCTTGAACAGTCGGCCCAATATCTTGACAATCTCTGTCCGTGTCATGTTCAGCTCGCCTGTGAGTGCCAGACGCTTAGGGACATGCTGGGCGTCAAGCATAGTCTCGCTCATGCGTTCCTCAAAGAGGCACAGCTTGGTGCTCTGAGCGATAGCGTGGCTGATGGTCAGCTTGACCATGTGGTCGCTGCGCGGCAGCAACGTGATCATATCGTTGAAAATACGCGGCCTCTTCACATCGGTGCTGTACTCGAAGTGAAACTCCTCGGTCTCAAAGTCGTCCTCGTCGAGCGGGCGCGTCAACAGCGACAGGCCAGCCTCGTTTTGCGCAAAGGTGAGGTCCGCAAGTATGTCCTTCTCCTGGTGCTCGGTGAAATTCCAAAAGACGACGACGCCGTACGAGAAGAGGAACATCTCGGCGAATGCCTTAGCATCGGGGATACGCGCCATAGGAGAGATGTTGTTGAGGTCATCGGGGGACTGCTCGCGTTCGTGTTGGCGCGGGGAGGACGAGGCGTCTTCATAGACGCCGTTGCCATTGACGGGGCTGCCGTTGTATGCAAACTCATCAAAGTAACCCTCGTGGTGATCGCGCTGCTCGCTACGCTCGATCTCCATGTCCAGGACTGTCTTACCGCTTCCGGGCGTCTTGACAATGGGCCGGCTGCGGACGCGGTAGCCCTCTGTGCCGTTGAGGAGCGGCAAGGAGTAGACGACGTACAGGCAGTCGTCGTAGAGCTTCGTCTTGGCGTCGTGCTTGGTTCGAAGAAACTCGGCCGTCGACTTCATCTTATACGACTGCGCCGTGCAGTAGGCCGTCAATCGCGCGAGCTTCTCCTTCCGTTGGACCTTGGGCAGACGCTCGGCGTACGTCTTGCCGCGGATGCCACCTCTTTTGCGGAGGACGTCTAGCTCCTCATCGCGCAAAGGTCGATTCTCCTCCTCCTCGAGCTGCTGCGCCATCCTGCTTGCCTCTTCATCCGCATCCTCGTCAGAACCGGGTTTCTCATCTGTTTCGGGGAGGAGCACGAGCTTCTCGCTGATCTTGGTCGTTCTTGATGGCATGTTCTGCTGGCCTGTCCTCGATTGGAGATTCGGCAGTCCTGCACTGGCACGGCGAGCGCCTGAAAGGGCGGCACCGGCGCGCTGGTTCGGCGGTACACGAGGCTGGCCCGAGGGAATGTCGGAGGCGTATTGCAGAACGTTGTCGACGGATATGAAGCGCATCGCAGGTCTGGACTGGGCGCTGCCGCCGATGCCTGTGCCTTGTCGTTGGAGGGACCCCCTCTGTGGAGGTCGTTCCCGCGAATCGGTCACCTACAGAATTATACGCATTAGTGCCTGTCCGCTCTGATAGAATCATCTAGTATTGGAGACGGATTAGGTGTGGTTGAGAGGGAAGCCGCGACTAACCAGCACCGATGGGCCTCTTTTTGCAGACGCCATTGTTGCAGTCGATATTTTTGAAAAGGGCTAGAGATAATATGTCTCTATCGCGCAAAAAGCCCAGATGGCATCACATAGGATTTCTTTTTCTCCTGTGCGGTCGGTATCGAACGATGGTAGTCGCTTGGTGTCTGGGTGATTGTCCGACGGAAATGCTCACATTAACATGACGGAAGCAGTTTAGGAAAGAGTTCGGATGCACCGCCACATATCTATGTGTGGCTGACGCTTGGTACGTCATAGGGAGGCTGCAGCTCGCTCAGCTCTTTCTCTTTTGTCGTCTCGCAATGTGTTGATGAAATTACCATAAACATTGTGAAGAGCTATGAGAGGTAGTTTTTTTATCATGTTTTAATTTGATCTCGGTGTCGTGATGTTGAACTGGCTGAATGACAAAATGTCTGTTATTGAACCCACCTAATACTGGCCTGACTGCATTGACACTTTACAGGAAGTGATTCACCCAGGTAATTCGTTGCGTATATCAAAGGCCAGCTGTGACACACCTACCCAAGGTCTAATCACCATACGATGTTAGTTTGGTAACTAAATGGCTAACTCTATACAACTTGTCGCTTTATCGACTTAAGAGGGACAAGCTCGTTACCTGTGCAAATTCCTCAGCAGCAGTCGGAAGCGTATGAAGTTAGTCTAGGCAACTTATACTGGGTCTTGAGGACTATTTTGGAACAAACCTATGCATCTCGCGACAGCTGCCCTTTTATTTGGACTACCATCAGTCAAGTTCATAAGCATTGTTGTGACCCATATCTCGAATCAGCCTGCAATTTATACAAGTCTACGTCGACTAACTCTCAAGGTTGGGAATGAAAAATGCAGGCTCTGACATGACCAATATCTGAGCGAGAAGGTCATGTTACTCACTTGCAGCCAGGATAGAAGTGGTTCTTAGTAACTAATGTGGCTCATTCCAGTTTCCACCTCAGAGTCGGAGCGATAATATGAGCAAGACAGAAAGGCCAGAGGGCACACTTACTTCAGACGGCCAAATTGCTGAGACCGTTTTCATCGAAACTGTGTCCAAACAAACCCCTCTCATCAATCCTGAAGCTGTAAGCGAGAAAGTATCAATCAAACCACCATTCCACTAGCATCCCGATTGCTCTGCCTTCCATGATTCTGTCATCGTACAGAGGCAAACTCAAGACGACCATTCAGGCTTTAACCAGAACAGACCCTATCCAGCCTGCACTAGAACCCTATTCGCACTCAGCAATCATTTTAGCAGCTAGCACACCCCAGGAAGACGCCGTTGGCCTTTGCCAACAGTTTCTGATTCAAGGCAACACCCCCAAACTTGTTACGATGAATTGGTAATCTCGGCAGTGCCGCCAAATGCTCGCGGTTGTCAGGTGGGATACAGATGCTTGCTTATATTAACATGAGCTGCTGTAACACAACAGGGAGACAAATGCAGCCAGGCCGTCCCGTACCTTCTTAGTGAACATAGTGCTGCATGAGGGTGTTGGGAACGGAAAGATTGTGAGAGCAGCTTGATAGCCTTGGGTGGACCTTTGTTTCCAATGTCCATGTACGAGGCTGGGCAGGAAAGTCGGAAACGTGTACGACCGATGTACTTCAAATTGTTCAATGGAAATCCGGTCAAGGTCAAAGCTCAGGAGGCCGGGCTCAGCGTTGATGCGGCTCGTCGAAAAAGCAGCCCAGGAAGGGACGGCGATTGTACATCTGTCGGTCATTCCGGAACATCGTTTGAACAAGGTCAAGACTAAAAGACATACAAGCAAATGGGATCTCATTATTTCGCGGAGCATCCCTCCCTAACGCCAGCCAGTTTGGTATCTTGCCTAGAATCGTAAAGGAAAAGCGACTAAATCTGCAGTAAACCCTGGGCAGCAGGAAAACAACAGTGCCCCCTGCCATCTTGTCTGTTACAACCTGAAAGCAACCCCTAGTGTCCTTTGTGGCCTTGTTCATAATGTCAACGATTGATTCCGGCAACTGTGACCAGTTTGCACAAACTCGTGACCTTGAACAGCTCAACATAGCACGTAGGAGATCCGCTCATCTGTACTGAGGAGGCGCGTGTCCCCATCCCTGGGGCGGTTGGCCATGAACGGGGGGCGGGTGCTGGAAGTTCTGCCCACCGCCCTTCATGGCTGTGACATCAGGGCGATTCTCGAGGGGCTGGGCGAAGTTGCAGATGTGACAGACGACATCAGTGTAGCCCTTGAAGGAGAGCGGGATGACGGGCTACGAGGTATTGGGTCAGCTGCATCGTCCAGTCTCATGAGTGCTTCAGTCAATCTGTCCAAGGCATCGGCCAGAGGTGCACGTGAAAATAAAGATGAGAAAATTAGAAAGCAATGGTGCTTTTGAATGCTGAGTGTAAGAAACACGGTTGTGATGTGATGAGTGCTGCAGTGAAGCAAGGATGTGAGACGACGTATTACTCACAATCCAGCAAAAGGTGAACCAAGGATGGCTCTTGATGACATGACCGGCCATGTTGCCACAGTTGTAGCACTGACAAACCATGCCCTCGTAGCCCTCGACGGATTTGCGGAATGTGTGCTCGCCGCACACGAAGAAGAAGAACATTGCGGAGGGGTCTGATGTGTTGAATGCCCGAGAGAGGGAAAGAAGGCAATCGGACGTTTAACGTATGCGCGCTCTGTTGCTGCAAGCTGCGCGTTGTCGGCAAGTGGAGGGTGCCCCTGCGTTGGGGGATGTCGCGCGCTGCGGCGGGTTTCTTCTATGGCTAAGGCAAGGTGGGTTGTAGATAATGATTGGTCTACCTAAAGGTGAGATGAACAGGACGAGCAACGAACAAGCGGTATCGTTCGGAGGCGGGCCGGGAGTTGAAGGAGGAAAGAGGGTGTTGAATGCGGGAGGAACGATTGACGTTGGCGGAGGAAGGAATCCGACGGGGCAGGCCACTTTAAGGCCGGTTGGTAGGGAACCTTGGAGAGGTACTTTTTCATTTACCTCTGTGATGGGATGCAGGAAACCCGAAATTCGATGTGCGAAGTTGACCAACGGGAAGGGGGGGATGAGAGGGCGAATGGTCAAGAGGGTGGCCTGAGCTTGAGCAAAGGGAACAATTCGACTGGTTTACGCTTTTGTTCTTGGGGGGAAGGTCAACAGGAATGAGGGATGAACACTCTCTTCTTTCCATTTCGATGCGCTACAAGTGTCCGGAGTATGTACCAAGTCTTGCGTGTCTCTCGAGGCGGTGCAATGCTTGGCGATGGTTACCAGCCTGGGCGCGTCTTAATTTTTTTTTGGCTTTTCCTTTTTTTTTCTACCGACATTTACCCAAGTGTAACCGGCACGCATTCGGGGAGGGGGATATCCAGTAACTCGGTGGGAAAGAAGGATGAAAGACATATCAGAGGGGGAAGAGGGCCCCATGACTTATCTTGCTACTTCACCTACTTTACCTAGCTTGGTAAACCGTGGTAGCCATTCATCATCACACATCTTCGAGGGGAGTTCCTGCCTGTAGGTTTATGGGATTTCATCATCAGTCTTGCGACGGAATAATCGCTGGTTTCACAACTGCGAGGTCACTCCTCGCTTGACGACTCTTTCTCAGCTCCTCATTTCACTTCAACCATGTGTTTTCGTCTGTCAGCGGCATTCCCCCGTCCTGCCCGTTGCTGAGAACCTAGGGTAACCCGTGTATCAAGTACGACTACACATGCTCTGGCTCGACTTCAGTTTACCTCGCCACGAAGTTAATCTAGGTGTACGGCACGCTGCGAACGCTGTGGCTGATTGCCCGAGATACTTTCGTACGGTCAACACCATCTGCAGCCTAACTAACATGTCGAGAAGAAGGACGCGGCCTGCGAGCTAACAAAATTGAAATGATATCATCATGCCCGGATCGCCCAATTCGCCCGATCTGTCACCATCTCCACTCCAGACGGACTCCGACGCTCCCGCCGCTCACTAGAAAATGACTGCCCCGAAGGCGACCGTTCCGGTGTGCCATGGGTGGTGAGCGGTGACGGGATGGTACCTTCCCCATGACAAGCTGGTGGACAAGCGCTAGCAAAAAAGCTTCTAGCGCCAACCTCTGCACCCCTAATAAGATGGGATTGGCTGCCTGTCCACCGGAAAGTTCCCCACTGCGTCATGCCCAAAGGCTTCCGTCCTCCGTCTGAACCACGGAATCAACCAAACACCGACCTCCGTTCCATCCAGAAAATTTCGCCCGCAAATACCAAAAGACCGTACAACTCAACGACACACGCCGGAAGCTCACCTCAACTGCGCAACGTCGGCAGCGCACGATTCTTCGGGGCTCGGCTGAAAAGAACAGCGTGAACGCTATCCTACAACAGTTATACGGTGACAACTTCCCTCACGAACCGAAGCCGACCGACTTTTACTCCTTTCCATACACACAAAACCCCCGTCGACAGCCTCTCTCTCCAACGATGCTCTACGACCTCAACATCCCGTGGTCTCCGTCCATGGACCAAGCCGACCTCTCCCGCACAATCTCCTTCGCCTCCTCGCTAGGATACACAGTACTCGCTCTAAACCATACCATAACGCCCCCAATTCCATCCCAAATCGCAAACCCCCTCCCCAAACCTCCCTCACTATCCACATCGTCATCACCATCAACGTCAACACCGCCAAAATCACACCCGACAATCCTACACCGCGTGACCGTAACTCTCGCCGATCCGGCCCAAAACTACCGCCTTCCCGCCCTCGCAGCCGCCTATGACATTCTTGCCATTCGCCCCACCACTGAAAAGGCGTTCCAAGCAGCATGTCTCTCCATGTCCGAACACTCCCTCATCTCCCTAGACCTCTCGCAGCACTTTCCCTTCCACTTCCGCCCAAAACCTCTCATGGCCGCCGTCTCCCGTGGCCTGCGTATCGAGGTCTCCTACGCCCAGGTTCTATCCACTACGGATCCTCGCGCCCGCGCCTGCTTCATCTCCAACCTCGCCTCGATCGTCCGCGCTACCAAAGGTAGAGGCCTCGTCATCAGCAGCGAAGCCCGATCTGCTCTATCCCTCCGCGCCCCCGCCGACGTCGTGAACCTTCTTGCCGTCTGGGGTCTGGGAAGCGAGCGCGGCGCCGAGGCCCTGGGCGTCAACCCGCGGGGCGTCGTTGTTAACGAAGGCATCAAAAGGCGCGGCTTCCGCGGCGTCGTGGATGTGATCGAGGTCGGGCGGCGTCCTGAGGACGAGTCGGCGAAGCAGAAACAACAGCAGCAGGGGAAGAAGGAAAAAGGCACGAAGCAAGGCGGAGACAAGGGCAACAATGGACAGAAGCGCAAGACGCCGGACGAGGCGGGCGACGGCGCGCCGCAAACGCTGAGCAAGAGGCAGGCCAAGAAGTTGCGGTTGGCGCTCAAAGAGAAAGAAAAGGAGGCAGCGTCTACGTAGGTAATTGAGAGAATACGTGTTTTAAAAGCAGGCAGCATTAAAGGTCAAAGAGGAACTAGAAATTGGGCTGGGAAGGTAGGGTCGGGCAAGTCGTTTGCGCTTTTTGATACCCTTGGACTAAAAAGTAATAGAAGTCACTCATGTTTAGATACTCCATCCAGTGGCCAAACAACAGGATGAGGTATATATTCCACACAAACACCACACATTTTCACGTATTGGCGTCAGCCCGTGTTGTTCTTCAAGGCTTCATCCCCGATTCACGAAAAACGTATTGCCCTCGGATGTTTGTGTACACGTTATTTTTATGTGTACGTAAAGATGGTTCGAAAATAACGAATGATGGAACTGAGTTGGTTTTTCCAGAAGAGAAGAGAAAAGTATGTACAAAACATATAACGGGAGTTTTATACAAGAATAAAGGGAAAAGGGGGGGGGAAGGGAGGGGGAAAGAAGGGGTAAAAAAAAGAAACAGATAATACGGTGACAAGCTCTCGCTTGCCAGCGGCAAAAGCTTTTCCAGGAGGTGTGGGAACCTCTCACGCACCATCCTCGCATCCCGTCCATACGCGCGCGAAGGTAAGTGAAATTATAGAGGCCCGTGACGAAAGAGACAGCCCTTTCCCATATCTTACCCTCTTTCTCGGCCACCGGTATCGTCAGGTAGACGGGAAAGATGGTTCACCATTAGTGCCACGGCTTCCTCCGTCAAAGCTCAACCGACTGTCAACCCACCCACGATCATGCACGCCACTCGCGTCTCGCCCCCAACCCACCTGGTTGGGTCAAGAACCGAAAGAAGAAAATTCAGGGTATTTTCGTATGCCGCTGCTGAAACCGCTTTCACTTCATTAACCGTACCAGTTTTCCGTTTTCGTTCCCGCTTCCCCATCCTCTCATGCTTCGGCTTGCGCGCATTTTGATTACGAGTATGCTCCGGGGCATTACAACGGATCGGATAGATGTGTGCGAGTGTTTACGTAGGGAGGGGCGTGCGCGCGAGCTGTATACACCGAGGGGGGGAGGTCTGAACCGTCAATCGATCGAGGGAGACAGCCGAGTTCCTTGGGGAGAAAGCTTTCATGCCTGCGGCGGAGGGGTCTCGCGGGCCTGGAGCTTAACCGTCTGCTGCAGGAGGTTGCCTAGGACGAGACTCTTGTCCAGAGAGAGACCACTGAGAACGGCGGCGGGTTGAACGGGGTTCGCGGCGACGGGAAGCGTGATGCCGGCGGCCGGGGGGTTCGCGGCGTTGCCGGGGTTGAGTCCGCCCAGATTCAGAGACGTTGTGGGACTGCTGCTAGGGGCCGGGTTGCCGACTGCGGGCAGAGCCGCCGGGGGATTAGAGACGGCAGGCGCCGGGGGTTCTGCGGCCATCAGGTTAGTTCCATCCTAGTTTCGCCAGTAGTCTGATGAGGGGCGTGTGGTAGGAGACGTACCAGCTGCGGCAGGGGCTGCGCTTGCTGTCGGGGCTGCGGACGAAAGACCGGCGAATGGGGCCGGCTGAGGCGGTCCTGGGATTACGAGGGGAGGTTGCGATGCAGCCGGCGCCGCTGGCGGTGGCGCTGAGGGAGGAGCTGCTTCGGCAGGTGGTGGAGGGGGCGGAGGAGGGGGCGCAGCGGACGGCGTCGCAGTTACGAACTGGGTGATGTGAACCGGGCTATAGGAATGGGGTCAGCCTATTTTGCTCCCTCAAAATCGAAACCAACATGAAGGCTCCAGCGGGGGTGCTTCACTTACGCAGCGGCTTGCGTGACGAAAACCGTCAGGGGCGGGGGGGCCGAGGCGTTGTGATAGATCGTCTTCGTCACTGTCACGGGCGGCGGCGGCGGCGGGCAGTGGGCGTTATTTCCCTGGTGATTGTTGTTGATGTTGTTTCGATTCCCGTTAAGGGCGTCCAAGATTCCGGCAATAATGTTGCCCCGTTCAGCCCCTGATCCTCCTCCTACCGCCTGGGCGAGGTCCGCGGGGCTCACCGTCTTCACCTCGACCACGCCGGCGCCGGCGCCCTCGACATTAACGTTTCCATTCCCGTCGACGTTGATGATCTGTCTCTTATCGACGGCCACGCCCTGCTTTGTTATGAGAACCCGTTCATCCATGACCATGGCGGTTGTCAGTGCCGCGAATGTTGATCAACGCACCTGAGCAAATGGTGATAGAGCTGCCACAGCGAGGAGTAAACTATACCTCATCGTGGGCTCTGAGGCGAAAGCTGGAGACCGTCGTACGTCGCCAGCGTTTCTCGATCTTTCCGTGTTTCGTTCAAAATACTTTCATTCACGGCTTTCGGTCTTGATAACCTGTTGTTCTTCTTCCTCTTCTTTCTCCTTCTTTTTTCCACTTTTGCTTTCTGTCCAAAAGAGCGTAACACAACAGACCAGCCGTCGTCGGTGAGGTGTCAGTGGGATCAACCCTTGGGGATACCGTGAGAAATGAGTGTTTTTGGTTGCTTGACCGGTCTGAATACCTTTACGACTACGATGAGAGAACGAAATGTTCGGCGCAGAGAAGTGGCAATCTGCAAAACATGTCTCTCCAGAGTTCGACGAGATAAGACGGCCAAGACCTGAGTAATGAAGAGAGGGTGTGCGGGTACCAGGAATGGACAGGAAGGAAGGCGGGCCAGACACGAGCAAGGGGAGGGGTGTGAGGCGTGAGGTGTGAAGGAAAGCTCGGTCTGAGAGAGAATCTGCAGTTTGTTCCGCGTGCCCACCAGGCACAGACAGGTACAGAGTTTGAAATAAGGGAATCAGAAGCAACGCAGCGATGGGACGAGATGAAAAAGAGACCAACCCTTGTACTTGGTTTACGAGGTTCACGGAACTCGCATAATCTTCGTCGGAAAGGGGATTCAATTTACCAAATCGCCTTGCCCAGCAATGCCTAGCCGCGTGCCGCCAGGTCAGGTCTTCAGCACACTAGTTACCAATATACGTCTTGCCAAGGGTGGGCATCGCGGCGAAGGGCACCCGACAGACCGACAGGGCCGAACGACGCCGGGACTGCTACACCGTACGATGCCGTGGCGTACGAGTCTTTCTAGAGGCCGAGGCCTGTCCAAAGTCGACTCGATCGAGCAGGGAGAGACCAGGATCGCCGCCAGGCACGCAGCGGGCCAGCGGCGAGGTTCAGGGCGGCCAAGAAAAGAGCAAGGGATACCCCCACATATCGGCGCAGGTGAGAGAGGTCGATCGGAAATGCTGGCCGAGTCTAGCAAGACGCCGTGGGGCTACGCGAGGGCCCGGGATGGCTTCTAGGCCAGAATCCTGGGCGGAGCCCCAGTGATGTTCATGGGTATGAGACATGCCCCAGACGGAGCTCGTCTGAGATGGGGCAAAGCACCCAGGCTCATGCCAGGGCTCCGAAACTTCGAGGAGCGTCCGAGCCCCATTCGGGCGCTAGTCGGTGACAGCAGCGCTAGCATCCTTCGAGGGCACGCGGCGTTAAACCAACCCATCTTCTGCTGTACCTGAGGCGTTACGTGACCATTGTTTGATGAGGAGTCATGCTATGGTTAACGCTTCAAGGATAACGGTAATTCGTGCAGGTGCTGTTGTCTACGAGTGCCTCATCTCTTGACCCCTGATTCTTTTATTCGAGGCCGCCCCCCCCTCATGCTCGTAGAAAAAAAGAAGACTGAGCTGAGAAGGTTAAGGAAACAACGTTTCCAACGGGAAGCAGAAGCATTATTTTTGCCTTTGCGTAATCCCGGCCATCCGTACCCCCCAAGAATATGCTGCGGTTTGTCGTTGACGCGAGGTCTGCCTGCGAACAGTTCTTGGCTGGAAAGCTGAATTCCAGGAGTCACCAAAAACCCTTCGTCTCCTTGTGTTTCCACTGGTTCGGCTATCGAGAGTCATTGATAGTGCGGGCGGCGGGTATGGGAGATCGACGCAAGGCCAACCCACGTGAATATCAAGCGTTAGCGACTGTGTGCATGAAACCGAGCAGCCAGCTACGCATTGTCGGGTAGCGAAGCGGCTCGCGTAGGGGTAGCCACGGTTGCGTGTTGCATTTGTCCAGAATGCGAAACAATCGCACAGATTTTGAGCATCGCAAATGCTGTTGCCGCTCTTGGCAGATGTGCGTGTTGTATGGATGGATTATGAATTCGGTTTTCGTCTCATCCCAACTTCCTCTCCTCCGCATCGTCCCTTTGGATAAATAACCCAATAATTCCCCATCATCGAGACAGAATTTGTCGCCAAGCACGTTCCGCTTGCGTGGGTGTGTCGTGCCGAGAGACCGGACAACAGCATTGAGACGACTCCGTCGTCCCAGCGTTGTGAAAGCGCTCGCCTCAAGTGGCTGGGGCGCGACGCCTTAGTTGAGGCCTTAGTTGAGGCAATAGTTGAGGCAATGGATCAAACGAGGCCGAGGCCATAGAGCGTGTTTGATGACATGCCGTGATTGCAACCCTTCACGCCAGATGACGAGGCGAGCCACGGGACTAGACTGAGACCAGAACCAACCGATGTTGGCGGTGATAGTATCAGTCGATATACCTTGGTATCAGTGCATGTTTGATCAGGACAATGGGTTGGCAGGCGCGTCGGGTTACGAAGAGACGGACCCCCTCGGTGCACGTCCAGGAGACGGCCGCGACGACGACCATGGGCCAGAACTTCCCGAAGTCCCGAAGGTGCAGTTCGCGAGAAGGAAATCCAGGTGAGCATGAACTCTCACCCCCTTGTTGTTCTTGCTTCAATAGAACGTTGCGACTAAGCCCAGGGGTCAGGATGCCACGATCGGAAAGGGAACGCTGGCGTCTCTCGTTTCACTCAATTCAGTGGGTATGGAACACCTTAACAACGGCCCGGAAATCACGAATCTGTGGCGTTGACCCACAGCCTAGAACAAGAGAAGCTCGGTGGCCGGAGGGAATGACGCTGCTGTAGAAAGATTAAGGTAGTTACGGATAAGCAGCTAGGGACTTGTGTTCGTACTCCATCCCAAAACTTCGGAGAATCCAATGATGAGATAAGGTAGATTGAAATGTGGCTTGCGCCTAACGGCCCTCGGTGCTCACAGAACCCCGATCGATTTTAGTGGCGCAATGTACCTCCTCAGTATGAACTGGGTGATAATGGTACAAGGGCTCCATTTTTCACCCTCCCCAAACTAGCAAAGCCAGAATGTCGATGACGACAATGCAGGCTTCAGCCATCGAACTGCAGACTTCAACAATCGGACCCTCATCCTACCACACCAAAGCCAGGCGGCCAGACGACCATGATCGCCTAGACAATATTTACAATCTGCCTCGTCTCAGAATCACACCCGTCTCGACGATGACAGCGTTATTAGGTTGTACAACAGATCTTGTGCTTTGATACTTTCTGAATAATACGAAGTTTGTATTCAACGACGTTGAACCACATTTCAGTGTTTCAACCCCGTCCTCAGGCGTCTCAGGTTGCTGAACTGCGGCTCACCAGAGACTCTCGTCACACACACACACACACACACACACACACACACACAACGGTGAGGATAGTGAGCTACCTACGAGATGGCGACCACACACGTACTCGACGACTACTACCTGGCCATCACGGCCCTCATTACAGTGGCCTACCAGCTATTCTTCTTCTCCATAGCCTTCAGCTTCAAATTTGACAAGCTCACTGGTAAGGCAGAAACATACCAACTCCTACTCCTTTGGCGCCGTTAGCCGAAAGAGTCGGTCTCAAACAAGGTGATACTAAACCATGAAACCTCAGACTTCGCCGGCGGCACAAATTTCGTCGTTCTCGCCATCATCACCCTCGCCCTCAGCGGCCACCACCATGCCCGCCAAGTCGTCGCGTCCCTCTTCATCATGATCTGGGGAGCCCGCCTCTCCGCCTTTCTCCTTTTCCGCATCCTGAAGACGGGAAAGGACGACCGCTTCGATGACAAGCGCGACAAGTTCTTCCCCTTCCTCGGCTTCTGGATCTTCCAGATGGTCTGGGTCTGGACCGTCTCTCTGCCCGTCACCGTCCTCAACTCCCCCGCCGTCACGCGCTACCCACAGCACTCCTTCGGAACCGGCCGCGACGTTGTTGGCATCATCTTTTTCGTCGTCGGCTTTGTCATGGAGTCGCTGAGCGACGCGCAAAAGTACCGTTTCCGTAGGGACAACCCTTCCCGCGAGGCCATCTGCGACAAAGGCTTCTTCAGCTTCTCGCGGCACCCCAACTACTTTGGTGAGATTCTGATCCAGTTTGGTACGTCTATCTCATCGCCATGCTCTCGTGTTGCCTCGTCTCGTCTCGTCGCGCGCCAAGTGACACCGTCACGACGTGTTTGTCCGCGGACCACTTAGAAAGCCTACCCTCCTTCCCACCTGTACTCGGATGAAAGCTGACATCGCCCGCCGAACAAGGCATCTACATGATTGCCGTCTCCTCCGCTGCCGACGGTTACGTGGGCGGCCAAGCCTTCAAGGCTTTATACGCCACCATCCTTGGCCCCTTCTTCCTGACTCTGCTCCTCTTGTTCGTCTCGGGTCTGACCCTGCAAGAACGCCCCGGCGCCAAGAAGCGCTACGAGAAGGGTCAGAACTGGGAAGGTTACAAGCGCTACCTCGAGCGAACCAGCATCCTCATTCCGTTCCCGCCGCAGTTGTACGTCCGTTTGCCGACGATCCTCAAGCGGACCGTATTTCTCGAGTTCCCCATGTACGTCTTCGACCCGGCGAAGCACTCCGACGCAGGTGCCCGGGCCGAAGAAGGCCACCGGCAAGAGTCCGTCTCCAAACCGGGCCACGCGGACGACAGGCCGAGCGGCGAGGAGGCGTTGGTTGGGCAGCACTCTTGAATGGGTTAAAGGAGATGGGGAACTGGTTGCGACGATCAATCTCAGAAGTAATTCACGCACGACGCGCGACAGTCTTATACGATTTTGTAATACCACATGTAATGCCCAAAGCCACCTTAATTTATGGACCGATTAGTACCACCTCTCCTGCTAGCAATATCGTCTATCTTACCGAGAGGTGACCACAAATTCCGGATTCGAACCCCTCATCAGATAGACCCTTTAACTAGACACCGTTTTCCCTTGATTGGGCATCAGCGGACCACCGCATTCGTCTGACCGCTCAACTCACACCGCCCATCGAATCCTTGCTGCGGCGTCACCGTCGGGGGATCCCCGCCGCTCCCGCGCAGGTGCGTCGGCTGGTCCAGCGCCTCCTGCAAGTCACCGTAGTCGGTGTACTCGGCCTCTTCGGGGTGCGACTCAGCGCCCTCGGGAATAGGGACCATGGCGTTCTTGGTCCAGATGTGGATGGCCGTCTTCCAGTCCAGGCCGTCGATGCAGCCGCCCTTGACCGAGACGACGTTCTTGTCCTGGGCGCCCTGTGTTCAGCCTGTTGCCTAGTTAGGTGTCAGACGGGCCCGGGGGAAAACGTACCGGCGTGGTGTGAATCAATCTCGTACCGCAGTTTCGGCAAAAGTAGCTACCGTCGCCGTCGCCGTCAGCCGTGTCCCCATCTGGGGCCTTCATGGCAGCAACTTACCAATACAGCGTAGCTCCCGAAGCAGTCGGCCTCCTACACACCCCTAACATCAGCACGTTTCCTCTGCCCATCCCTGCTCGCTCACAACTCTCGCTCTCTCTCCCGCCTCCCCACGCCCGCCCGGCCTCCGCTTCGGCGCCGTTCAACCCCCTCGACGGCGCGTACACCATGGTAAACGTAAAAGCCAGGCAACTCACGTGTAGACGCCCAGGAGTTCAACCCGAGGAAGCTTGAATCTCGGGAAAATGGCCGACGTGCCAAACGCGGAGCCCGTCTGCCGCTTGCACTCCTCGCAGTGGCAGATGTACAACCTCAGAGGTTTCTCCAGCGGCGTTTTGAAAGCCACAGCGCCGCACTGACATCTAGCGTCCATTTTTCTCTTCTTTTTGGTTTTGTCCTTCTCTTTTTCTCAGTGGCTTTCCCACCTTAGGACTGCTTATTCCAATGTCCCACGGTCCCTTTTTGGTCACTGACGAGGTCGGATTGTCTGTCCCGTGACGTCAGAGGTCTCCTGGAAAGGTATCAAAAGTCTTGTAGATGGGCGAGATGAGGTCCCTTTCCATCGACTGGATGACGGAAGGCCAATGTAAACAAAAATGAAGATGAAAGTGTTGAGATTGAAAGCCCTCGCGTGCGAGTATAAGTCAAAAACCCTCCCGGGACGTCGGAATTGGAGGAGTCAGCAGAAATAAAAGTGCCGAAACGGGGATGCAGGCGTGCGGGATTCTCCTGTCCCTTTTAAGCCAATGAGTGAATGAGTGACTCCTCCCGCCTCACAGTGCAAGACGGGGGAGAAACAACATGACACCACAATCATCCCCCTGGTACATTGACTTCACCCATCGATTCTTTTTCTTTGTGGGGTTTCTATTCTTCTCTAGACGACCTAAATTAATTACATGCCGCATCGGAATATCCGTGCTTGGACGTCACGGAAATCATGCCGCGCAGAGTAACTGGAAGATACATCAATGCCTGGGGGAGCAGTGAGTCACGGCCGGTGCGGTGCGGGGCCATTCCGCCGGGCGGAGACAGTTTTGGCCGCCTTGGAGCGAGACTGGCGCGAAGTCACATGGTTTAATTCGGCTGGGTACGGCATTGCATTTGTGGAGGGTAAGCTGTGGAGGGGTTTGTTTACCCGTGGTACGTGAGTCTAGTATGTGACCCTTGGGAAAGAGTTGTCGACGAATAGGAGTCATCTAGCAATCTTTGAGCGAAGAAACGTAACACATGTTCGTAACTCACGTTCCAACGCCAAGCTTACGCATTTACCGTGGTTTTTTGCTCTGTAAACAGTCATTTGGGTGGGTTTGCCGGGGATCGAAGGGACGACAAGAAAGGGATAAACCGGGGGTTTCTGGGGGTGACCTCCAAGCAAGTGCGTCACCCTTCAACAAGCCTGCGGCCTTCCTTCTCCTCGCTTGAACCTAGTTGCAAGGAAGCGGACTTTGCCTCGGCGGAGAAGCCCAGGCCGTTGTCGTTCGGCGACGGCCCACATTGCGAGCCGTTCGGATCTATGTCGCCACAGCCGTTGTCGACCTCGCACTAATCAACAGGCCAAAGGTTTGAACTGTTTCTTATCTCATCGTGAGAAGAGCAAACGTCAGGCAACCTTGCTCCGCAGGTAATCAAAACTCACTTTTGGAGATAAAAAACTGCCACTACTAGTACACATACCCGGAAACTATATCTAGGGAAAACGATACCTCTGTTTGCTGTATTGATTCCTATGTACATAGAATGGCTTGCGAGAATCGTACCAGAGATCAGAAATGATAAAAAGCAATGCTTTTCGTGAACCCCATGCCTTCCGTTGGTAATAATCAAAGTCCGTGTTCAAGATGCTGAGCGCCTTGCAATGACTCATGATGGAAAGAAGTAACGTCTGCCTCAGAGCACACAAGTATACCTCCCAAGCGCCAAGAGATTGAAAAACAACGAACAACAACAAACGAGTCTTGTATCGCTTAGAGCCTCATCATAAAGGGCAAAACACGCTGGCTAAGGTTGTTAAATGGGTGGATTCCTGTGACATTAACGTGAGTCGGCCGTAAAATTTCCGTTATCCATTGTTTCGAGACCTTTTCCCCCCATATGCAACGCGCGTCGTCGTTGTCTTCAAAGACCTCATCAACGTCCTTCTCACGAGCGGGACGCCGGATTGACAGAGTCGTACCCGGCCACGCCGCCCTTTGCGCCAAGTAAAGGCGCCGTCTCGCTGCCACCCTGGGTGCCGCTCCCCGACGCGACGGCGCCGCTGCCCTCGCTGACGTAGCCCTCGTCATCGACACTGCTCTCATCGTCCTCGTCGTCGCTCGCGTCCGGCGTCTGCGTCAGCGCGTCGTTGTCGACGAGCATGTAGATAGGCACGGCGCCGATGACGGCCGTGACAGCAAGGAACCAGTACGCCGTGATGACGTAGCCGCGGCTGACGCCCCAACTGAAGGCGGCACCGGCAGCGGCGGGCCCGAAAGCACGGCCGAAGCCGCTGAACATCGTGGCGAAGCCGTTGAGGGTACCGAGGATGCGGAGGGACGAGGCAGAGTTGGTGAGGAGGATGGTCATGCAGGGGAAGCCGACGATGACGGCGAACGCCTTGATGAACATCACGACGAGAAGGGCAGCGAAGCGGCCTGTGTCGGACTCGAATAGAACGACGTAAGGGGTGAGGACGTAGACTACGGGGAAAGTGAGGGCTGGGTGGGAGAGTTAGTTGATGAACATGTTTCGGGGTCAGGAGGTACGCAATGATACATACCGCATGCGCGGAAGCAGCGCAGGGTGCCAAAGTAGTTGCAGAGGGGGGGGAAGACGAAGAACTGGATCACGCCGCAGGTGATGCCGTAGATGGTGAAAATAGTGCCGATACGGTCCGAGCCGAGGCCGAAGCCACCGGAGAACTGGAAGGGCAGGTGAGTGTTCTCCGGGGTGTGGACTTGTCTTGGGTAGTTGAGAAAGACGGGCAGGACCTGGTCGTAGGCGACGGAGTGCAACGCGAGGAAGGTGTAGCAGAGGAGGTTGATGCATGTCTGCGAGGTGAAGACCTCATTCATGCTCGGCGCTTCGAGGACCTGTTTGTTGTCCTCCTGCGACTGGGAGCCGGACCCGGGGATGTCCTTGGTGGGGACCAGTGGGGCCGTTGCCTCGCCGTCGATAAAGGAGGTGCGCCGGGGGTGGGCGTGGTGGTGGTGGTGGTGGTGAGTGTGCGAGCGGCGGAAGGGCCGGGTCAGGCGCTGGCCCATGATGATACCCCAATCAGGGGTGTCACGCTTGCTCGCGAGCGTCTCCTTGAGGAACAGAGTCGCAGTGGTGACGGAGATGAGGAAGAAGATGGCGGCAATAAAGTTTGGGAGGGCGAAGGGGTAGGCGTTGAAGAACCAGCTATTGCCGAAAAGCGCGGGGAAGCGGTCGGCGGGCCGGGCGAAGAAGCCGCCAAAGGCTGGGCCGAAGATGGAGCCAACGGACCAGATGAGGGGCATGATTGAAAAGGCGCGAGGCTGCAGCTCTTTTTCGGGCACCATTTCTGCGACCATGGTTCTGATAATTCCAACTACAAAGGCAAATCGTCAGCCGTGCTTGTGAGGTAATCCGGTTTCGGGGACTCGTTGGCTTACCGTTTCCGTTACCGCTTCCTAGTATGGCTCTCACGGCGATGGCCATCGGTAGACTCGTGGAGACACCCCAGACGCAAAAAAAGGTCATGGTCGACAACAGACCGGCGATAATGGTCGGTTTCCTCCCGAAGCGGTCGGACGCCCTACCCCATGGCACGGCGGTGACACTTTGAGACAGCGAGAAGACGGCAGACGTGAAGCCGGCCCATTTAGCCACGTCGTTCTGGTCGACACCGAAGCTGCGGATCATCTCTGGGAGATAGGGGAAAACGGATGTGAGAGCGAGGGGCTCGGCGAACCGCGCAACGGCTGTTTCCTTAATGTTAGCACCATCGTCTCTGAACGCACAAATTTGTAGAACACCGGGAAAGGACCCGATGCACGTCCTCCACATCGATATTTGGCACGTCCAGGCTGCATTTCGCCTCCTTTTCATAGCTTTCATACCGGCCGCCTTGGGCTCGGTCAAGGGACTGGTCGACCTCGAACGGTTCACGATTTGTGATCAGGCAACTTGGAAGATCAACACTAATCTTTTTTTCTTTTCCGAGGTAGGTAGGCTGAAGGGTGAAACGAGAAGAAAATCTTGTGAGGCTAAAAGACAGGACGATAACGGCAACATAAGCGTAACGCAACTGTTCTCAGATCTCCCTCCTTGGGTCGGTCTAAACGAATGCTGTTCTCGAAGTCGATATCCACCAACTTGACCATCGCCACGAAATTGTTCGAGGTCGCGGAATACGCTTGCTCATCTGGCCACGTCGGACACTTGTCCAGAGACAGTGCTTTGGCCATACCGCAGACAGAGTTGCCGTTTATTGTAATCAAATACGAAAGGCAGTCAAGAAGCAAAACCACTGAGACATATTTTGAAATGTGAGGAAGCCTTACCCAGAATGGCCAGTTGCTTCGCAGGCAACTTCGGCTTTGTCGGTTTGACCATTTTCTCAAGAAACCAGGGGAAAACACCACCTCGTAGGTGTCAACACAAGCCTGCGCGAGTCGGTATACAATGAGCGCTCGAGGAAACGTAGTGGGGCCGAGACTCGGAATCTAGACACGGGGAATACAGAAAGTGTGGTTAACTTTCGCGATGACGTGACGGTGATAAATCAAAGAATAAGAGGAAGGCAAATGTGTGCACCAGAGGGGGATCAACAGCTTAAAAGGCATTTGACTTTGTTGGAGAATTGGAGAAGGAGAGTCACAAGAACACGGCTAGAAGACGGTTCGGTTCGTCAAGTGCAGAAGAGTAAGAGAGAGAGAGAGAGAAAAAAAAACAAAAAACCAAACGGCAATGATCCACTTTCCTTTCTGCAGGCTTGCGGCTGCACTCCGCTGGACAGGGAATAGCGTGGGTAAAAGAACGGGGAGATTTCATCGAAGAGCGCAGTCATCCGCCCCTCCTTCCAAGCCTCCGAGCGTTGTACGTTGTACAGTACTTTGCGCATTCGCGGTTTAGGGGACCAGACCAGACTTTTTTTTTTCTTTTCCCCCTTCTGTTTCTATATAGATCCCCATGCCGCTGTGCTGACGGAATACTTCTTGTGCATTACTGGCTGGAAGTGGGTGTGCAGTGTGGTTCCTGGAGGGGCGAAACGGGGACCAGACCTTGGACGGCTTCGCCTCCCCGGGGAATCAGATGGGGATTTCTGACTGTAAGAGTGGGAATTTCCCGCCTAAAGCATACAAGGTAACCGTACCCTGAACTTGGCGTCTTCATCAAGATGCGCTACGGGTAGCCGCCGCGATAGATCACCACGGTAAGGTAAGGTAGCGTGGAGCAACTGGGGGATGACCTACAGCGTCAACGACATCGTCGCAGACGCGGGGTGTAACGGCGAGCGCAAGACCCGAGTTGGAGTGCGTTCAAAGACGCATTACTTGCAAGCCGCATCAGGGAAGGAAAACAAAAACATGGGATGACCACAGGCGTCGTGTGTCTCGAATATGGGCCGGTGAGAATAAGAGTTAGGGAACGCCGGTTCGGCTTGCGCGGTCGTCCTCCTTCCCCCATGGGTTGTCCTCGTCCTGGGGGAAACCGAGACTCGATGCGCGCGCTGCACAAGCCTGACCGGCAGACGAGCGGGCAAATGGCAGGTAAGCCGAAGCTGTCTTAGTCACGGTGTTACTATGTAATGCGCGACAAGCCATGGGAAACATGTCCGTTGTCGGATTGTGCAATGTTGGGTTTTCTCAGAGTCGGTGAAGGGAGTTGGCCGAGGAGCAGGGGTTCTCGCTGTAGCCGGTGTTGTGCAGCCAAGCAGGTTCCTCCAGCCCAAGGGAAAAACTGAACGATAAGTGCCATGACGTCCAGTCAAAGCCGGTGGAAGATGCGCCTTTTGCTTTGTTGGAAGTGGGGTGCCTCCAGTCCCGGCGGCGTTAGACCGACTCGCCGAAGCCGGGGCCGAAGGTCGGGGCGTGTGCGACGTGCTTAATAATGGTGTAACTGGGGCCGATCCGGACAGGGGAGGACCTTCATTTGGACAGCCAGCACAACGCAACAGCACAAAGCGCATGAGATGTCCTCTGGAAGATGATAAAGAGTCAGTGGCGGCAATCCACGGTCAGGTTTGAGGAGACGAGACGCCCACTTCACAAATATCCGAATAGGTGCATGTTTTTGGGGGGAAAAGGGTACCATTTCAATAGTGCTCATCGACTGAACCCGACATTCGGAGACGTTGGTGGTTGTCAGGAAAGCACACCATGAAAAACTTACTGGACGGAATCCACCCAATCAATTGCGTGATCACCGGTGTTAGCCGATACATCCAGTCACAGGAAGAGCCTGAGGAGGGTGCATCTCTGGACGCAAATACAGAGAGAGACCCACGGTAGAGGCGCACTTTTTAGCTGTTCTGCAAAGGAAAAGCTACTCACTAGCTATCCCTTTAGTATGCGGGAGATGAGGTGACGTTTTAGGGCGAATGATCCGGTGTCTGTGTGTGTGTATTCGCCCTCCCGTCTCCTATGACATACTGGCGGAACATGAGACGGTTGATGCGGCGTCACGGGACGGATGCTGGGGCCCGTCCAAGCGACCAGAAACAGAATGGCGTAAAAATGATTGGGCCGTACCGCCGTAGCCCCGTATTGAACTCTGGACTATCGTCATCTCCATTTCCCGGAACCTTTTGAAGGCTTTGCCGGTCGGCTCCGGAACGCCGATGAGCCCCGCAATCCTGACAGTACTTCCTACCCTCGCCTGTGTTCCCAAAAAGGGAAGGAGGCCAAGTTCGACTGATAGCAGCGGTGGGTTTGTCCCGTTGCTGCCAGTGCCAGTAGAGGATTCACCAGGCGTCGGCAGCCGATCGGCAAATAACACTGACGTTGATAACACTCCAAGGAGCACGCAATGGGCTCGCAAGAATCCCACCTCTGTTTCAACATCATCTCTGACAGAAAAGCCTCAGAGAACGAGACGCATTTTTGGTGAGAGTTGTTGGCATCTTGTGCGACAAGATGGCACAAGAGTAAGTACTCAACGTCAAAGCCGCCATTGCGATGCGCCAACCACGAGTGGTCTGAGCTAGCGAGCTAGTGTGGCTGGTGGCCGCCTGGCGATGATGCAACCATCCGCGTCAGCCACACGTCCTTTCCCGCGTCTCATCTCCCCCTCATCCATCATCAAGCACTCACTTCATGGCTAGCCGGGTGCGTTGAGTTTTGCAGAATACGGATACACTAACACAGGCGCAGAAAACGGTACCACGACAAAATGTCTGACGAGCGGACGCCGCTTATCACCAATGTTTATGTCGGTGCCCCGCGCCGCCGCTATCCGAATCACATCCTACGGCGCTTTTGTACCATTGCCCTCTCCTCCATCCTCATCTTCTGGTCAATTTTCTTCGTGGTCGCTCTATTCGTCGATGAACCTCCCCGTCACCATGGCCATCACCATGGTAGCTGGTCCTGGACAAACAACGTGAACCGCGGGCCAATCACACACGAGGAAGTGCAGAAGATCCTCTTCGACGTCCCTTCGTCTAAGAAGGCCGAGGAATGGAGCAGATATTACACTGCCGGCCCTCATCTTGCAGGCCAGAACTACTCTCAGGTGAGACAGACAAACCGACTGATGGTCCTCTGCATGCATTATTTAAACTCACACGACATATGCAACAGGCTCTGTGGACCAAGGAGAAATGGGAGTCGTGGGGCATCCAGTCCGAGATTGTCGCGTACGACACGTACCTGAACTACCCCGTTGACCACAGCCTGTCTCTGCTCTCAAAATCCAAGGATGATGAGAAGTCCGCCTGGAAGGTCGAGTTCAAGGCTTCTCTCGAAGAGGACATTCTCGAGGAAGATCCTACCTCTGGCCTCAAGGACAGAGTCCCTACCTTCCATGGCTACTCGGCCAGCGGCAACGTGACGGGCTCGTTCGTCTTTGTGAACTACGGCACCTACCAGGATTACGAGGACCTCGTCAACGCCAACATCAGCCTGACCGGTAAGATCGTCATCGCCAAGTACGGCGGTATCTTCCGCGGCCTTAAGATCAAGCGCGCCCAGGAGCTTGGCGCCATCGGCGCCCTGCTCTATAGCGATCCCGGCGACGACCTCGGCGTCACCGAAGAGAACGGCCATGAAGCCTACCCCAGCGGCCCCGCAAGACACCCCAGCGCCGTCCAGCGCGGAAGCGCTCAGTTCCTGAGCGTGCGCCCCGGTGACCCTTCCACTCCCGGCTACCCCTCCAAGCCCGGCGTGCCTCGTGCCCCGGTCGACGACGCCACCCCTTCCATCCCGTCCATCCCCATCTCTTACGCTGACGCCCTTCCCATCCTGAAGGCTCTTAATGGCCACGGCCCCTCCGTCAAGGACTTCAACAAGTACTGGAACCGGAACCTCGGCCTGAAGTACAAGGGCGTCGAGTACAACATCGGCCCTTCTCCTGACAACGTCGTTCTCAACCTCTACAACGAGCAAAACTACACCACCACCCCCCTCTGGAACGTCATCGGCATCGTCAACGGCACCATTCCCAACGAGGTTGTTGTCGTTGGCAACCACCGAGATGCTTGGATTGCTGGTAAGTAAACCCCCGGTTGGCCAGCTTCGAGGCACAATCTAACACAAAGGCAGGTGGTGCTGGGGACCCCAACAGCGGTTCCGCCGTTCTGAACGAAGTCATTCGCGGCGTCGGCGTCGCCATCGCCAGCGGTTGGAAACCTACCCGCACAATCGTCTTCGCCAGCTGGGACGGCGAGGAGTACTCTCTTATCGGCAGCACCGAGTGGGTGGAGGAGTACCTCCCTTGGCTCTCCCAGTCCACCGTCGCCTACGTAAACGTCGACGTCGGCGTCCGCGGCCCCAACTTCGAGGCCCACGCCGCACCCCTCCTCCACCGCCTCATCCGCGACGTCACCCACCTCATTCCCTCCCCCAACCAGACCGTACCCGGCCAGACCGTCGGCGACGTCTGGAACGGCAACATCGGCGTCATGGGCTCCGGCTCCGATTTTACCGCCTTCCAGGACTACGCTGGCATCCCCTCCATCGACATCGGCTTCGGCGGGGACAACCGCAAAAGCGTCTACCAGTACCACTCCAACTACGACTCCTTTTACTGGATGGAGAAGTACGGCGACCCGGGCTTCGTATACCACCGCACCATGGCCCAGATTCTAGCCCTCGTCGTCGCGGAGCTCTCCAACGTGCCCGTCATCCGCTTCAATGCCACCGACTACGCCACCTCTCTCCTCGCCTACGTCGACCAGGTCGAGGCTAAGCTCTCCGCCGCAGAGCCCGCCTCGGACGAGGAGCTCTTCCGCATGCGCGCTGGCCTCTCCGTCCCTGACGTCGACGCAAAGGGCTCCCGCGACGACTTCCGCGCTGCCCTGCAGAGCCTCCGCTTCTCCATCGCCGAGCTCGGCGCAAAGGCAAAGAAGCTAGACGCCGCCGCCTCCTGGGTCGAAGAAGAGCTCAACTCGGAAATCCCTTGGTGGAACATCGTCCGCAAGCTCAAGCTCGCCTTCGCCTTCGTCTGGGTCAACAAGTCCTACAAGGGCCTCGAGCGCAACTTCTTGTACCCCGGCGGCCTGGACGGCCGCAGCTGGTTCAAGCATGTCGTCTTTGCGCCCGGTTTGTGGACCGGGTATGCTGGAGGTGAGTTGATCTCCCGGTTCCTCCAAAAAAGAAAAAAAAAACCGCGCCCCCCATCCATTCTCCCATCATTCTCGTCCCCGTAGAAGGTAAAAAAAAAAACACATACTGACGCTTCGCATTAGCTGTGTACCCCGGCCTGCAGGAGAGCATCGACGCCAAGGACTACGTCAACGCCCTCAAGTGGTCTGGTATCATTGATCAGTGTGTCACCTCCGCCGCCAAGAGCATTTGATTAGGATACCACTTGTTTGTTCGCGTGACGCCTGCATCATCAACACTTATAATCTTGTACTCCAGGATGATTGTAGGATTGATTTGGATGTGGAATTCGTCCTCGTACATTAGTCCGTCTCAGCTAGAAAATCTTGCTATCATTGCTTCACTGGTAAAAGCTGCTTGGTGATATCGTGTTGTCAGCTCAGCTCGACGGAACATGTTCCACGCCATCCCAACGATTATGAACGAGACGAGGTGTCACAGCGCCGACTTGCCAAGACTTTCTGTCACGAGCGCGTTTGCATAATGTGTCACGAGAACCCTCAACAAAGGGATCTATGCATCTATCACCCTGGCTATTCATACAAAAAGAATCACCCCGGCACTCTATCCCACACTCCCAAGCCTCATTGCAGCTTAGAACTTGTAGACCTGCTCAGGAGTGTATCCCAACTCCTTGAGAACACCAACCAGCTCGCCCTGGTCACGCGGGCTCTTCTTGTTACCCGAGATAGCGTTCATCATGCCCGGGGGGCCGCAGACAAAGACCTTGATGTTCTCGCTCTTAGGCTCGGGGAGGACCTGCTTCAGCAGCTCCTTGGTGATGAAGCCCTTGCCGCCCACCCACTCCTTGGGGGGGTTGTCCAGGACGTAGAAGGCGCGGAAGCGCTGGGGGTACGTGTTCTCGAGCTCGGCGAACTCCTTCTTGAGGAGGATGTCCTCCTCGGAGACGTTGCCGAAGACGAGCGTCACCTTGGTCTTGTCGTCGGGGTTCTTGAAGATTGCGCGGGCGAGCTGGTACATGGGGGTGATACCCGTGCCGCCGGCAACGAGAGCGATGTGCTCGTGCTTGTTGGGGGTCCAGGGGTACTTGGGGAGGGGGCCCTTGAAGTCGAGGCGCTGGCCGGGGGTCATGTCGTGCAGGTGGGTAGACATGGGGCCGTTGGGGTACTTCTTAACGATCAGCTCGAGGTAGCCCTTGGCGTCTGTTTTGTGTTATGTCAGTCTTGTCTGATGGCAATTATCACTCACTTTCTTCACCTCCCCGCTCATTCTACCTTCTAAACTGACCCTCACGCCGACCCGCCATATTACAACTATCACCCCCAAGGGAAAAGAAACCATAAGAAAATCCAACGGAGACGGGATAACTAACCCTCATCGCTGATGGGTGTGTAAGGCCTCAGCGTAGCCTTCTCATCCTCGGGACCCTTGTACTTCGTCAGGAGGGCGCTGGCGACGTGAAGGCCAGAGACCATGTCCTCCTCGGGCAGCTTGAAGCGCAGCTTCTTGGTGTTGTGGTTGACGATCTCGACGTCGTCGAGCTTCAGCGAGACGAAACCCTGGTCGCCGCCCGTCAGCGCCTTCTTGGGCTCGACACCGACGGCCTCCTTGGCCTGGGCGGCGACGGCCGGAGTCGGGGACGAGCCCGAGAGGAAGTAGTATGCTCCGCCGGCAACGGCGGCAGCTGCGCCGGCGTAGACGGCAGCGTTGGAGGAGCCGCCCTTTGCGGGCTCAGTGGCGTAGCGGCGGGCTTGCTGTTGGGGGAGAGAGACACAAGTCAGCTTTCTTGAATTGCAATCTGTTTTCTGGCTTGGCCGTCCTGGGCCAAGAGTGATAGATTTTGCATGACGTGCATCTTCGGATCGATATCCAGGGTGGAGGGGGGGCTGAAGAATTGCGTGCGAACGAGTCAAGTTGCAATGGAAAAAAATGGCTTATTACCAGCTTGAGGGGCTGCGCGGCCCTGATGGCAGCTCGAGCAAACATTGTGATGGTTCAATGACGATATAACCGAGGTCGTGTAAGGCAATTGACTGGTGTCGAGAAAGGTTCCGTGTTCTAAAGGGCAGGAATTGGTGTACAACGTACGACGTATGAAGCTGAGAGTTGGGAGAAGTCCGATTTGTTGCCGGGCGAGCTTGCTGGGGGGCCCAGAGCTCCCAAACCTGGGCCGCCCGCAGAGCTCTTCTCCTACCCGTTTCCCGGGAAGGGCAGTACATGACGTAAAATGTCACGTGCGTCCCGGTCCCCGCCGAGTTGATGCGCTCGACCAGGGATAATTACTAGGATGAATTTCTAAGCAGATATCTACCCCAACGTGCTTGAAGATTCCTATGTGCGACTTCGCTGATTCTGGAGAGTTCGCGCCAAATCGCTGGACCAGTTGCAATTCTGATCAAGAAGCAACTGTTGCTCTTCAAATGCGATGCTGAACGGGGCGTGGCATGCCCAGAAAAATAGGGCGCGTGGGGGTTCTTCCCGATATATTATGTACAAGCAAACAGCCTAGTTGCCGAGAGCTTAGCTAGAACGACATCTCCTTCTCACAATCATTTCCGAGCCCCGGCTGACAGTAGAACCAGGCGCCCGAGCGCGCAGTATGCCGCCTCCCAACTCCTACATGGAACCTTTATGCATCCTCCAACCAGCCCCTTACCTCCTATCCACTCCTTCGTCCAAGCTACATGCTGAAAAGCGACCGACCAGTGGCTCCTTTCTTTATGTCTCCTGAAAATAACTAGACGCCTCTTGATCATCAGACCGAAATCAGAAACGCTCCTCCCTGACGTTCCTCATAGTACATGATTCGTGACTGATTCTCCGATGGGGATAATCTGTCAAGGAAAAAAAAAAACCATCTAAGCTCTTGGACCTTTTTTTTCTGCGGCCCATACCAGCCGTGTTCTGATCGTCACCGGCTCGTGTCCATCGCCTCTGACTCAGCCGGTTTTTCGCTGGGGGTTTTCGCTTTGGGCGTGCTTGAACGATCGACAAGCTTGCCCTCAATCGCCGCTTCCGTCGACGGTCCAACCTGAGAATCCGTCTTCTTCGAAACTGCGTCCTGGCTTCCTCGACGCATCAAGCCGATATCATGGTGCGAAGCCAAAGTTGGCGTGTTTGCCTGACTACCACCCCTCTGGCCATGGTAGTGAACAACTTGGGGTGGGGGTTGACCAGCCTGGATGCCTAATTGCTGCGTCGGGTATGGGTCAAGATCCTTGCTTGAAGTAGAGAAAGTCGAGACCACAGGCTGATGATAACCGTTGGATGACTGACTGCCGGTCGATGTGTGGCCATAGGTGAGATGTTCCGCTTGCGTGGGTGTTCCGACGTCGTTGGGTGACGTCGAGCCTTCGCCAACGTTTCCAGTGAGGCTGTTCATTCCACCCTCAATATCACGGAGGAGTCGGACGTATTCCTCGGGAACCAATCCGCTCTCTTGGGTCTTGGGATCTTCGGCTACGAGCCAGCCTTGGCCGTGTCGGTACGACACCCAGATTATCTGCCCCTCCACTAACGGTAGTTCATTCTCGTTTTCTCTCTCAAAATCGAAAAGCGCAACGGCCTTGCCATGCATCTCCTCGTCGGGCGACGTGATGGTGAACTGGTAGTCGCGAGAGTATCGGGATTGGTCTTCGTCGCGAAACCCGGGAGATGATGCGGAGCTCGAGCCATCGGAAAAGCCCTCCTGTTCGGCGTACTGCCGCGGGGGCAGGTCGCCTAGTTGGTATGCGTGACTGGAATGTCTTGCATCGTTGGGCGGGTAGGTGACATATTCCCCGCCAGGTCCATTTGCTTCGCCTCCTTGGTTCAAGTAATAGCGCTCGCTGCCATCACCGCTCGTTCCGACATAATAACCTCGTTCTCGTTCGTAGTGCGCAGTGCCCAGATTTTCGTTGCCTTCATCGTGAGGACCCCTTGTTCTCCCGGTACCGAGAGCCGCTGCAGACGATTTGTGCTTTCGGTGCCTGGAGCTGACAACGGGGCTCGCCAGATCCTCGTCCTCGCTCCACGGTGGGCCGTCTCGGAATTCCATGGGCGGGAGATCGTGAGCCTTCCCAAAGCCCTCGGGGCCCCAGGGCCCGGTATCCCAGCTCATCTTAGTCTCCCAGGAGGCAGGAGGATCGGATAAGCGGCGCGATTCGCTAAGGGGAGTGCTGAGGCCCGAGGGAGGATGCGATGGCTCGGGCGGGGGTCCATAATGCATGGGGTGCATGATGGGATAGGCGAAATCGCGCACGAGGGTATACGTAAGGCTCGAGGGAAACATTGGAAACATGTAAGATGGGGGTCGCGAGCGCGACGGGGCAGAACCCGTCGAGTATTGCGATAGACGGTTCTTTGAGGCGTGCGACATTGGTCTCGGTGCTGTCGAGCGACGGGTTGGAGGAGATGTTATTAGTGGCGGTAGTGAGGGGTGACTCGGGTTGGTGGAGGGAGAAGCTGCTGCAGGTGGGGATGTCGCGGGCGAGGAGCAATGGGAGATGAGCGTGGTCATCCTGAGATTATCGCAATCCAAGAGGAGCGAGCAGAAGGATGACAAGCACCCAATTCGTGGATCCTACGGCCTCGTGTGCCACCAAGCATACAGTTGCTCAGCAGAACTGTTGGCCGTACGACTCTTCGCCGACGATACGAATGGGGAAATAAGTTATCAAGAGTTCCAAGTCGAGTGCCGGTTGTTGAGTGTATTTCAAGGTTTGAGCAGGTGCTATCGTGAGCTGCGGTGCAGCAGCAAAAACCGGAGCGGGCTAGGCTACCCCGATCTGTGTGTGGGCTGCGCGGATCGTGATTTGGAAGAGACGAAGACAACAGAACAACCAGGACAGGGAAAGTTGGAGTAAGAAAAGAAGCTGAAGCAATAGCGACGGGCTCGCTCGCAAGATGGCCGCAAAACGAAAGTCGTCGCACGCGACGCTGAGGTTTGAGATCGAATAAGGAGCGTCAAGAATGTAGAAAATGCGGAGCGAGCAGCCGATGATTTTCAGCTATCGCGGGGTCGCTCGACGTGCGACAAGAGGAGGGGGGGGTAGAAGACGAAAGAGGATGGAATGTTGGGAGATGGTTGGATGAGGGGAAGAGAAGCGAAAAGTGAAGAAAGAAGAGAGTAAGGAGGAAGCTCAGGAGCAAGGAGAGAAGGAGAAGGAGTAGGAGCAGCTCTACCAGCAAAAGAGGAGGGGAGGTGAGGTTGGGAATAATCGGTTTAGGTTCAGGCCGCTGGCGCGACTTTGTTAAGGCTTGGTGCTGGGCAAGCCGCTGTGCTGTGCTATGGTGTTGCTGATTGAGGTGCTGATGATACCTAGAGGAACGAGCCTGTCTGCCCGTCCTGTAAAAAACCTGGAAAGGAAAGGTACAATGGGGGACAAGTGCAAGCAGTAAGAACCGATGCTCAGCGTACTGTATATGTGTATGTGCGCGCGTGGGTGTGTGTGTGTGTGTGTGTGTGCGCGTGTGTATAAAAGGTATCTTTGTGAGAAAGGGAGCGGGAAATGGGAGAGAGTGCCCAGAAACGACCGTGCCCTTCGCACCACACACAGCGCCGTGCTCCTCGGAATGAATGGACAGGGCAGGACTGTTGGATTGGACTATTTGCAGAGGCAGGCCTGGGGAGGTATCCTTCGTGGCCAACAGGAGGAGGGGCATGTGTCGGTACCTAGTCGTGTTACCTCTTCTGATAGGGCGCCCTGTCAGCGAACGGCCAACATCACAAGTTTTACCCAGGTTGAACCTTATCGACACTTACCTAGCCGCTAATTGAGCAAGGTATAGATACTTGTCTCGACCTCCTGGGAAGACGAAAACGACACCAGCGGACACTCGACCCTCAGAGCGCACTGAACTGCACCTGCTGCTTCTAAGCGCGTCGCGCAGTAATCCTACTGGCTGCAGGCGAGTGGGAGTTGGCCGGAAGGATGCACAGGAACCTGCCTATCTACTTTGTATGTAAGGCAGAACATCCGTACAAAGGGAGGATGGGATGAGGAGGGGGAAGGTGAGCAGTACTATATACAGTGATGTCTGTCGTTAGAGAGGTGCCCTAGTGGAAGAAGCAACAGGGCCTGACCCGACTAGGCCTGGCCTCGAGGTTTTCATTGAACTTTGCCAATGCACTGGGCCAACCTGGATGAACGAAGTGAGGACGAAAGCCGTGGTGGACGTCCACTGTGGACGGGAGTGTGAGTGTAGGATTGCTTCGGGCAAAGAGGCACAGAGACATTCCCCTCCTCCCCCAAACCGAGTCAGCGCCGACCTTCTGCAATCGGTAGGGGATTCCATGGAACTTAGGAGGGACTTGTAGCAGGGCTTGGCTGGATCTGCCCACTCACTGGCCTGTTCTTTGATATGTCAGATCTGAACTGGAAGGGTATATCCTCCGTCGCCGTCGCCGCCGTGGATATCAATATTTGGAGACTGTCAGGGGTTGACGAATTAACAACATCTCCACGAGATGGATGCTGTGCAGCGTTGCGGTGCCGGGTAGTCTGTTTTTTTTTTTTCTTCCTGTCCTTCCAAGAAAGGCAGAAGATACTGGGATGTCAAGTATCCACGTCTGTGTACGAATACGCTTTTTACGGGACAGGAGCAAGAGATGATACTTCGAGCATCTGTACTGTGGTACATCATCAGTCCAGGATGTCGAAGTAGATGTCGTAGTCGCTATTTTCTTCGTCTGAGTCTCTCTTCTCATTCCATCACCTTCTCGCCATGTCGTTGAGGCAATCAACAACACTGGAGGCACTCACTCCGTCCCCTCACAGGAACGAATCCGGACCTTTCGGTTCCATCTCTCAACCGAGGGCAACCCTTTCAAGCCCTCATCTGGTGTTCCTTGTCGGCCTGTTGGCAACATGTCTTGTCGTCCGTCTTCAGGCACAGTACTTAACTTGACGCGCACAGCAGACCCAAGCATTTCCCTCCCGTCAACCATGTAGCCAGCCATGTGTTGCGACGCTTTCTCCTCGCAGACAACCAATTGGCTCGGCCATCTCTTGTTCAGGCTTTTATGTGGTCCTCTAGGGGCCACTGCTACCGTGACGAACGCTCGCACGTCACGAATGCATATTCTCTCTCTCTCTATTTCTCTCTATATATATATGAAGACCTCCTGGTCAGTCTGAACCTTGGACAACGAGTGAATCGTCACCCGTGCTCAGCGCTCTCCGATCACATTTGTCCTGTCGTCGTTCCCCGCCCGGCCCGACTTATCCATGCTACTGTAGGCTAGGTATTTCCGCTTAGCACGAGACGAAAGGGCAAGGGGGCTGTCCGCATCTGGAATGCCACAACGCTGGTTTCTGCTGGGTTGGAATCGTTTCCGCAGAGTGCTTGATCAAGTTTGCAGAGAGGAGCAAGGTTGGTTGGACAAGAACGGTAAGAGGCGGGTTTCCAGTACCTTTCCAGTGAGTCGGTGCTATTCTTGGGTTCTGCCTGCGCCATCAAATGGCCTTAATATTGAATACCTTACCTCAGCGCTGGCCGGCGCAGACTCCCGTTCAGGTCGCACCAAGGTCAGACAGCGGCCGGCCCAGCTGATAAGCGAGAACCGTCCCTGGCGCACATCATCAGAGTGTGGTAGATTGTGGCTGTTGAACTGAGTTGTTATTATCTACCTACGATGTAGGTCCATAATGTATCGTGAGAGCTTTTATGTGCTGAAGTGGGCTTCAACTGGCCCAGTAGAACTACTCATCAATTTATCACCTATACGGATGTTTCGAACGATAGGAAAGCCTGGATTACAGCTCAATATATCATCAGAGACGGTTGACGAACCCCGGACTCTGGCCTTTGATAGCGCTCACCACCAGCACATTTTCGGCGGACCTGGGAGTGACACTAACTCACAAACCCTTTGTGTTGGTGCCGGGATGCTACCCACAGGCTCAACGCCCAAGAACTCTCATCTGAGCCGTGTCCAGCTTGACAGTACATTTCCAGAGAACAAACAACCCATCCGGTCGTTCCTAGTCAGACGCTAGCTTATTAGCTGCATGTCCCGATCATCAGTGCCCATCCGTGGGGCAGCCCACAAGCCGGAAGCTGGCTTCAGTTGAAATTACGGCTGTGTCCCTCAGTTCCATGGTGGATAGACATCTGAACCATGGTGAAACTTCAACGACGATCGGCGGTGTTCCCATGTCCCTCTCTCTCACTCCTATCGGCTTGCAGCTCGTTGCTCATCAGCACCAGCCACGTGCAGCATGGCGGCCATCGAAGTTGCCAAATGCCATTGACGGTGAAGGTGAAAACGAGTTCGCGGAGGTCGTCTTACTTTCCCCGTTCGTCCAACAGCCGTGGGCCCTTTCAGATGCAGGAAAAACGAATGCGTCTGAAATGGGCTGTTTGAGAAACGCGCAAGGAAATCGATTATTGGACCAGCAGCCCGGCCGGGCTCTTAGCCTTTTAGGTAGGATGAGCGGGAGCTTGAGCGCTGCATTGGGTTGGGCGCAGCAAAAGGATGGATCACAGGCCGTCGCCTACCCCCGAGAGACAGGTATTCCTCCGATGATCAGACCCAGACGCAACGCCAAGGGGTAGCACTGCAAGTGTACCACAGGATCAATGGGTCGAATGCAGGCCCCCAGGAGAGGTCTAGCCCATCTAATGCTTTCTTCTCAGACCGTCAGGGTCCATTTTATAGGTGTACATGAAGCATGAAGTGGCTCAGCAAGAAAATGAGGATCAAAGGCCTACTAGTATCATTGCATGCGAGATAGACCATCGTCAACTGGCAACCGAAACCAGCCGAACCCCATTACAACGAAAAGAACAAGTGTCTCGAACCAATGCCTTATTGCAGCCACTAGGGCTGTCGTTCAGTCTTGTGCGTTCGATTTCGGCTGATCTGGAGTGAACGCCATCAGATGTTGCCACATTCGAGGGCTGTTCTATTCCTGGACCAGTGCACGGCAGCTGCATTGCAAGCCTGTGTTGATTGGCGCCTTCGTGAGCGTCGTTTGTTTCAGAATATGTGAGCGCATACTTACCAATCACGATCGCGAACACCCATATTCTGCGTGAGCTGCTTACTTAGGGCCATCCTAGAGCAGGCTGGGCTCTGCCTGAGGTATTAATGAAACTAGTCCTCTAAGTATCCACTTCCTGGGCCGACGTTCCACCGAAGCGAGCTACCCAAAAAGAAACGTCATTGAGGCTCTGAAAATTTAGCCGTCTTCTCCTCCTTCCATCCCAAACCCATCGTCAGACTCGTAGTTCGAAGTAGCAACGGTCTATGCTTCGGGGGAACGTACAAGACATAGTGTAGGAGAGCACGCAAGGAGGGTGCAAACACACAGATAGAAAACCTGGTCGTTGTCGACAAAACCAAAAGGTAAGAGCAAACCGGCAAAGAAATTTCATTCGACGCGCAACGATACGTTGCGTGTTGTTTTCTTCGAGCTCTCGCGTGATGAGTCTTTTTATTATTGGAGCTGTCTAAATTCCCATGTTGACACACTTTATACCGTATACGCTTTTTACCTGATCTTACGCTCATATTCACATCTTTCTCATGTCTTACATCGTCTCTGAATGATAGCTAATTCGCGAGACACGGAACAGAAACCTCTCAAAACACCCGACGACATCAACCTGCGAACGCACACAACATTTCGACTGACTAACCCTTCTCTAAATTTCTTAAAAAAAAAATTTCCTTTTCTTTCTTCGTTCTACTCCCTTTGTCTCACTTGCCCGCTCTTGATTTTGTTCGGCCCGACGTTCCTCCTTATCGTTGGCTGAGCCCACTCCCGTCCCGTGGTCCCTATCGTGAAGCTTTATCGTACCCAAACCCCACCACTCACTGTTACTTCACCAGCCATGGAGGTTGCGAACGGTTCGGGCGCGGTGCAGGCCGCGGCCTCAACAGCGTCGGCCAACGCCACGACGCCGAGCAACGGCGATGCAGACTCTGGCGACTTCAAACTCAAGTTCTGCACAGTCTGCGCGAGCAACCAGAACAGGTAGCGGCACATCCTCCTCCCCTTGATGTTCTTCGCAATGAGCCCATCCATAGACATTCCGCGGAATTCCAACCACGTGCTTACGTTTCCTCCAACAGATCAATGGTGTCCCATCTCCGCCTTGCAAACGCGAACTATCCTGTGATCTCTTTCGGCACCGGCTCCCTAGTCCGTCTCCCGGGCCCCTCCATCACCCAGCCCAACGTTTACCACTTCAACAAGACCTCCTATGACAGTATCTTCAAGGAACTGGAATCAAAAGATCCGCGCCTCTATCGCGCCAATGGCGTTCTCAACATGGTCGACCGCAACCGCCACGTCAAATGGGGCCCCGAGCGCTGGCAGGACTGGCAAATCGGCATGCCCCGACTCCAGCATGCCCAGGACCGCGGAAGCCAGGGCGTCGAGGGCGGCATCGTCGACGTCGTCATCACCTGCGAAGAGCGCTGTTGGGACGCCGTCATCGACGACCTCATGAACCGCGGCAGCCCCCTGAACCGCCCCGTTCACGTCATAAACGTCGACATCAAGGACAACCATGAGGAGGCCAGTGTCGGCGGCCGCGCTATACTCGACCTCGCCGACAGCCTCAACGCCGCCGCCAAGGAAGAACGCGAAAGCGTCGGCGCCGCCGCCTTTGACAGCGGAAGTGCCGCCAGTCGCGCAAGCTTCGACGAGAGGGTTCCTGATATTCTGGCCGCATGGCAGGACCGATGGCCGCACTTGCCGGCCGTGTGGACTTTGGCGTGGTTCTGAACGTTCAGGCATCGGATGCTGAAAGCAACAGCGAAAGAGAGCAACAGTCGGCGCGGGGATGTGCTTATACGATGCACACTATTGAAGTCCATTTTTCCTTCTCTCAGGGAGGCGAAACTGGCCGCGGATACGGCTACAAGAGCTTTTTCGGCCTACACATAATCTCGCAGGCGATGGGAGCCGGGAAAGCAAACCCACGAACCTCACATGCTCCCGATCATACACTTTTTTTACCCTGCGGTGTAATTTGGACTGGACTAGCGCATCGTTACCGAGAGGAGATGCAAGGCACTTGTTAGACGATTGGTTCCGTTGTTGCGTCGACGGCGAAGAGATGGAACACACACTTCGACGCGGTAGGAGGATCCTGCGTCGTGGACTACAGAAGTTTAGGCTTTCCGCCCGTCCTGGCAAAGGGAAGAAAGGGAGTGCAAGAGAGGGAAACTGGGACATTGTAGCGCCCAGCGTACCGAGACGCGCACCGTTCTGGCCCGCATCTTGAACCGCGACTCGCTTGGCGCGGGATAAGGAGGACAGTTGAGGGAGGGCGAGCAGCAGTAGCTCTTTATTTTGCAACTGAGATGAATACGGTCGCGGGGATAAACTGGACGCGCGAACTAGCCATGAGAGATGATCAACAACGAAATTGCCCTACTGGATTGAAACTAGCTAATATTCCGGTTATGACTCGTTCATGTTTTGTGCCTCAAAGCCCCAGTATCACGACCGATTTAGTTCACTTAATCAGGTGATCAAACACCCTCTTTTCACGAGCTTTCAGCGAGGTCCGTTGTCGTCCGTTTCTCTAAGCGACTCAGGTCGTGTTTCGAAATGCTTGAGGCCCTTGATTCAAATCACGTTTGATGGATGTTGGTGTGTGTGTGTGTGTGTGTGTGTGTTTGTGTGGTCGAAACCTTTACCGGGGAAGTAATCTGTATCCTTAAAAGGGTCGTTGGGAAGTCGCAAACATGCGCGGCAGAGCGATGGAGGAGCAGTTGAAACACTGACAGGTCCCCGGTTCGTTCTCTGCGAGGGAAGCCAGGGACGGATAGGGCCGTCCTAGGATGCGCAAGTAAAGTTCAGCCGTGCAGCGTTTTGTTGGCCTCTTGTTCGAGAGTGCGTGCATCTCATTCGACAACCTGCCGCAGATCATCGACGCTTTGGCATGGCCTCCCGGGTTTCTAGAAGCCTGGAAGCCTGGAAGCCTGTGTATGTGTGTGTCCTCTGAGCTGTAACCCCGGTGGACCTACAAAGCCTCGACTGTTGAAGGGCCGAACGAACTGGAGGTCCTCGCACCAAAACTCTTTTTCCACCCCTCATCTAAACCCGGTTTTCTTCTTGTGTCACGGCATTAGAAGCTCCGTGAGTCGAGTTGGGTTTTATGCAAGCGAGATCCGAAAGGGACGGAAAGCTTCATCCTGTGTTCGAGATTTCATACCATGTATAAGTTGAAGGGAGGAAAATGTGAACACGCCTGCGGGGTCAATGATAAGCCGCAGAGGCTAGGTGTGAAGGAATGGGCAAAAGGCAGATTGCAGCCGGACAAGCCGGAGCGTCCAAGGGTTAAAGGTGTGATGGTAGCCGCACGATCCGCGTATCATCGTACTCGATGCCTCCTTTAAGAGACGCTCGAGAGGCCGTAGGGATGCCGGTGGGAGACGATTTTCTTTTTCGTTCCAACGAATTTGCGCTGTTGGTTGTACAACGTAAGCTTCATTCGCGTCTCAGGGTGGTCGAGGAAAAGGGCCGGAGGCTGTTCATGCGGGCCAAACTGACATGGCCATGTCACATGTCTCTTGTGAGCCTCAACGTCGTGGCCAGGTGGGGTCTTTCCCATGCCTCTTACTGTACTTGAGCTTGGGTGATGGTATGGCACGGCTTCCTGCTGGTTCTCGAAGCGTCATTACTTGAAGATTTGGTTTCGTGCGTACAAGGTACCTCGCTCGGGTCGAACAAAGTCCTCATAGGTCAACTCATTCCAAGGGCGCTTGAACATATTGATGCGAGAGTCTGTGGAAGCATCGACTGCAGGATGATCGTGGCAGCCTTGAGGCCGGTCCACTTGACGACTTACGGACCCAGGAGTGGGGGCCTTACTGGACGTGGTCATCGAATATGGGATCTGGAATTTTGTAAGATGGATCCTGCTCGGTGGCCCTGAAGGGCTAGAAGAGTCGAGACTCTGGTAAGAGAGAGACGTTTGCCGCATCGCTCGAACCGATCTAGAAGGCGCAGGACTGGCAAGATGAAGTGCAATTTCAGGCGCAATTAAACGGTGCATGGGGGGCCAGTGAAGGCTGCGCATCAAATGTCTATTCTATATCCGTAAGGTAGGCAGAGTCCCGGCCTTCTTGCCAGCAACGAGATGTTCGGCCGGCTGATGGAATGGTTACTTGGGAAACCCCATTCTGGAAAATAGATTGAAGTTTGAGAAGGAAGCGTTGAATTGCCACATCCTTCTCCTTTGGTTAGGACGCTCATCTGACATGTCCTTAATATAGAAATATATACACATGTCCTCGTCCTCATTAAGTTGTCTTCATCGTTCAAATCCGTGATTCTGAAAATAATCATCCTAGGTAAACCAAGCTCTTCACGTGCCTATGGCGAAGGGGACAAGGGCGACGGAAAGACGGGTGACATCTCGTGAAATCAGGAAGAGACGGCACCTGTTGGCCGTACCGTGCGTGCGTGGGAGAACCGCATCTCCAGCATGTTTGAGAGCCATCAGTGAAAGCAGGGTCAGGTAAGCAGGGCATGCCCGAATGTGATGTGTGTCGTCCAAGGCACGCATGCGACCATTGACCCATGTGGTTTAGCATTGGCCCTTTGACGACGACTCCGAGATGTGCTCCATTTCCCACGGACACCGCCACCTTTGATTGACAGGCTGGGCCCTGGTGCCTACCCACACGTTTGAATTTCGTCGCTGGTCGTAGCGCGCGCCAGCAAGGGACGAGCCAATGAATGGAGAAAGGCCACGCCATCGTGGCATGGGTGGTTTGGCACCCAAGCCTCAGGGGGTTGATGGCGAAGGCGCATTGGGTTTGGAAATCTGGAACTAGGATGAGGGTGGAAGAGCAACGATGCGTGATGATCAATGGATGGGGGAACAAAAGGCCCAAGAAACGACTGCAAGAGCAACGACTGGAGAGTCCGAGGACATTGGAACAGAAGGTAGATGAGAGACGTGAGACATGGATGGGAAAGTGATCTGATCTAGAAGCAGCAGCTGATGGATACGCTCCAGCCAATAGCAAATGTAGCCAGCATGTTAAGTAGAGAGCAAAAGTAACCAACTCATGTCAGGTGCGTTCTTAATTGGTAGGCAAGTTCGCAAGTACGATGCGTAACACCCTTGCCCTGCACACTATCTGGTATGCTAATGTAGGTCAGAACTGTAGGTCAAGAGGGAGGGAGTCTCGGGCAGACAACTCCACAACGGGATCTAGTTGCTTTAAACAGCGAACTCAATTGGGATGGCACTTGGTAATTGTGCAATTCAAGTCTTGGGTCTCTCATGGATGTCTTGCCATGTATCCGTAAAGATCATCTCAGTTCGCCTCTTGGTTCCTCTGGCCCAGTACCCTCAGCTCGACCGGGGAGTTAACAGGTCATGAACTGGGGGTGTGTGGATCGACGTTGTTCTTCTTCTCAGCTGGAAATGAGTTACCCATCTCACTCACAAGAGCTGTCTTTACTTGTGCCGAAGTTACTTGGCCCTTGAGCCGTCCCGATAGGCTTCTCCTTCCGGCCTCCACCCTGCTTAGCTTGTTTGGACCGATATCGTTTGTTTGTCACAGACTTGGGCGTTGAGATAGTTGTTGGCCGGTAAACGTAATTGCAGACGGGTTCGATTTAGTCTTCCATCCCGTCCGCATTGGGTTGAGTCGGAATCACTTGCGCTTCCTGCATTTGCAGCCCTCGGTCGGTATCTGAGCAGTTCCCCCCGACGAGCCTGGGAGAGCACCTCACCTAAAAGAGATGATCATGGCTGAATGGTTGTTTGGTGGACATGTCGAAGGGCCTTGAGGTGCAATCGGGTACTCCTGGTCAAGTAGCTTAGAAGTATCCTCGAAGAATCCGCATCACTAGTCTGCTGGCTTGCTGGGGGCAGAGGTACATGACCAAGACAAGACATTGGGGACTGGATAACGGTCCATTGTCATTTCATTTCCCATCCACCCCCTTCCTTACCTTCCACTTCCTCCACTCTCCAGGTCCTCCACTCAACCCCCTTGCCCCCCATCGCCTTTCTTTCCCAATGCTTGACTGGCAGCTCAAACAATGCGCTATTGGCACGAGCGAAAAGCCCCAGTGCCCCCCCATCTAGTTTTCCCTCAATGTGTTCAGCGCCTGTAGAAGGGTACCGTACGCTTGTTACTACCTTACAGTTCAATGTGAACTTCACTTTACTTTTGCTCCAACGGCCCAGATCCTTCCCCAAAGTCCACCCCCCTTTTTTTCTTCTAAACTTTCGCCCTCTCTCCCTCCCATCTTGCAGCCCCCCTGCAACTTTTCTACTCCATTGGTCGAACCATCCCAGTCAATCACCTTGACGTTTCATCTCTCTTCACTTCGTCGCGGATTCCGCTGTTGCTTTGCTACGGCTTTGTGCCTGTAGTGTCTTGCTTTGCTCCAAGCAATCCGGATCTTGCTGACAAGGTGCCTGACTACAGTGTCTTTGCCGAGGGCAGCACTACTCTAAATCCTTATTCCCTCTCAGGTGCTTCGCCGTCTGTACCTTAGGTATCTGACCGCTCTGCATCTCGTCCCACGCTTTCACTGCGCCATTTGCTTTTCTTTACATCACAGTCGTCACGAGTATTCCCTTTTCTGACGCGACATATTTCCTACCCTGTCATGCCGTGTCACAAACACGGACTTCAGGATTCTTAAAAGCAAGTCAGATTCGGAACCGATCTGAAGACACATCACCCGAATCCGACGCCCACGCCTTTTCCCCCACTGCGACTTTCTTGCGAGACAACGACACAAGGTAGTCGACACATTCCTGCCCCATCTCGACCAACCAACTGCTTCTACCGCCAGCCTCACACCCCTCAACGAGGAAAGAGGCAGAACAGAATCAAAACAAAACCCTAGTGCTGCGAATTGGGGATTTTTAGGTTGGCATTTGGGTTTGACTTGGGCAGTTTGCGGTACGAGCATATGCCTGATTGAATTAGCATTTCCCTCAGGTGACGACACCGCTGCAACAGCAAGACGAGGAGGAAAAGGAACAAAAAGAAAAGGAGACAACCAATCGTTACCCCGATCGAGCTCAACGTCTGAACCCTCCACATCGACAATCCCTTTCTCCCCTGCATCACGCCCCCCTCTTTCTCGACGGCCGATCGCACCGCACGCGGATAGCCACACCTACAAAGCTTCTTCGGGTATAACATGAATGGTCGCAATGCGCCTCTCTCACCTGTCTCTCTAGGCGGAAGCGAATGGTCCGTTGGCAAGTACCAAAACATCAACGACCCGTACGCGAATAACCGCGGCAACATCGCATCACCCCCGAATTCTGGAGGCTCGTCCGGCTCCATGAACGGCGCTTTCCCTCCCGGCCCCCGGAGCGCCGGCGGGCCCTCGCCGCCACCCTCTGTCGGCCGATCCAGCACTGGCACAAATATGTATGCGAGAAGCGAGAGTGGCCGAAGCATTCGTGAGGATCAGGCCGAAGGCATACTTGGCGAGCATTATGTTGCTTTGAAGAATTTTCTAAATGGCGGACAAGGTGGAAAGCCAACACCTCCCAATAAGGCACGCGACAAGTTGCTGAGGCTATCTTCCGTTCAATTCCTTGAACTCAGTACCGATGTGTTCGACGAGCTGCTGCGGAGGCAGTCCCTCGCCCGACGACCCTCAGTTTCTGGAGGCGCCCAAGGTCCTCCGCCATATTTACTACCCGAGTCCAACTTTCACCCGAAACGAAACCAGGCCAGGCAAAAGCTCTCCTCCCTCGGCCCACCGCGCTTTCGCGATCTGGCTACTGATGTCTTCTGCGAACTCGAGAGGAGATTTCCCCGCTTTGCTGCTGGAGATATCCCCAGAGTGGGTAGCCCCGTATCGGTCCGCTCCCAAGCGACCGTCAATGGGAACGGCTACCCTCCACGGAGTCAAAGTCGTATGAGGCGTCCATCAGATGCCAGCTCTTTGAGGGGTGGTCCTCCACCGCCCGATCCCTATGGTGTGCCGCCTTCGCCGGGTTTGGCCAATGGAGAGTTCAACCGTCCGATGCAAAAACAGTTCCAGAGCAACACAATTGTGCCTAACAAGAGTACAATGGTCGAAGAGGACGACGATGGCAGCCCCAATGATGATGATGGCGAAGCTTTTGCTCTCGAACGAACTGCGACGAACCGTAGCAAAAGAAGTGAGGTGACGGAGCGGAGTGCCGTACAATCAGAGGTGATCTTTACCCAACTCATTCTCGTATCGGGTGGAGACATTAACAACCATGGCAGGCCGACAAAAAGCTTTTGGACGAATACCAGTCACAAGTCCGCGAACTTCGGGAAAAGCTCGATGCCATGGAGGATGCTATGAAAAAGAAGGACGACGAGATGAACAGCATTTTGGACGGCGAGCGTTCGCGATCAACGGCGGCGAACATGGAAAAGAAGGAGTTTGCCGATCTCAGGATAAATCTGGAGAACAAACTCGCTGAAGCCCTGGACGAGAATGAATCCTTAAAGCAAGAGCTGGATCGTGTGAAGGACGAGCACGCAAACGAAACTCGACAGCTGAGAGAGCAGGTGGATGAGCTGAGGCAGGCTAACGCGAATGCCGCAACCGTGAGCTCCGACAACACGGACCGAGAATTGCAATTGGAGAACCAACAATTGCGCATGTCGTTGCAAGAACAGCAGCAGGTTACAGAAGAGGCTCGACGCGAAGCCCGGGAGTTCTTGCGCGAGATGAAGATGCTGTCACAACAGAGCGGCTCGAGTTGGCAGAAGCAGGAGGAGCTCGAGAAGACGATTGAGCAGCTCGAGTCAGAACTGCGCGACTGGCAGAACCGATACGCCAGGACTAAGACGCAGCTCCGGAGCATGAGGGCTTCCTCTCTCGGACTAAACGTTGAGCAGGATGCAGCCAAATATGTTCGGGACAAGGGGTTCACACGAGAGGACGGTGCGGTTAAGGACGTCCACGTCACCAAGTTTCAACTTGCTATTGATGAGCTTCTTCAGCGGGCACGGGCCGAAAACCCTGACAAGGTCATTGACGCCATGAAGCAAGTTGTTGTCAGTGTCCGCCGTATCACCAAGGATATTGATGAGTCGGCAGCTGGCAACGAGGACCTTATACAGCAACGCTCAAAGCTCAAGGGCAAAATATCGTCAACCGCCAACAACCTCATCACGACATCCAAAAACTTTGCTGCCTCGGCTGGCATCTCACCTGTTTCCTTACTTGACGCATCCGCCTCGCATCTTGTCGCGGCTATCGTTGACATCCTACGGGCGGTGAAGATTCGGGCTACACCCGCCGGCGAGCTCGAGGACGATGATGACGGCACGGTCACGCCTGTGGACTCGACTGGTTTCTTTTCGCCTAGAACAGCCTCTAGACAAGAGTCAATAACTCAGGAGACGCTGTCCGGACCGCCGCCATTTCAGGGCCTCGGCGGCAACAGGGCGAGCATCGAATCCTCCGCTTACAGCCCCATGAACTCACCGCGCCAATCCGCCGACGCTTACAACCGCCAGCCGATGGCTCGCGAGCCCAACGGACTGAACGGCATAGGTTACATGAACAAGCCCGGAGCTCCCAACGGCTACGGGATGCAACATCAGGACAACCAAGCCGAAGACCTAAAGATTTACCTTGAAGACCAGACCGCAATCCTGGTCCAAAATATTCAGAACCTTGTCGGCTCCATTCGAAGTGATGCTTCTATCGACCAGATTACATCAGAGATCAACGGCATTGTGGAGGTTGTCGGGAAGGTCATTTCCGAAACCCAGGCTTCTGGCAACGGCGACATGACGGCACGTCTGGCTGCTGGCCGCGAGAGGCTCCTAGAAGCCAGTGAACGCGGATTAGATATCGACCGTGGACAAGACGTAGGTGCCAGCGGACGCAACGATCGCGAGTGGAGAATGTGGACGCAGACTCTACCCCCGATTGCATTCGAAATTGCTAGAGAAACAAAGGAGCTGGTTCAGCGTGTTGACCGACTTGTTCTCAACAATGGAGACGATGACTTCTCATGAGCTTATCATGCAGAAAAGGCCGCAGTCGACGGCTGGTCCCGCAATTCCTTCGGGTGGATGGCATAGTCTTGAATTCTGCACGCCACAAGCCCACGACGCGCACGAACCTTGAGCGAACCCCCGTTCTTCTACTTGCTCACAAGAGAAAGCTTTGATACCCTTGCTGTCGGTGGCTTCGTCTGCATTTTCGGTTTGACAGTTTTGGGGCGGAACATGAAAAAGGACTGCTTGTTCTTAATTTGCTTATGCAACACCTACTTTTCCAACACTATTATACGCGAGACGCCCTCATTTTGTATGGCTCTGTTTTCCTCCGATCCGAAAATGGGTTTTAGGTGGGCCTCGTTCGCTACCATCACAGTTGTAAGACATTAAGTTTCTGCTCGGCCAGAGCGAAGCCATTGATTTGTATACGTGTTAGCATGAGCATGCGTAACATCAGAGAAGGACCTAGCAAAGACGCCAGCTACGCGTCTTAACGAGAGAGGAGGCAGGGAGAAGGGGGTTTGTTTTGGTACGGTCTCTCCTCATGGCCCAGCAATATAATTCGAATTGGGGAGGGCGACAGCAGGAGCAATGAGCGAGGGCTGTGAGCTGACACGTATCTTTAAAGGATATAAGTAATGCTAAGAATGCTCACGAGGCGTTGATACTATGACATATGCGACGTCGGTTACGTTGTGCTGCTTTGGCTGAGGGTAATTTGGCTCTCGTCGTTTTGGTGAATGCGGTACTATATCAACCCTGTACAGACAGTAGCGAGTCAAGCTTGGATGCACCTAACCGGCGTGCATGGCGTGGACTTCTTAGTATGAAGGCTCGAAGTGACGCCTTTGGGAGACGGGGCTCTTAGAATCTTGGTACAACTTTGCGTGGTACGCATGCATGTTTAGTCTGGGTTGTTTAGCCCAGAAGACCTATAATCGTTCGCGAGACCGAGTAACACTTGTGATAGTGGGCGGCATGTGGTCGCAGGTCAAAACAAAGTTTCTTGGTCTCGAAAATTTTCGGGTTCGTTACGAGTTGGGCGGATGCGGAGATAGTTCACTGCACTTCTCAATCGTGTGCAGGACCGGAGACGTCAGAGGGCAAGGGTAGGCCATCACTCGACGTGATTGCTATGTACGTTGGGCTCCCAGAGAAGAAGCGGATTGTAACATGTGACGTCCGACCTCGTCCATGGGTCCCATCGGGTGCGGTGGGGGTTCGCATCGGGGCATCGGTACGGATGCCCGATGCCGATATGTGGAAAGTTGTGGGGGTCGAATCGGAAGGCAAACAAACCCCCCAGCGCAACGTTTCGGGACGGTCATAAGAGAGGCCCGCGAGGGACGGCGAGGGACGGGCGACTTCCGCTCGCGCTGCCGGGATTGGAAGTAGCTTTCTCTTAAAAGGGATCTTTGGCTTTACGCAAGGTCCCTTCGTCTGTGGGGGAGCTCATCGCTCAGCTGAGTCATCGGAAGTTTTGAGGCTTACATACAGTCAGACGAGCAGTTGCTGGGTTTCACTGAGTTAGCGCTGACGCCAAGACCGAATCATTTTCCTATTCATTATCGTTTTAATCTGTTCTTCATGCTTCCCGGGGAAGCTCCCTGGGGTATGGTTTCCGAATGTATGTTTCGGTTTCCGCCGTCAGCTTATTTCCTCTCGTTTGCGGACAGACCTCCGACCCCGCCCTTTGGGGCCTCTGTTCCATGTATGGTGGCGTCCACTCCGACCAGTAAATGCTGCGTTGGCTGGCGGAAGTAACCACCCGTCTCACTGTAGGCCAGTCAGCGGGGGTTTAGCGGGCATTCACGGTGAAATGCTACTGGAGGTTTGTACGAGCTGGAACGGGTGCGGCATGGGCTGGATGAGTTTCCCACTGGGGCGTTGATAGG